>CM035795.1:20571650-21044150 GCA_020466265.1 Siphamia tubifer | reverse complement strand
CCAAGTCACACACTTATTCAGATAAAATGAAGAATTTATCCTCTGACAAGGAATTGAATTTGTACATTTGTATCTGTACACTTCTTTATATATCAGTGCATCTGTAAAATTGTCCTCTGTAGGTTATATATGCAGGTTACATCTATTCATTCTCATAGTTAAACATCTTTCTCTGTAAATGTATACATTTGTACACACTGAACTGAAGTCAGTTCTATCCTGTAATGGAAACTCTACTGAGATGAGTTGAGTTGAGCCAGTGTTGGTGGAAACAAAACATTTATGGACCCTCCAATTCCAAAGGTTTAACAAAGACCAGTTTTTTCTATTCTGTTCCAGTATGAAACACCCATTTCTATACACCTCTCGTCACCCAGTGGTACAGTAACAAAGGAAAGACATCATTCTCTGGTTCTATCTCCATCTTACCTCCCATCTCAGGGCATTATGTAGCTCTATTATATTTAACACAATGCACAAAAGAGGAGAACCACACGTTCAGCTCCGACCACCGAAGACCTACATTCCAATGGGGAAATCACCCTTTAAATAGAAAGAAATCGTTCTGGAATGGGACAATGCCCTGTGTTAATAAAGCACTCCCTTGCACGACACAATGGAGTCATTGATCATCTTATGTCATCGTTAAAATCCTTCGCTTCATCTCGTAGCTTCAATAAATGGAAAATGTCAACCGTTTACAGGCCAGAGAAGATGGATCACTTGATATTCTCCCATTGATTATGAGATATGTTTATGAAGAGTTCATCTGCGACTCCACCGGTCCCACTGTGGTTACGCTCTGTCCTGCTCTGCCCAAACTCTCCTCTTTTCACCGTTCTACTGTTATATATATAGTCCATTTCTCTCATCGGCTCACTGCTGAACAATAACAATGAACTGTAATTGCACATTATTGTTGCTTTGTCATAATTACAGTTGTGATGCACAGAGAGACAATGACTTAATAGTCTCCGGGTAATTACCCCAACTGACTAGATAGTAGCTAATTGGATTGTTTGGCATTATGAGGATGCACATCCATGTGCGTGTGTGTCCATCAGGGTGTGTATATATACTGAAGGTGCTGATAAACAAATAACCACAGGAGACTATTTGTGGAAACAGCAGGACAAAGCAGTCTGTGCAAGTGACACGATCTAATGAAATGCACAGAACATGTATTTTATTTTACTTTGAGATTGGGTTTTTTTTTCATATGCTTCTTGTCCCCCCCTGCCCCTGTCTGGGTAATGCAATCAGGTCTGTACAGTATTTCTGCACCTACATTAGTGGAAAAATGCTTTAAAATAGTGACACAAGAATATAAAATCAAATCAGGAAATCTAATCACCCTGCATATATTCTGACCCTCGGCACAACCGAGCTCTTACTTCACAAATGAGTGACAAATAACCTTATACCACCATAGCTATCTACTCCCTCCATCCCTTATGTACCATGTCACATCTTCCGATCGCAGGGCACTGGTGGGAATCCAACAATCAAGAGGAAATTAGAAGGCAGCAGAGCATTTCCCACCATGCTACATATCTTTACAGCAGCCATCTTTTATGAGAGATAAACTAGTGCAAACTCTCACATCTAATCCACTATTCAACTTCCTTTAAAGTTGAATCCATATCTGGTTTTCTATTACCGCTTAATTTGATTCACTTCCTTTCTGTCATGTTGAGTAAAAAATGTTTTCTGAATGTAAAATAATATACGAAATGAAAGCTGCATTCAGAGCCAAACACAAATGTTGTCTACCTTTGAACAAACTTCTTAAAAACACTTAAAAACACTGTCTGAAACAATTAGTGGGTTTTTTTCTTTTACAAAAATGACCAAGTCTGAGATCATTTTCTCTTTGTTTTTTTATATTATGCTATAATGGCATCCCTTATTTATCCAGTTATCATGTAAAGATGTTTTCATCCAATGTCTAAAAAGAATGTAATCATGATGATAATAATAATAGTACTAGTAGTAGTAATAATAACAAAGGTGGTAAAAGTACTCACATTCTGTACTTACAGTAAGTAGAAGTACATTGATTTGTGTGAAAAAAGTAGAAAGTAGAAGTACTGAGTCAACTCCTCTACTTATGTTAAAAAAAAAAAATCCAACTTCTCAATCGTAATAAAGTAAAAAGTAAAACTAGTTGTTTTTTTTTGTCATGAATGCAATAATACCTATTGAACCAGGAAAGGTCAGAAAAGTTTCAAAAGTATTGAAAATAAATTATTGAAAAGTGACTTACTGTGTAAATAATGTGTTTGATCAGGTCACACAGTTACACAGTTTTGTGGATATGGGCAGGAAAAAATATTGAGGGGAAAAAAGTCACAATTGAGATAAAGAGTCATGAGATTTTTTTTTTTTTTTTACAAAAGTTATAGAAATATGAGATTTAAACAAAAAATGCATCATTTTAAGTCAAAATTATGAGATAAAATGTCAATATGAAATAAAAAGTCAACATTTTGAGATTTTCCCTCAGTGACTTATTTTTCATACTGTCACATAATGAGTCTATTCTGAGAATGTAAGGAGAATAAAGTAGATATTTATGAAAAAATGGAGGGAGTAACACTGTAAACAGATACCTAAAAGATCTACTTAAGTACAGTGAAGAAGTACTTTTACTTAGTTACTTCCCATCTCTGAATAATAATAATAATTATATGAACTATTTTACATTAATTAGTTTTCTCCAGTTTTAAACTATTTCTACACTTCCACACTGCACCTTGATAATAATCTTCAAGGAGCATCAGTGTCCTTTGGATGCTGATTTGTTGGTCCCACCTTGAAGCAAATGTTTCTGTGCGCACATACATGACTATTTGTCTGCTAAATCAGACATCTTTTTGTGGCACTGAACTGATCAAATACAGCCAAAGCTATCTATAATCTATAAAGCAGGCTCATAGTCCAAATAATAGACATAATCTGCTTCAAAGCTCCATTTTTGCAGATGATTTGGGCCTTGGCTCAATATTTTATACATTGTTCCATATTCACAAATCACCTTTTAACAGGAAAAACAAGTACAGATCAGGATGGGAAGAGGTACAAGCCAAGGTTTCTCTCATTAAAGAATGGCAATTGAATGAAAAAAAATAAAACAAAAAAACTTAGAAATACCCTCAGTACAGAATGCCTCTCAGTTACTATTTGCATGTGTAAAAAGTCAGGTCAGCAAAGATACTGTCACTGTCATGGACCAGTCAACACTCAATCACTGTATCTACAACTTGATCTCAAACTGGTAAATTACTGTAAGTCACATGACCTCTTGTTCTCTGCAGCTGTCATGTTCTATATATATTTTTAACCTTGCACTAAAAATAAAGATCAGCAAAAAAAAAAAGTTATTTGATAGTGGATGTCTTGTCTATGTTCACATGATGTTTTTTTTTTATTTTGAATTATTTAATTGGAATAAAATCTATTTAGAATCAAATCCATTTCCTTCATGTTTACATGGACTTCTTAATTCCGAATAAAGGTTCACATGGGAAAAGAGTGTATTTTGCTCTAGTTAATTGGGCTTTAACAGCTGGAGGTACAGAGGGTTCTGATTGGACAGAACAGCTGCTTAACATCTGGATGTCTACTGGAAGGACACGATCGCATCCACTTCCTGTTTTGCATTTGTGTCAACAAACAACATAGAAGACCAGATACTACATGCAATTTTTGCATTTATTTTTGTGATAATTATGAAGCAGCGGCTCGACTGAATCAACCATATGAATTAACAAACTAATGCTGGCAGCGTGGGATATGTGCGTCATCACGATGAGACCAGGAGCATGTGCAGAACAACAGGAATAATGTTAAAGCAGAATGAACTGTTTACGTGGCAGAGGAATCATCAAAGTTGGAATTAAGATTGGAATAAACCAGTGATTTTATTTGGAATTAAGTTTAATTCAGAATTATCATTTTCAACAAGAATTAGGTGTTTACATGGTCATTTTAAAGAGGAATTAACCTTCATTCAGAATTAAACAGGAATAAAAAATCATGTAAACAGGGCAATTGTCGTTCTGTGGTTTTACGCAGTATTCGTTTTTGTTTTTTGTCATGCAGGACCCATTATTGTGTTACGCTTATTTAAAGCTTCTCCAATAGCTGAAATCTACTTAAAAGGCTTTTTGTAAGATAGTGGACAAATAAGACACATGCACACGGACTGTGTCAGTGGGTCTGTGACAATAATATGATCTGGTATTATGAGTTAAGTCTGTGCACAATCATCTTGACATTAATGCATGTGGGAAAGTGGGGTCATATGTGTCTGTGTGCAGGTCTACTGTGTGTTTGTGTGCAGGGCTTGGTGGGTATCTTCATATATTCAAATACATGACTGGTTGTGCATGCGTGATGATGAATTTGGCTCTCACACTGTGACAAAACTAACTGTGGCCAAGTGGATTTGCATACTGAGCACATTACAAACACAAAGCAGTGTCCAAAGCACTGGACAGTTTTTCCCTGCCCCCAATAGTCTCCAAGCCTTTAGGGAGGGCAACAGATAAGACACAGGAGTGGATTAAGAGTTGAAGGGGCATAGCAGCATATGTTGCCCCATGATATCCATGCCCCTTACAGTGTGGGACTAACACCGCCTACACAGCTACTGTACAATTCAGGTCACACAGGATGTAAGAGCGCAGCGCTCATCTTGTATTCCTTCTTCAGTGTTTAATGTTAGTTTCTGCTTTAACAAGACCAAAGGATCAACAAACTACAGAAGAAGAGAGAAACATCCTTGGAAACAATAAAAAAAAATAAAAACAGCGCAAATTCTGCCTTTCTTCATTTTTTTATGTTCCTGATAATCTGAATTTATTGTAATATTAACTGTTGCAAGAGGTGACAAATAATACCGGCCGACAAGTAAAATACCTCTAGAATAAAAGTAGTGAAACTTTACCAAGTCTGAGTCATTAATAAAGAAAAAGAACATGTTCTGGTTTCCTATCTGTTTTGCCCACGCTTGATTTATTTCAAAAATAGGTGTGTCTGGCTCAGTAAAATGCAAAATTATGTCTAGTAAATCATTTTGGACCATGTTCAGTGATGCATGACTCAGTTGCTGAAGCCAAACACTAATATCAAGCATCTCCAAAGTGGATCCCTTTTAGCGTGATAATGTCTGTAATATTAAGTCTGGAACGCTTTTGGATTAATAGTGACACGATTTACTCAACTGGAAAGAAGTTCCATTAAAGCAACAAATACTTATGATGATAATAAAACAAACATTTATAAATAAGACATGGTTAAGTGATCTTCTGGGATGTTCCATTCACTTCTGCATATAATGTAGAAGTTTTAAATCTTTTTAGTTTGTGTTAAAATTCAACATCTTGTCGTCCTCATGAATTCCAAAGATTAATATATATTATGAATAAATAAAAGGTGGTGGTAAACTACATTTTTATCAACAGTTGCCAGGGCAGACAGACAGAAGCATTTTGTTCCTACTTACAGCCCCAAACATCCATACACCACTGAGTAGCACACAAGGAGGGTAAAGTGTCCAAGAATAGAGTGGGATTCAAACTGCCAATCTTTTAGTTAGTGGACAATCCACCAACTGAGCCATGGTTCAAATCCAGTGTGTTCAACATGTTTCAAGCAATAGAATCTACAATGTGAAACATAATGTTATTTTAGACCATAAAAGTCAAACCTAATGATTTTTACTGCATTTTCCAACATGATATTCAAATAAGATCAGGTCAAAGGTCATGTTTGGTCATTCTATGGAGCTGGATATTTGTTAAAGCCACTAATCCAATAATATATACATAAAAGACATATAGTCAATAAAATGGCGTAAGAGCTTTGCTGTGATTTTTAGAAAATATTGCTGTTAAACTGTAAGGTATTATCTGTTATTGTTGTGACATCTGGAGGTTTAGATCATTGCAGAATATGGCATCATAAGGTGGATCATTTTTGGAATAAAAAATTCTATTATTTCTTGGTAAGTCTATGAAAGTTGGCTACAGTAGGTAGGTCCAGAAAAGAGACAAACCCTTAAGTGAATAATGCTGGTTGGCTGTAGTTAGTCTTAAATTAAAATGCAAAAATAAGTGGTTTAAGAAGAGAATGACTTTTACTCAAAATTAATGTTTGGTAAATGAACTGAGCTTATATAGCACCTTTAATGGACCCATGGTACCCAAGTAGTGTCGGTTTATCAGGAACTTTGTCATTTGTCATTCGTACAGACACTGCTTCTCCACATCGAGACAGCATCTGTTTCAGATGCCTCCCTGGAGAGGTGTTCCCACTGGGAGAAGGCCTCAGGGAAGACCTAGGACACACTGGAGAGACCATGTCTTCAGAAGGAATCTGGGGAGGGGGACGTCTGGGCATCCCTGCTTAGACTGTTGTCTCCATGGATAAGCAGAAGAGGATGGATGGATGGATGGATGAAACTATGTCAGATTTACTGTACAGGATGTAATCACTCTGTCCCACATTTTCTAAAAAATTTAACAAAAGTAAAAACAGAAAATCCTAAATCCAAAAGACTAAATATCATTGATAACTTCCTTGTGTAAGTTAATCATCAGTATTTCTCAGTACACCATCAGTATCACTCATCATATCACCCACTACATCACACTATGTACTGAGTTTGGCTCATTTCGACTCCCTTCCACTGTCTGCATCGGACTGTTTCCAAAGTCTGCTCACTATACAAGATTAACAACCACAATATAATTTGGCAAAGATCCTGTTTATGCTTCCTGTGTTTAGTGCAACCAAATATCAGCGTGACTTCTTTAAAGAAATGCAAACTAGCCAGCAATTCAGACATTTTTTTTTCTGTATTTCAGAATGATTACAAACGGAGCCAGATCATTTCACCAGTGCAGATACAACAACAACAACAACTGAAACAAACAACCTACAATAACTCTATATAACAAAACTTCCCAGTGAATCTGGAAGCTCTGGTAACATTACACTCATGTTACAACACCTACCCACTAGTCTCATACAGTATTACAGTACAAAGCTTTTTGATTTGAAATTTACATCGATACTAGATGACATGACATCAAAACAAGATAGTATATATATATTTTTTTTAAAAACTATCAATAATTAACTTCATCATTAAACGAGAGAGTCAGAGATTGCCGACCCTCGTGCTCTTTAACGCAGCCAAAGACACATATATACAGTATATTCCTTGAATTCATGCAGAAGAACTTATATGAAAACATGAAACAGTTATGTATTAAACTAAGGTCAGGAGCGTCCATCAAATATTAATTTAGAAAATGATCAAATAAAATGATAAATGTGCTCTCAGCTCTGAATACTCATCCAGATCATTAAGAAATTGCTCAGATTGATGGATATAGATACTGATAGAATTTGTCACGCAGGGTGAGCTTTTTCAGACCAAAAGCCTTTATTTATGAGAAAAGAACAAAAATACCAAAAATGATCCTTATCTTCTAATAGAGATAAAAAAAAAATAAATAAAAAATTTAAATCCAGATTCTGATCTTTTTGGCAACCATTTTCAAGCTGAAATCTGCTACAGGGTGAGTTACACAGTTATGAGTTACAGTAATACATTTGATTTGAACAACCCCTGCACGGTTTCAGGGTGATGGGGGAATTTTTAGGCTTCAGTGGTACAATGATTACTACTCTTTGGCACATTTATGGTCAACTATAGTGATTTTTAAGAAACGCGCTGAAAGTACATACAGGTTTGACTATGAAATTGGTCGTGAATGCATCTGTATGTGTATATGAGGTCATCGACACATTTTTTGTGTCTTGAGTTTGTTCAAGTCCCACCTGTGCCCCCTCCCGTTCTGATACAACAGCGATAATACTGAGGTGAAGTCTGCTGTAACAAAGCACAGATGGGATCTCTCGTGCTTCCTTTCCCCCTCTCTCTCTCTCCCCACCCCCCCGTCTCTCTGTGCATTAATGTGCCACTCTTCATAGCTGTTCACATGCATCACATTTGACATGCTCACTTGTTGTCTGCAAGGACAGAACAAACGGGAACCACTTTTCAGTTTCTTCTCTGGAAAGTAATTTGTGTGTCGACTGAATGTGTGGGAGGACAGAGAAAAAGACACACAGAGACATAAATTCAGTTCGGAAAAGACAGGCACAAAGAAATAAAGACGGGAATGTGAGATGCTGAAAGACTAATGAAAAAGACGGAAAGTCCAAAGACAAAAAGGTCAAGGAGGACAAAAAGAAAAGGCATGATAGAGGGTGACTTCAGACAGGAGAGGAGGCCTCTAAGGTGGCGTGCCAAACAGGAGGAGTGAATGAAAATGAAACTTTTGGAGTGCTGCTGCATAACTTCTCCTTCAGGGAGCTTTTGGGGCAGTTAACACACATTTACAGAGCAGCAAAGTGTGTCACATCATGTTGGTCTTCATATTCATCAGCCACTGTTGCAGCTTAGATAAGTAAAGACCTAAGGACTGAGGGAAGCATTTAGAAGGATAGCTTAAATTACATATATAGTATTTATGCTGCAAAAAATATATAAATACCCAAAAACATCAGAGAATTGGAAATAAGGAGTTGTTAATTAATGTCATAAATGTCAGTGTATTGGACTGTTAAACTATCTATTGAATCTATTCATGCTGAAATACGTCGCATACCAGAGCATACAAGGGCTGCCAAAACCACCAACTAATTAACTAATTAATCCACACACTGTATAACTCACTGATTAAAATATAAAGCTAATTGTTCTCACACACACATGTTTTGTGATATCAAGTTTCTGCATCGACACAAAAACAAAATAGCAGAAATGGTCATATTTTTATTCAGTCAACAAAACACTGTCTTATAATCTTCATGTGCTGTTTGAGCAGAGTTTATGTTATAGCATAATTAAGTGGCTCAGCTGATTAGCTCTGTTCATTTGCATTTACAGTCACAGTAAAACCACAAATCACCACTGTTTCCCATGTGGTTCATGTTGCCAATAGCTGCACTAAAGATGTGTTTTTAATTGTCCAAACAAGGTCAGAACTGTCACAGTTTAGTCTGAACCATGAACCAACAAACAGCAAAGATGGTAACCAAAAAAGGACGTAAGAACGAGCCAGACGCCCATGGAGAGGGAAACTAATGCCACCGGGTATTTGAACAAAGTATCACAAAATGATAAAATGGGATGAGAACCATTCAGAAAACAACTGTTAAAGTCAAAGAAACTGACAAAGCAAGACGTACTATAGTTGTTTTCACCATTGGACAGAGCTCCAAATGCAAAGAAAAGAGTTTGATGATGAAATCACAGTTCTTTTATATGGATGAGTTTGACTGTGAAGCTTACAAAAAAATGAAGTTAGTGTGTATTATATTTATTTGTAAATTATCACATATATTTGGAGGATCTTTGCCCATTGTACCTCTTGTTCTACTTTGTTTCCTGTCTGTTTTGATAATATGATTGGATGCTCAAAATAGTACATTTTTCAAGCAGAAGCATTAAATAAAAAGGATGAGCAAAAGCACAAATAAAACAGCAGTGTTTTACCCCAAAAGCCAGTTTATGAATTACCTATGGCTGTGAAAGGCCCTAGGCATATTTAATGCAGGAGAATCTGTCCCCTTTTTCACTTTGTCGCCCCTCTGTTCACTTCTTTTTGCTGTATACTGCATTTCTACCCCATTAGCAGCATAACATCTGTTGGTGTCATGAAATCAGGCAGAGGGATTTTAAGTTTAGTTTGGGTTCTCATGATGTCCACATCATTCTAAATGGACAGGATTGACAGGAAATGGAAGACAGTGGGGAGTCGTGACACAAATGTTGGTTAGTTTTCAAACCTTTTCCTAAACTACATCATGTCAAACCGCCAGACGCTTTGAAAAAGGAGGGAGGTCATTTCCGTAGATGTTTTCCGTCACACACATAATGACAGGAGTAGCCTTTACCTAAGAGAAAAGCACTGTGCAACCATAGGTAATTTACTAAATTATATTCCTTCCAAAGATTATACTTCTGACGTAATGTTCAGAAATTATCCACTGTGGGGGTTTTTTTGAGCCTGTGCTTTTACAGTTTTTTAAGTCAAGACCACCCGGCGGACCACCGTGCACTTAAAGCAGGTCACAGGATCTGTATTATCTCACACTGTGACACCAGTGAGTTCAGAAACAGTGTTCATCAAGTGCTCTAAGGTCATTTAGTCATTGTGTGGATCAATTAACAATCAATTTCAAATTAGTGATGCAAGGCCACAATACATGAGGGAATACAGCTGAAAATACCTATATATAACCCAGGCTTCAGGACTCATTTCAGGAAAAACACTCAACTAAAACCCACCAGAGCTTAACCACTATCCAGAACCAATAATGATTCAAACTGATAATGGTTTGTATTGTTTCAAACAACACTATTAATGTAATACTTATCTTTACAGATAAATAAATAACATTGACTCCATTGACCTAATTTGATGTAATTAATTATGGTTAATCTACGCTTTTAACATCTGTGTACAGTGTTAGTGCCATCACATATTCATGCTTTGCTTTTATTTCAGACAGATTAAAATCTCTGATGTGCTTTGAGCTACAGAAATACTTGGGGAAATATAACTGGATCATCATTTTACCTAGAGTAAACATGTATGATTAAAAAAAAAAAAAAAAAAAAGAGCAACATTACCACCACACTAGTAAGAACTGTACTTAAAGCAGAAGTGTCAACAAGAAACAGCTACTGCAGCAAATAACACACAAATGTTTTGTTTTTTTTATTTTATTTTACTAAAAACACAGTGTTAATTTTGAGAGCACTAGTATTTATTCATTACATTCTTACAGGTTTCTGTTAATATTATGATGTATCACTTCAAACATGTTGCTGTAATAAATTAAAAGGGAAATAAACAGCTGACTGGGGAATATGAATCAGCCTAATGAACTTCAAAGCGGTCTGAGTGTCCAGGACCAGTGATTGGTGGATCTCACTGATGAGGTCATTACAGTCCAGGGAAACCTTGCTCCTTTGGGATCCCGAGTAATTTATTTGCCTGGGAATATGTAGTCCCAGGTATACACACACACCCTGCTTGTCCCAACACACTTGTGAGATGGATGTATGCATAGGAGCAGTTTCTTCACCATTGATCTGAACACGTGAAGGATTACAATGATAAACACGGCAGCTATTCTTTGTAATACCAGAGATCAACATAATGACCTTCTGGAAGGCGCTGACTGAGTGTTACGATATATCACAGGACAGGAAGTGAAAGGATACGTGCTTTGGTAGAGGGTCTTTAATGCTAACCCACCTTACTGTTTGAATCTAATGTCTGCTTTATTATGGGGTTTTTTCTTGTACGATCAGGGGCAAATATGTGCCCCATGGAAGGTAAATGTTGGGAGGCTTTTCTATAATTCTATATCTTGTCAATGTGTCAGAACTGAGAGGGAGGGGGGGTGTACATGTGGGGATGGGGTCCTTACATAACATCCACTTATCTACCTGTTTTTATAGGTTTGTTACCCTGCATGGTAGAGGGGTATTGTGTTTGTGTCTGTCTGTCTGTCTGTGTGTCGTGGGTCTGTCTGTTTATTTTTAAGCAGTTTTACGCAAAAACTATTCGACAAATTTCCATGAAATCTTCGGGAAATGTGGAAGTTGCTCCAGAATAGATCCCATTAAATTTTGGTGAATGTGGGTCAAAGGTCAAGGTCATAGTCACCAAAAAAGTGTTTTCACAATGATAACAAATAGGCCAAATCGGGTAAAATGTGTGTGAGGGGGCAGGGTTTGTTAAAAATGCTGACATTTTCAGGAGATGTTGATACCTGCACAAGGAACATGTGACAAAAGGTTGGTGGTGATCAGTGCCTCCATGATGTTTTGTGTCAAATGACAATTATCCATCTATCCATGGTTAAGATTACTTTATTAATACGATTCATTTTGCAGTCGAGACAAAAAGAAAAAGACACAGGCACAAATATGACAACAGATGAACCAATATGAGCTGTCTCTGCAGAATTAAATGAAATTAAAATACCACAAAATACCCTTAGGGAGTAGACCCCCAGTGAACCCCGTGACCCTAGCGAGGATAAAGCAGGTTCAGACAACAGAACGAAATTAAACGAAAATACCCTTGGTTCCACAAATGAGGACATGAAAGAATAACTTCTAGTCTGTATCCACTGGACCTCTTCCTTTGCTTTATGCCGCCCCCCCCCCCCCCCCACACACACACATATGCTGGGCGCTATGAATTTGTCATGTTTACCTTATTGTATGATTAGCATAAAACACAGTGGTGCAGTAGATACTCGTGCCTCACAACAAGAAAGTCTTGGGTTTGACTCTAACACCAGTTCATGAGACTTTTTTGTGTGGAGTTTGCATGTTCTCCTCATGTCCGCGTGGGTTCTGTCCATGTTCACCAGCTTCCTCCCACCATCCAGAGAGAGAGGGGGGGGGAGAGAGAGAGAGAGAGAGAGAGAGAGAGAGAGAGAGAGAGAGAGAGAGAGAGGGGTGCAGAGAGTTTTTGGAAGCGGAGAAAAAGAGTTAAATGTACAGAGTGTGACTGCCGACCGGAGCAGGTGTTGTCCCGTTCTTGGAAATAAACATTGAAAATGAAGCTCACTGAAACCGCTCCTTGTGTTCTAAGAACCTGCAGAGGGAAGTTAACCCCGGGGTAAGGTACTTACTTCCGCCTTGGAGAGGCGGTATTTTCCCCTGATTCACTGACTACAGGATAATGTCAGAAACAGATAATAATACGTTTACAATAATAACACAAAAAAGAACGAAAAAGTTCATTTTGGGATCCATGAACTTCTAGTTCATAATTTGGAAGAATGAACGATGAACTGAACTAATTCATATTGAGTAACTTGAACTGAACTTTGAACTAGTTCCTAATTAAGGTGAACTTTCCCAACACTGGTGAAACTGATTGTCTATATGTTCAAACCCTACGATGAACTGGCGAAATGTCCAGGGTGAACCCCGCCTTCACACTTAAGATGGGCTCCATGCTACCCCCATGACCTTAGTGAAGATAAAACGGGTTCAGAAAATGAATGAATAAATGAATGTGTAATCCTACAGAGAGGTCTTCACAAGTATTCAGAGTCATGACTAGTTCACTGTCTTGTGACTCGCTCGCAGTCATGCTTTGCTGAAATCCACTGTAAGTGAAACATTGTTTTTTTTTATATGCTATTTGCTCACACAGAGCTTTTGGAACAACTGCTGATACATTCAACATGCAGACATTTAACTCTCTCATTTTGTGAACCTCACGAGGGGTCACAGGGGTCTCTGGGGGCCTATTCTAAGCTATAATGGACGGAGGCGGGGTACACCCTGTACGAGATGACAGTTCATCACAGGGTTGAACATATATAGACAATCAATCACTCTCACATTCACACCTATGAACAATTTAGATTAACCTACAAGCCAAATCAGCATCACCAGTGCGCATGCGTAGGTCCTTCTGGGTCACAGGTCACGACTACCTAAAGTCCTTGAAGCTCGATAGAGTAATAATCGCAGTGACTCAACCTGCAACTTGTGTTAAAGGAATTAAATGTTTTAAGGTCGTTTTATCAAGATGCCTGGTTCACATTGTTCTGTGATTCACTGTCATAACGGCACACAGGGCTCAAGAAGTGAATGCAATAAAGGAACGTTTCATTGCATTCGGGACTCTCCATATATACTGATCCCATTTCCAACAGAAAGAAAAGATTCAGAAGGTCATGTTGAATGGACTAAATTACTAAGTTTGTCATAATAGAATTCTTTTGCTAACCAGTATTTTGCATCTATGCAATAGCCTGCAAGACGTATATACACATCCATCCATCTATCCATCTATCTATCTATCGTATCTCTTTCAGATGAACAGGAAGAACATGAACATGGGCAAATAATCAAGTTTGACAGCCTGGCATTCCTGCTGTTTGTTCAACACAATTGACATTTTTTTGGAATGACAATGCCCAAGCAAGAGCCACACGTTCTTTTTCTGTGCGGTAACACTTGCACCCTCAGTTTTTTCTAAAATCTTTTAAAACATCTACTTTCCAACGCTCAAAATATTCAATATCTCTGTCATATGCTTGGCCGTATTGACAGTTTTATTTACGCACTGGATAGTCATGACCTGTGACCTGAACCAGCATTCCTTGTGCGCGGCGAGATGCCGAATTAGCTTATTAACGTATCAGTGCATGTCTTTGGATGGTGGGAGGAAGGAGAAAACCCACGCAGACATGAGGAGAATATACAAACTCAGCACAGAACGGTCCCACCCACTGGAATCGAACCCAGGACCTTCTTGCTATGAGGTACAAGTGCTAACCACTGCACCACCCTGCGAACATTTAACTGTGACGTGTTATTAATGTAAAAGTTTGCTCACATTCGCAGTCTGACTAAACTGTAAGCGAAGACAAAATTTTCTCCAGACAAGATTTTTATAGTCACCTTAATTTTGGATCTGCTTGTATCAGAGAAGTGCACCGCTGTGATGTGATGTGATGTGGAAGTCCTGTCAGCAAAGGCCCTGTCAAACCTCAAGAGCCAGCAAAGCAAAACTGCTCATTTCAAGGAGAGGATCTTCAGGGTGCCACGACATGACGAAGACATCTGCTTTAAATATGTATAAGCCCAGGGCTTTTCACACACACACACACACACACACACACACACACACACACACACACTCTCTCTCTCAGATGGAAGATCAAGCTAAAAGTTTATCCCATCCAAATGCTACAATCTGTTACAATATGTTACTCACCAAGATAATTATATATGTGACTTAAATCTGCAAATTTACTTATGTTTATAGTCTACTCTTAGTATTTTGTTTTGTTTTTACTTATTTATTACAGCTTCTTCTCTAACCCAGAAACCAAACAGAAGAAATCCTCTTTCTCATCCATGAGTTATACACTAGAGGCATCACTGTTCACTCTGAAGACAATGATCACATTTAAACTACAAATCTAATACTGCTGCTAAACTCTTCTGTGACTACAACAAATTATACAGGAATCCAAAAAAATAATGATTAACACTATATGTAATAGAACATAAGGCCTTGGAATGCAACTTTGATTGAACAGTAAAATGTTTTCACTGATTTTGATTAGTTTGTGTGGAAGGATCCTTGGTTAAAATGAGCCTGTGAATGGTTTGATTTCCGTCTATATGATTATGTGATATACAGTATATGATGAGATGTGAAGTTCCACTAGAAATCAAAAGGTTTCTCACAGTTCAACACAAGAAAAGAAAATCTAAACTAAGTATCTCTCCGTGTAAACGTCTGTTCTGTCACTACACACACTACATTACTTCTGCTATATTTGTATTAACCCATAAAGACTCAAACTAAACTATCTGCTGATCTAAACTGTTTAATAACCATGTATCCACTGATCTGATTAATACACATAAATAACTGATGTAAAAAGCAGTTATTCACCTTAGTTTACGTTCACTTACAGTATTGATATCTTCACTGAAAAAAAAATAACTTTTTCTGTGTTTCCGATAAAATAATCATTAACTTTGATCTGAGCTTTAATGAACACCCACATGGTCAGCTAATTAAATATAGGAAAACCCCTGATTCACATTGGGAAAAAAAAATGCTAATTATTCTTATATTATAAGAATAAATTATGATAAATCACTTGAGAAAATACATATTTGGAGGAAGGGGGGAAACATTTTTTGGAAATGCCAGATAAGTAGCACTGGGTCTTTACGGGTTAAGCATCTAACCCAGATGTAGATTAAAACACACAACTGAGATTAAACGTCAGCATCGACAACTCCCTCCTCACATTCGCCATTCCTTCATTTCATTAAAGGTACAACCAGTCCCACAACCTCAAAGCCCCAGACCTCCAAACCCCCAAACCTTTGTGAAGTGACCACATCAGATGTTTGCCCCAGATGCTTGGCCAACTCCCGTGCAGCAGAGCAGCCTGTGGACTCTTTGGGGCCCAGTTTAATGTGTGCTTAAGAGACCATGGGACCGGGCAAATGCTGTGCTCTCTCTCCTCCAAATATCTGCCCATCATTTATTCATTCACACTCCCAGGATGGCTGCCGCCGCCATCATCTGAGAACCCTGTCGTCTGAAGTCCTCTGCGCCTCTGTCGCTCAAACATACACATGCATACGCACACATGCACATGCACTTTGCAAGCGGTCCCAGAGGTCTTTTAATTTTTTGAGAGGCTATTTTTAGTGAGAAAAATAATCGAGGTGGAAAGTTCCATCTGTCCAACACTCTTGTTCCAGCTGCTCCTTTTTAGCAGCAGGCGGAAAGAGGAGGGAAAAAAATGGTACTTATCAGATAAAGCCGACACAGACGGGATTTTTTTTATTATATGTAATCTACATTTGCAGTATTTGTTGCAACTGAACAGGGAAATACGCTGTTAGAACACGACACACAACGCCACATTCACTTGGCCTGTAGTAAATATACTGTACAGAGGGGGTTACATGACAAGTCATTCCACTTTATTTCTTAAAATCTTTTGTGACTACATATAAAAAGTATGATCCTGCACAGCTAAATTAGCACTTGA
The DNA here is from genome assembly GCA_020466265.1 of Siphamia tubifer. Taxonomy (NCBI): domain Eukaryota; kingdom Metazoa; phylum Chordata; class Actinopteri; order Kurtiformes; family Apogonidae; genus Siphamia; species Siphamia tubifer. Next base: position 21,027,494 of record CM035795.1, on the reverse strand, counting down.
AGAGGCAATAGAAATGCACTGTAGTGAATATATGTATAAAATAAAATATGATAATGATAATGATATATATAAAATAAAATATGAATATTTTATTTCACTGCACATTCTAAACCAGGGGTCTCAAACATGCGGCCCGGGGGCCAAATGCGGCCCGCCGACAGTTCCAATGCGGCCCGAGGGATGAAGAGCATAATAACCTACTAAATGATTCCATGTTTTCTTCTCAGCTTTTTCTTTGCCTATAAATGATGACAACTTCCAATTGGTCTCATTGTTTGACTGAAGAAAAATATTAAATTACAAAAATATTTACATTTGCAAACTATCCCGTAACAATAAAATGTGAATAACCTGAAATATCTAAAGAAAATTAAACACAATTTGAACCATTTTCTGCCTCTGTTACTAAAAGTTTAGCGTTTTGGTAGAACAGATCCACAATAAAACACATGGACCAATAATAAGTCGAAGCAGAATATTGTTAAAATTGTCCTTATTTTCCTTTTTTTTTAATAGTTTGATCATTTATAAAAGTATTTTCTTCATGTAATGGGTGTTTTTTTGCACTAAAACAATGACAAAAAATGTGTAGGTGTCAATATTTACAGGTTATTATGTTTTCCTTTTCCCGGTCTGGCCCATTGGACATCAAATCAGGCTGAATGTGGCCCCTGAAGAAAATGAGTTTGAGACCCCTGTTCTAAACCAAGGGTCTCAAACATGCAGCTCAGGGGCCAAATGCAGCCCACCAACTGGTCCAATGCGGTTGATTCTTGTCCAGCTAATTTCCCCAAGTTTTAAATCATAAAACAGGATTTCCACCATCCCATATCATCACTGTGCTACTGTAAGCCCTGTGCATAAATCATGATTTAAAAACCAAACCAGCAAAAGTGTGCAAAGAAGACAACGAAGACCGCAAACAAATGAGGTTTTTTTTTCTCAGTAATTTCATGCTGCTACTTTGAGCAGCAGCCTAAAGGTTAACGGAGAGAAAAGGGGAGGAGTGTCCCAGTCTGAGTTCAGCTTTGATGTAGACGTAGATGCCATGAATGTCAATGAGTTCAAGCAATACGGTCTCTTCTTACTTCACTGGACACATTTCAAACATTTCAACTAAAATGGACAGTGAGATTCACACCCGGAGGCTCAGATGAACATTTTGGCATATGCAAATGTGAAATGTTCTATGAGATCTATTATGCAGACAAGCAAAACAAACAGTAGTTGGAAAGTTCAAAGCCACCACCTCCTCTTGAATTTAATTTGCTGAATTGATTGGACTCTGGGATCGGTCCCTGCCACACCCTTGAGGGTTGTTCTGGGTGAATCGTTAAATCGGGGCATGGAACAGAGTGGCAGTGTGTTTATATCGCCAGGGGGGGTTCACTCTGGCAACAGCTGAACCAATAACTTTATTACCATAGAGCCTCTACTGTGCCTTCCTTTAAGTTCCCACAAACTTTTTTTTTTTTGCAAATATGTCCACCACTGCAGCTCTACTTCATTCAACTTTATTGTGTAGCAGAAAATGAGAAGGAAGGATGTAATATTAATGTGGAACTTGGGAGAGCTGATGGCTTGAAAAGGACATGACATGTCCTCTAATGAAACCTGAAAGTATGAAGTGCACCGGCCATGAACTTGGTTATGACTGACGTCTGTCCCAGTCACTTATGAATTCCCCTCGTCCTCCTGCAGTAGCTGCTCACAGTTTCCTTCTAATAACTTTTCAAGTCCCTAAATACAAAATATAGACAGTGATGTGCTCAAGACAAATACACAGCAAAGATCAGTATTTACGACTAATATTATACACTGCAAAAGCAAACGGGAGTTAAAGGAGCTATAGGTAATATTTGTGTTTTCAGAAATAATAAACTAAACTAAAATTATTATTAGAACTTTCAGAATAAAAGCTCTGAAAGTATGTCCATGTTTTTTGTATTGTAGAGATATGAACTAAATCTATTTATACTAATAATTGTTTAAGCCCCTAAATACAACATATATACAGGAATGTACTCAAGACAAATGAACAACAAAGTAAAAGTGAGTTAAAGGAGCTATAGGTAATATTTGTGTTTTCAGGCATAATAAACTAACCTAAAATTATCATTCGAGTTTTCAGAATAAAAGCTCTGAAATAATGTCAATGTTTTGTAGTGTAGAAATGTCATTATTATTGTGACTCTAAACTGTCAAATTCTATTTATTTATTTTTAGTCTTGACTTTTACCTTTTCTGGGTTTTTATTATTTTTCTTATATTTGTCCTTTATTAATGTGATCTTAATTATTGTATTCTTCTATCAAACCATGCTGCTACATTGATGAATGGTGGAACACTGAGCACTTTGTTCTGTTTTTGTACTTTTTATATACTCGAACAATGTACCTTAATTATATGTCTTGTGTGTTGTATGTTAGAATCAAATGTTCACCTTGACTGCAAAACAAATCTACCCACGGGTACTACTAATAAAGTAACCTTGATGTAATCAGTGCATTCCTATATATATATATATATATATATATATATATATATATATATATATATATATATATATATATATATATATATATATATATATATATATATATATATATATATATATATATATATATATATATATATATATATATATATATATATATATATATATATATATATATATATATATATATATATATACACACACATCCATATACACTGTATATGATACACTGCAAAAACAAAAGTGAGTTAAAAGGGCTGTAGGTGACATTTGCGTTTTCAAAAATAATAAACTAACCTAAAATTATCATTAGATATTTTGGAATAAAAGCTCAGAAATTATATCAGAGTTTTGCACTGTAGAGATATGAACTAAATATATTAATACTAATAACTTTTAATGTCCCTAAATACAAAATATATACAAGAATGAAGAGAAACAGCAAAGATCAGCAAAGTTCATTAAAAATATAGTATATTTCCCGCAAAAGCAAATGTGAGTTAAAGGGGCTATAGGTAATATTTGTGTTTTAAAAAATAATAACTTAAAATTATAAAAGCTCCAAAATTATACAAAACAAAAAATGTTAATGTTTTGTATTGTAGAGAAATGAACTAAATGTATTCAAACTGACAGTCCAGCAGATTTACTCCTCTGTATAATCCTACGATCGGGTCTTAAAGACCCAGATTCCAAAGTTCAGTTCCAAAGACACATCACCAGACCCCCTACCCCCCCCCACACCCACCCCACGACCCAAGGATATTTTACTGTTTTCAGTAGTAAGCAATGGCACCGTACACTACGTATGAAAAGGCACATTTGTGGGCCACTGGGTCACTTTGACTCGAAGGACCGCACAAGGGTTAAGTGGAAACTTTTGGATTCAATGAAAGTGAAAAAGTGATAAAAGTTTTCACCACTGGACACAGAGCTTCATAAAAAAAATGGACTTTGATGCTGAAAGCAGGATTTCTTCCACAAGGGTGAGTTTGACTTCAAAGTTTTAAAAAAATAATCAAGTTATGACTTAATATATTTAAAGTATGTGTAAATGGTTCAATATAGATGTGCATGTTTCTATGGTTTGTTTGCTTAGTTCACTGTTTATCGATCCATGGTTCAAACTACACTGTGACAGATGTGACCTTGTTTAGATCATTCCAAACAGATCTTTATCGCAGCTATTAACAACACAAACTGTCCAGAAAACAGAGGTGATCTGTGCTTTTACTGTTTTCTGTCTAAAGACGGAACAGAGTTGTAATGTAAACTATCAGCTGATGTAAACAACAACTTTACATTTACATTTACAAGTAAAATAGAGAGATCTCCGTGAAAATAGCAGCAGTATCTGATATGTGATGCCCCCCCAAATAAATAAATAAATAAATAATAAATAACGCACAGTATTTGAAAGTTTGAGAAAAAAAATTTAATACAAAATTAGAGTTTTGGTGAAATTGTTGTTTCGCCATTAGATATTTTTTCATGCTCAAGTTATAATTGCACAATTTGAGGATCAATGGAAAAGGAAACTAGTGTTAATTTAACCGACTGTCAAAATAATTAGCTATGAGTTTTTATTTGTAGAAGAAAACGTGATGGAGCCATAATAACAGTGATCTTTATAGTTTACAGTGGGAGTAACAGTCTGTGGATTCATAGCATTAATTCACTGGTGGCTTTGGTCTGAAGTGTAAAGGTAGAGTTAGAGTACTTTATTTGTGTTCAGGTAGTTGACAGTTTTGGTATCAATATGACATAGAACTCCTTAAAACATCCATCAGTAGAGGCTTCAGTAATAAATACAAACATCTGTCAAATGTCACAAACAAACCAAACTGATCGAGTTAATCTAGCGACAACATGTGACATGTACGTTTCCATATCAATTGAAGGCCAGCGTACACAGCCAAAACAAGCCACCACAATCAATACTGTCTTTGCTGCATCACAATTTATTTATAGAAGCACTGGCAGCTCCTCACCAAGATACAAGACGAGAAGGGAGGGGGGAAAAAACTACATGAATAAAGCTTCTGTCTGAGCAAGTTGACTTGATAATGAAACTGCAGATGTCACGCAGACATTTTGTCCTAGACTCAGAAAAGTTTGGCCATTGTCTAATTAAATAAAATATGGAAACAAAGTGACAATTATTATTATTATTATTATTATTAGTAGTAGTAGTAGTAGTAGTAGTAGTAGTAGTATTTCAACTTTTATTAAAAACTCTTTATTTTATTAAGTACATTTAAACATAATAATTATATACGAGTTGAATTATTTTGGATTTACTTCAAATTTTGCACATGTTGAGTAAATTCAAATCAAGTTTAGGAGGAAAACCGTCCAATATTTACTAGTTATCTGGAAAATACTATACCAAATATTTGCAACCTTTAGACTGACCAAGGTGGGATTCATTCATATTCCTAAACCTCTGGATGATATTGACTTTACTGATAAAATATGATTAATTTCTACTCTGTGATTTTTTTATTTATCAATTATGCAATTGACAAATAATTATAATGTCATTATCTATCATTATCATTATCTAGAGTTAAAGCTTGAGTCCTTACAATACTTCAGGCGCCTCAGAACTGTGTAAACATGAAGACACTAGTGTCCTGAAGAGGGAAAAATACTGGAAACCACAATATACCGTTTTCATTTTGAACCACTTAGAAAAAAGTGGAGCGGGCTGATGTGGTTGTCTAACCCTGAGTACAGCTCACTCACTATTACAAGTTAAATAAGTGAGCAGCAGAGTGAAACACCTGGACAATCAGGACCAGTCAATTGAGACTAAATTCAATCTCACACAATGTGTTCTGTCCAAATTGACATGTCAGGCTAGTGTGTGTGTGTGTGTGTGTGTGTGTGTGTGTGTGTGTGTGTGTGTGTGTGTGTGTGTGTGTGTGTGTGTGTGTGTGTGTGTGTGTGTGTGTGTGTGTATGGTTCAGAGGAAACGCTTTTGTTTCCAGACACTAGGTTTTGAGGGGAATTGGCTGGTATTCTCACATTTTTCTGCTGTGCTCTGCTATTTTTCTCCAAATAAGAAAGACATCTACATTATCTTAAAGAAAGCTGAAGGGTATTTCTGAAGGAGCTATTTTTATACGTTATTATACAGTATTTTGACTGTGTGTGTTCAACAGAATTATTTTAAGACAGACAGACAGACAGACAGACAGACAGACAGACAGACAGACAGACAGACAGACAGATAGATAGATAGATAGATAGATAGATAGATAGATAGATAGATAGATAGATAGATAGATAGATAGATAGATAGATAGATAGATAGATAGATAGATAGATGCATATATCTATTAATAGATGTCACTTATCATGTGGTTTTGTTGATGTTCACAATGAATTTGCTGTTTTTCTGAACTTGAAAATCTTTCCTAAATGATTTAAAGGGGTTTTTTTTTACTGTAAAACCCATCACTGGTAAACTTTAAAACTCACCTTTAAAGGCTTGTGTTTTCCATGAGACTATAAATCATCCAAAAAACCATGTGACTAACCATCTGAATGAACTCAAATAGCAGTTTGATAGGAGAGTATTGCCATAATAATAATAATAATAATAATAATAATAATAATAATAATAATAATAATAATAATAATAATAATAATAATAATAATAATAATAATGTCGCTACTGATGAGTAATTTAAGGACAAAACTACGTCAGGAAACCATGCAAATGTACGCACACTGTATAATTCCCTGCAGGAGAATTAGAGGAATGTATAGCAGTTTTCCTTTGGGGTTGCCTGCTGTCCTGTGATGCCTGGTCACCATGCTCCTCGTTAATCGGGCGGATTACCAGCGCAACCCTCTACCGTCTGCTCCGTTTCTATTTCAAAACAGACTCTCCCACTACTGTGCCATGTTTTAAAGTATATCAGTAGCTGCGCTGTGGGGTGGAATTCTAACTATATAGTTCTTGTGTAAGACGCGTAAAAAAGGGACACCGGGCTTTTACGCACAGGATGAGACATGCGACCATCACGAGTTCTTCTAGTGAATGATGTCATGGCGACCACTGAGCAAAAGTCATCCTAAATCAGAGCTTTTTTGTTTGTTTGTGTGAATGTGTGTGTGTGTGGAAATGCCAGGGGATTTGTCAACCTGATCTAAACATACTGTATTAAGGAGGTGGATCAAATGGCTGTGGCACGCGCTCTTGGAGAGGTTGAACCCGTGGCACAATTTAATTCCTGATACATCTGTTTTTGCAATTCTGGTGCAGATGTACTGTAATACTGATTTGTCCACGTGATTCGAAATCTGTGAGCTCTTCAAACACAAAACATATTATAATAATTATTATTTAATTTATTTAAATGATGCGCTCTTTTTGTAGTACGGATAACACTACACTATACAAGTTATTTACAGTATGTCAACTTACCCTCCATGCAGAAAATGACCATCCAGGCTATCCATAGGTCCGAGTTGTGAAACTTCACCATGGTTCTTAACTGTTCTTGCTCTTTACTCGTTTGCAGTTTTCACCCACTTGCTTCTTTCTTGACAGAATCTCAGCAACTCTCACACTTTACTTCTGCAAAAGTGACTGTTTCTCTCATTGGCGTGGAGACATAAAAACTGTGACAGATGTTGCGCAGCGGATACCAACGATATATATATATTTTTTTTTTTTTTTTACAAAAACACCATTAAATGTTCACAACTGATATAAAATATCACTGAGAGCATTCATATACACCAGGCACTCGTCTCTCCTCCGGGCGCTTCTCCTCCCGGTCTTTGGTAGCTGCCGGTCACTCCAAGATTATGTCTTTCCCAGACCTTTGTAATCAATTTACGCACGTGTGGAAAAAGCCAGTGTCCACCTGTTGGTTCCTAAATGTGTCCTCTGTGCAGCTGGAAGTGACTTGGAAACAAATAGGAAACTGTTACTTTTCGCGTCCGCTTGGTGAGTCTCTCCAACGCGTCTTGTTGCGCTCCATGGTTTCTGGTTTGTTCTACTGCATCTGAGCGGACATGGCACCACGGCACGCGCTATTAGGAACAAGATGGCTTCCGGAACGGGTTTTTCAAAATAAAAAAGCCACACAACAACCACCTAGCTGCGAATAGTGTGCATTTATAAGTATAGGTTGTTGTACTTCATCCCGTTCCTTTTTTAATGTTTTGTTTTTTAGTTTTTTCTAACCCTAACCCTTGTTTTGTTTTGGGTTTTTTGGGGGATGGGGTTGTTTCTTTTTTAGGGAGGTTATTTGACATGTCTATTTTAATGATAAATGGCTCCATAGTTTGTGTGAATATGAGTCCATTATTCCTTAAACATCTAGGATTAATACATTTTATTATTATTATTATTATTATTATTATTATTATTATTATTATTATTATTATTATTATTATTATTATTATTATTATTATTATTATGCTGTTGTTGTTGTCGCTGTTGTCATCATCATTATTAATCTTGCCCAACATCGGTTGGAACTTGGGAGAGATTATTGTGTGTGTGTGTGTGTGTGTGTGTGTGTGTGTGTGTGTGTGTGTGTGTGTGTGTGTGTGTGTGTGTGTGGCCGCAGAGACATATCATGCTATTACTCAATGAATACTTGAGATATCACCATGAAATTACATGGGCATACACATAGCTAATGCACATCAGATGCAATTATCCATTTGAGTAAAGATCAAAGGTCAAAGGTCAAGGTCGTATTTAACAGAAAGCTCAAAATCATATTGTGGGCTCTAATTCAAGAATGGGTTGACATAGAAACTTGAGATTGGCACAAAATAGGGGAGAGATTAGGCATTCTCTGAATACTTGTTGGTAGTAGTAGTAGTAGTGGTAGTAGTAGTTGTAGTAGTAGTAGTAGTAGTAGTATCAATACTAATGGGCATTCATCTACTCTGCTCCTCAAACATTGAATATGTTGCTAAAAGACTGAAAACTGACTGAACTGATCTCCTTGGATGCTTTTGAATCCAAATGAAAAGTCCTGGGGCAGCGGTGCCCAATCCTGGTCCTCAAGAGCTACTATGCTGCATGTTTTAGATGTATCCACCTTCCAACACACCTGATTCAAATAATAAACTACTCATCAAGCTCTGCAGAAGACTGATAATGAGAATCAGGTGTGTTGGAAGAGGGATACATCTAAAATATGCAGAATAATCGCTCTCAAGGACCAGGACTGGGCATCCCTGTTTTACAGACTAACAACAATGACTTGCATGTGTCCTTCATAGTTTGACTTGTCTTGTAAATTATTGGATGTATTAACTGTATATTGTAACTGTGTGTTGTATTTCTTGCAGCCTCTGGGCCAGGACTCCCTTTTGAAAAGAGGTTCTTAATCTCAATGGAATATATTTTCCTCTGTTTAAATAAAACTTAATTAAAAAGAAAATACTGATCTTGTTAATGTTTTTTGTTCTATTTTTCATGTATTTGTTTAGGGGCAGCCAATGTGCACCTATCATCATATTTCTGTCAATGCTTATATCTTTTTTTTTTACCATATTTTATTCTAATTTTGTGAATAGTGAGTTAATTGGTTCACAAAAATATGTTATTGGATTTTTGACTGTAAAAACAAATCTGATCGATCCATGATAGGTACAGTTTTTATTTATTTATATCAAATTGGCATAATATGTAACTTCATGTGAATGTGCAGAATATACAATAGGTATATGTATAATACAATACAATACTACCTTTATTTGCCATGTGACACTGACAAAGACAGTCAGAGTGAAATTGCATGTATGTATGTTTGTATGTATGTATGTATGTATGTATGTATGTATGTTTGTATATATGTATGTATGTATGTATGTATGTATGTATGTATGTATGTATGTATGTATGTATGTATGTATGTATGTATGTATGTATGTATGTATGTATGTATGTATGTACTGTATGTATGTATGTATGTATGTATGTGGAAAAAGGTTATTATAATATAATATACCATTAGTATAATGTACTTTCCACTCTGACCAGCGAACAGAGCAGTCACATTTCTTCCTGCTCCTCTCTGCCCCTGACCTTGTGCTCATCTTGCAGGTGACTGCTGGGCCTCCTTCAGCTCTGACTTCTTGTGTGTGCCTTCAAGCCCCCGTTGACCTGTCTTCGGCTAAACCATGGTTTTAATTAATTGGGCATATAATGCAATCAATTCTATTTACTCATCAAGGAAACCCGGTCCAGGAAAACCAGACTGTCATCGAGGGACAAGCCTGTCTGGGTACAGCAGGGATGAAAGGCTGTATGGTTGACACCTCTGTCCATCGAGGACATAGAAGATGTGTACATATTTGGATTTACTGTATGGTGGTAACTTTCCTCACTTTTGGGAGGAATATTATTCCACTGGGAGGAATGTTGATGTATCGCAAAGTTGGGAAGATCGTAGCACCAAAAGGGCCACTGATGCTGTGTGATGAAATTCGGGTGCTCTTCACCTAACTCACTGACACTGTGACCAGACTAAAGCTGTCGATGACCCAGTCCCAGGACAATCTTGTGAACTGTGTGAGACAGATGAGCTCCGTGGTGACTCAGTCTGCAAGTTCGGGAACTGACCTGCTGAATCGAGATTCACAGAGATTAGATTTCATCACTGGACAGCTGGGTGAAGCTCTGACAGTTTTATCTGAACTGAGTGTAGAGGTGGATGAACTGAGGAAGTTACATCTGCAGGGCCGAGGAGTGATGTGTGGGGTGAAGTCTATTTTAAGGGTGTAGTATGACCCTACAATGGGTTAATTTTTCTCCTAGAGCAGAATGAGATGTCTCTGTTTGGGCTCCTTGTGTCTTATCCCTCACGTGTCCTTGAATTCTCCTACAGTGTGATATGTCTGTGTTCTGTTTGCAAAATTATCTTTGTTTATACCACTGTGTTTATACCATCGTGTCCCTAAAAAAATTCCAGTTCATTGACCTTGAGTAATGTTATCTGTTTTGTGTTAATGTGGGCCATCCTAAATGTGCATTTGCAAGAAATTTTTCCTTCTCATCTCTGTCATGGGATTTTACCTGACACCTGTAGGGGGCAGCCAGTTACTGCATCATATTCTCTGCTGTTGTAACAAATTAATTTCCTGTAAGGGATCAATAACGGCCTATTCAATAAATATTCAGGCTTTTATGGATGTGTTCAGTTAATTTAATCTGTGTTTTCAGAACATATGTCACACCAGCCTAGAATGTGAACCTCTGTGTGCTATAGGCAGTAAAAGGTCATAAGGTCAGTGGCCTCAGTTGTAAATGTTTAATATAGATGTGTAAACTATGCAATAAGACAATACCCAGGGCCCCAAGAGTTTTTATTTCTTTTTGATTGGGATTGCTACCTGGAGATGTATTAGAGATAGAAAACAAATACTTCTTTAAAATTCTCATAATTGTTCCCAAATAGGCCTTTACAAGTAATTGGCTCAAAACTGATGGACCCCGTGGATCAGTGGCTACAATAGATATGTACTCTGTGGAAAGACTGACTTATTACCTACAATGCATGCAATGCATAATAATTACTTCTGTCTATCATTTAAATATGTTGTGTTCATCCAGTGACCCCCTACTGTATTGCCTGTTGACAAAAATAAAATAGAATAATAAATAAAATAGAATAAATTAGAAAAATTGTACAAACAAACAAACAAACAAATAAATAAATAAATAAATAAATAAATAAATAAATAAATAAATAAACATATATGGGATTGTCTACATATTTGTTTATAGAAATCTACAACCCTCTCTCTTTCTTTTCATTAGTTTTTATTCTATATATTTGTATATATTTTAGGTCTAATCTTGAATCTCCAGTCTGATTCTGATTAAAGTGAAAAACCCTTCATTCATCGATACACATTCGAGTTAAATAATAAGTACAGTTTTGACCACAATAGTCTGATGAATGTCCACAGAATCTGAGCTTCACGAGGATTCACTGGGATTTTATTTTCTAAACGTAATTCAACGGGCTTCCGTTTGCAGCCTGTGTGTGCACGTGGCTTAACAGCACACCGGGAGCGGATGATTGAAATGAGCTCGAGCCCGACTGTTGCCATGAGACCAATGACGCCAATGGACACGAAGAGAGAGACACTGATGCCCCCCTGTGGACACGAAGGAGAACTACAATAGAATAGAATAGAATAGAATAGAATAGAATAGAATAGAATAGAATAGAATAGAATAGAATAGAATAGAATAGATCCACATAGTAAGAGTTTCTTACCCTCAAGCCATCCATTTAACTTATTGTCTTACGACGAAAAAGTTGTAATACTACAAATATATCTATATAAAATACCTACCAAACCTAAGTTTATTTTTAAATATACACTTATATCTAAATGGTGTGTGCTGGGTGTACAATTGAATTAAAAAATTAAATTAAATTAAATTAAATTTAAAAAAATAAATAAATAAATATATATTCCTCCATGCATTGTTCTATGTATGATAAATAAATCTTACAATAATAATATTATCTCTTATTTTAATTGTCTTTTTTCAATTAACAATATGTACAACAATAATATTTCCAGATTATAACTGATACATCTTATACACTGTATTTTTCTGGTTAATCAGGAGAATGAAGAAAGTAACAAAATGTGAATCCAGGAGAAAAAGACTTCAAGGAAACTAAAGTAAAAGCAAATACAGCCTGTTTATCACTTAGAACCATTGTACATGTAATGACTTGCTAGGAATAATCAAGTCAAATCCAGAGTCCTAGAAAAACACTTAAATTCATCTAGTGAACTACAAACAAAATAAAGTAAGTATGTGCCAAAAGCCAAACCATCCCTCTGTTAAAGTACTAATCCACGAGGATGATCTCTGTATTCACACATGCTACTTTACCCACAGGCACAGGTGAAGGTCAGCTGATAGCCCAGTGCTGATGCGGATACTCTAAAATGGTTCAGTGACCTGCCAGCAGCAGGCCAGGGACAGAGGGTCATTCTGAGTCACAAATGTTTTGCCAGCATGGCTGTGAAATAAACTGTAAAATAGACATTAAATGATGTATTCAATAGTCTTAAAAATGCCTTTAAAAAGTATTAAATGTAACTTGTAGAAACCTGTATTAACCATCTATGAATGAGGGAACATCTTTTGAATGAATGAATGAATGACTGAATGAATGAATGAATGAATGAATGAATGAATGAATGAATGAATGAATGAATGAGTTGTTCTGTGGTGTTGGAGTTAACATGTTCCATGCCCTGTTGAGAAATTTAATGTATACATTTATCTGCAGATTGGATAGCTCTTATAACCAAATTATTGTGCTGCTGATTAACCCTGCTCTTAGTGCTGTGCGATACCAGTGGTTTATGTGGAAACACTGGTACAAGTGTGTTTTAATGTTGTTTTTATTATTTTTAATGTTTTTATTGTTTTTATTATTTATCCTTATCCTCTTTCTTTTTTATTATGTGGGTGTATATGCCTGCCTTTTTTTTATCTGGACCTTGAGTCTGCAATAAAAGTTGATGATGATGATGACGATGATGATGATGAATGAATGAATGAATGAATGACAAGTAGATATAGCCAGTTTCAGGCACATCTATAGTTGAAACATCCATGTCTAATATCCATCTCAATGACATCTGGGATCAAAACCATTATTCAATGATATAATCTAATAAGACTCTTCATATTCATGTTGGATTTTCCAGTTATTTGCATAATTTGCTATGTAAACATTAATACATCATCATGACAACAAAGAGACAATATGTAGGTTCCACAAAGTCTATTAAATATCACTGACAAAACAATGATTGACAGACAGCAGGATGAGGGTGCATGCAAACATTAGCGTTAAGGTGATGCAGATATAGTAATGCATGGTTATGGCATTTGCAGTTTGGTACTATTAAATCATTTATGTGGTTTCATTCAAGTTAAAACATAAAACAACCATCAACGCTTGGAGATTTAGAAAAAGGAGAAGCATGTGGTGAAAAACATGGTGCACTATGACAGCTACCTGATAAAACCCCGCTGGTCATTTATCATATAATAAAGAACAAACTAAAGTGTTGGACTTCAGACTGTTGAATGTCAGGAGAGATATCGCCTTGAACTGAAAGAGTATAGAAACTTCTTCTATAAAGTAATAAATAAAAGAGTGCATCAGACTGGAAAGACTGACTTATATTACATTATTCTACACATTTTTATTCAGAAAATATCTCCTTCAGACATTAAATGTGCTAAATTTTACATATTTTAATTAGATGAGTCATGAAACAAATAACAAAAGTGCTGGTTTTTAATATACACTATATTAACATTATTACCTGCCTTTAAATACAATCAAGTGACATCACATTTTTAATCTATGAAGTTTAATATGATATTTCTGTAGTGTGTGTGTGTGTGTGTGTGTGTGTGTGTGTGTGTGTTTGTGTGTGAGCGAGAGAGAGAGAGAGAGAGAGAGAGAGACTTTGGATATTTTCATGCTGCCAAGTTTGTGGGAACAGTAGTGGGACCTTAAGAGTAAGGTCCATAAAGATATAGGTGAGAGAGTTTGATGTGGATGAATGTGACTGTCCTGAACAGAGTCCTGACCTCAACTCCACAGAACATTTTTAGGATGAATTAGAGCAAACACTGAGAGCCAGGCCTTCGGTTCAACATCAGTGTGTGATCTGACAAATACTTCTGGGAGGAATGGTCCCATAAACACACTCTTAAACCTTGTGGAAAACCTTCCCAGAAGAGTTGAAGCTATTGTAGCTGCAAAGGGTGAACCAATATGACTGTATGGATTAGGAATGGGATGTTACTTTTGGTAAATTATAGTGTATATGATGGTGTGTTATTCCACATATATGCTGGTTTATGTACATGTATACAATGGATGTGTAAATATTCCACTAGAAAGAACCTGTAAGTGAATGGATCATAATGTGCAGACAGTGTTTGGAAGTAGATCTGAGACCAATATTCCTTTGGATTAAAACCTATTTTCTTGTTTATTCTAAGAATTTCACATTTTGACCCCAGATTTATCTTGGAAAGTTGAGCCAACCAGCATTTAAGACTAGAGTTTTCTTTATCGGTAACACACATGTGGTAACATTTCATCTGTTTTATTCTGGAAGCATTTTACTTGTAGACCAGTGTTACCAAAGGAAAACTGGAGGAATTTGTACAATTATTGGAATCTTATATGAACATTATTGTATATGGAAAATACGAAGATGACATCCGAATGATTACTGTTATATTTTTAATCTCGCCCAACACTGGTTGAAAAAGATTATTGTAATCAAGATGTGTGTGTGTTTGTTTTCAGAGATATATCATGCAATAACTCAATGAATACTTAAGATATTACCAGGAAATTACATGGGCATATACTAGGGGTGTAACGGTACACAAAAATCATGGTTCGGTACACACCTTGGTTTTGAACTCACGGTTCAGTTCATTTTTGGCACAGTATGGAAACAAAATGCAAAACTATTTTCTTCCTCAGCACAGAATTTATTAAACCAATAAATGTTTCAATATAAAAATGGAAACGGCAAATAATTCAAAGTGCTGCTTGGTACCAGTAAGTTAAATGATATATTATTAAATGATTACCCAAATGTTGAAATTAAAAATAATTAATTCCTCTTAAATAGTAAAAGAAATAAAAATAAAAAAATGTCCACCATCTGAAGGTGTCATGGTGTCACCACTAACCTGAGTTACATCATCTGGCTGCATTACTCTACACTCACACAACCATCTGAGTAGCACAGAAAATCAAATTTATTTCAAAACAAAGGAGCCAATCAGTGTCGCTGAGTGGTACTACCCAGCAGCGTTGTGGCTGGTGTGATGTTAAGCAGAAGCATCAGTCTGATCCACTCATCACATTTAATTTATTATTATTATTATTATTATTATTATTATTATTATTATTATTATTATTATTATTATTATTATTATTATTATTATTATTATTATTATTATTATTATTATTATTATTATTATTATTATTATTATTGTTGTTGTTGTATTGATTATTGTTACATTCTGCACATGTTGGAAATAAAGCATTCAAATCAAAAATCAAACCCACACACCTCAGCACTCGATAACTACCCTTGTCTTCTCACAAACACTAAAGTTAACTTCAGTATAAACATTCTATACAGAAAATCCACCTTTAGAATAATGATGGGAGTATAAGCTCCATCCACATATGACTGTACAGTCAAATTCTGACAAAGTCTCTCCCCAAACAAAGTCCCAAAGTCTCCACATTCTTCTTTGTGCATCTGATACTTTATCTGAACTTTAGCCTTATTTGTCAAACACACCCAGTTCTTTTACCGCATTAGTGCAAGTTGAACAACAGTAAAGAAAGCATCCAGTTTAACAGGACAGTGTGACAATGTTCTGATTTCTAATGTGTTTGGAAAGGTAGATGTTTTTTCAGAACATAGTTTCAGTGATGTAGAGATTGTAACTGTCTGATGCCCTTACATGCTCCTCAATGTCAACTGTTTTGTTGAAAGTACAAATAAATGTGTGACAAATGATGTAAGAAGTCATATAACAGAAGTCCAATCATACAATGTCTGCAAGAATTTTAAAAAGCACAAGTAGAAAATACTTTAGTCTTCTTTGCATTTTCTTTAAACTATTTTACTGGCCATCTTGTTCCCTATAATATTCCTTAATAAACCTTATTTTTGAACATGATAGATACGTTAAACTGAGTTTCTTCTGCAGCAGCCAAAAAAGAAATGCATGCTCGATTTATTATTGATTCCAGCCTGAAACTGCTCCATTTTTCTTTTTCTGCACTTTCATAAAAAATTCAGAACACCTGAAGGAGATCCTCACTGTTAAATTTCTCCTTCTCTTGACAGTTCACAGTTCAGTACGAGAGTTCAGGAAAACTTGAATCTTGATGCCAGATAAATGACTGATTGTCTTTTCAGTCATTTTTAGCCCAAACATGGGAAACTTTTATGTTAAACATTTGGACTTAAATACACTAATTTCATTCTTTAGCTAAAGAGACTTTTTTAAAAAGCAGGATCAATGACTATAAACCAGAGGTGTCACACATGCGGCCCGGGGGCCAAATCCGGCCCTCCTAATGGTCCAATCCGGCCCTTTGGATTCATTCATGAAATGCCTAAATTACAGTAAAATATAAATAATTTTGGTTCATGGTTCACATTCAGACCAATTCAATCTCATAATAAACTATATATATTAACAAGATTTAAAAAAAAATCTTCGTAAATGGATTTTTTTTTTATTTAGTGACACTAAAACAAAGTATAATTTCAAAGAAAAATCTCAACAATCAGAACAAATATGAAAAATTGGAAATGTCTTAAGAGAGTAAGTACAAGTTAAATAATAATATTCTATCTATTAAAATATTATGTGTATCTGTAGATCCAGTGTGATCTGTAAGTTACAATATACATGTGTAAATGATGAACTAAAGCTGAATATTGTTTTCATTATGAAATTTTACTTCTTTCGCTCTAAAACAGAGAGAAAAGTTTGGATTTGACATTATTCATATATTGTTTTTGTTTTTTTGTTTTTTTACTGGTTCGGCCCCCTTCAGATCAAATGTAGATGAATGTAGCCCCTGAACTAAAGTGAGTTTGACACCCCTGCTATAAACCCTTGGGTGAAGTAGTTCATGCATACATCTCCAGACAGTAATGAAAATGTTACCTCACTGGCAGTGGTTCAAGTCTTCCAGAACAAGTATTCAGAGAATCCTTAATCTCACATGTATTTTCAAATTTCTATGACAACCCGTTCTTGAATTAGAGTCAATAATATGATTTTGACCTTTCTGCTAAAAGGTCTTTGACCTTTTGCAATATTGATAATTTTGTAATATGTATCAGTGTGTGTAATATTATGATAATATATCCAGTATTGATTAATATATATTAATATATTGACACACACAAACAGTGTTACAGATGTAAATTTTGTGACATGTCACCTTTGACCTTCAGAGATCTCAAACACTATTGGGTATATAGGTGATAGCACCAAGTATGAGAATTGTAGAAATCTTTATTCTGCATTGTTTGGTACCAATCTGACAGTTCTGTAACCTTCCATTCTTGAGTTATAACTGATAATGTGATTTTGACCTTTTAATTAAGTGTGACCTTGACCTCTGACCTTTACTCAAATAGATCATTGCATCTGGTGTGCATTACCTATATGTATATACCATGTAATTCTAAAGTATTCATTAAGTTATAGCATGATATGTCTCTGCAGACAGACAGACACACACACACACACACACACACACACTGATTACAATAATCTCTTCCAACCAATTTTGGGTTAGATTAATAATATTTGGACTTGAACTGTAAAAATTTAAGATGGTGCCATCTTGTGGGGAAGAAACTATCCTTAACTTGATAACAGAAGGAAAAAACACAGAACAAGCTTGCAGGAGTTTGTTGATGTCAGAACATTTAATTCTTAGAATATGTCATAAAACATTATATGCCCAAATGCAAAATGTCACAAACAAACTTCAATTTCCATGGACTTTTAGTCAAATTTCAACAATATATATGGAGTGTTTGACCTATAGATTGCCCTAAATGTTAAAAAAAAAAAAAAAAAAAAAAAAAAAAAAAAAAAAGAATCCCTTTGTAGACATAATTTCTATCTTTTTGGATTATTTTTTCCCTTTCCTCTCTCTTCTTGATGTTGTATATTGAGTTTAGTGTTATTTACTATTGGGTTGTTGTTTGTTTGTACTGTATGTTTGATCTTTGTTATGTGTTGTTTTTGAAATAAAGGTTTACACACAAAAAAAAAAAATCCACAAGAGATTAAAATAAAATCTTTTCTTTCTTTTTTTTTTTTTTTTTACAACATCAGCAAAAATGACAAGGATAAATGTTGGCACTACTGCACAGTAAAGTAAATGCAGACATGATCAGGAAACTAGATGAACAGACTGGTCCCTCAGGAGGAATCATTCCTGAAATGACAAAGATGACAGTGCTGTTACTGCAGAAAGATGCATGATTTATTAAAGAACACTTAAAATGCCACAGCTTCTATCTCTAATCTATGAAAAGGTAGCAAAATGACATTCTTATTTTGGAACAGGTGTTATGACATTTAGTCAAGCCAAGGCAGGTCATGGAATGGTATGTTTATTTAAAAGATGTGATCAGTGTGTTGCGCAAAAGAAAACAAAAAAATAGAATGTACTGTGATGACTAAAGCAGTCGAAAATGTGTCTGGACATCTGCAGGAATACAGATAAACGATAAGAGAACACAGTGTAAAGAGTGTCCCATCTGATTAAAACTGACACTGCCTGTAAGACCTGTTGTAGATGTTCCACAAACAACATGCAAATGGTTGAGCTGTCAACTTTGTTACAGATGTGTTACCTAGAGGGTTATATTTAATTCATTGTGGTGACTGATCAAGTAAGACAAGATAACGGGGAAATTCATTCAAATGTTACAGTAGCCAGCAATGTAGAGCAATAGAGGGACAGCAAAGAGAAGAAAGATTATGATAAATAAATAATATATGTACACAAACACAGATATTGAGAAAAAGAAATATACTTCATACACTACACAAAATATATGGGATTGAAAAACATAAGGAATAAAACTATGTGGAGATGAGATAACAGTGTGTGTGTGTGTATGTGTGTGTGTGTATGTAAATTGCACATAATATGATATCAGAGGTGTTATTGTTAAGAGTATGGTACACAGTAAATTTTGCAGTGTTAAATCAACACTTAGAGAGTTTATTTAACTTCTTCTAGAGTGTATTTGGTCCCATTGTCTCCAAATTAACACTGCAAAATCTACAGTGTAAGTGTGAAATGGTAAATTTTATTTTTGTAACTGAACTGAATATTTCTAATAAAATAAATAAATACATAAATGTATGCCTTTATTTAAAAGTGGCAGCTACCTCATCACTGGAAGATGAGGAGGAGGAGGATGAAGATGAAGATGATGATTTTCCATCCTTCTTGCACTTAGGCTTCTTATCCTTCTTCTTCTTCTTCTTGTGTCCGTCTTTGCACTTAGGTTTTTTATTCTTGCACTTTTTATCAGACTTATCACCACAGCCTTTCTAAAGTGTCAAATGGCACAGAATCAGTGTTTTTCTTAATGACAACATGTAGCTGTGTTGGTCCAGTGTGTGTTGCAGTGTGTGGTTCCGTGGACACCCAAAGGAAACACTTACCTTCTTTCCACCTGAGAACCAACACTCATCCTGCTGAGCTTCTGTTTTCTTAATCTCAGGTTCACACGCTGCATAACAGAGCAAATTTTTCAAAGTTAGACACGGATGCAAAAATGGTCTTTAAAAGAATCTGCTAGTAATGGGTCTGTTTGGAGTGTCGGTGCGCGTGCAAGAAAGTCACGTGACCTACAGAGTTTGGAACGGACACTGACGCCACATCTGTCAGTAGGAAACATCTGCCAAAGGAATGTTTGATCTTTTACGGTTCATTGTCAAATTCATCAAGAATTATGGAGCAAAAAAAATATTTCCGTCATATGAGATTATTTTAATCTAATGTTGGAAAATAAGATATTTAAGAGGATGAAAAATACACTTTATTTATTTGAATTTAAAGTGACTCTTAGTTTGCTATTCATATTATTGTTCTGCAAATTAGATGTCATAGGAACATCTGTGCAATGTGAGCGGGTGTTTTCTACAGCTGGAGATGTGTTAAAAAAAGAAATAGCCCAACAGATTTAAATCCAAAACGCTGGAAAAACTTTGTTTTAATTTTTAGAAATCGTAAAATATAATAATAATAATAATAATAATAATAATAATAATAATAATAATAATAACAATAACAATAATAATAATAAAGAATTTTCGTACAGATTTTCATATTATGATACATGTCTACATTATTTGACTCCATCTATATTATATTATTTAGCCATGTGTCAAAACACTTCATTATGCCCCATCTCCCTATTACTAGAATGGGGAGATGGGGTGATTTCTTTTTTATTCTATTCTACATAAACAGAATGTAAACCATCTGTATGTGGTTTAAAACAGTTCAAGCTAGGCTGTAAATACCAGCTCACCTTGGTTTAGGTCGAGACTCATCGTTCCTCTTGGTTTTCCAAACAACTAATCCACAAGCAATGAGTGAAAGTAGATTTATTCTAGAGAATGTTGCCTGAAGCCTTTAACACGTGACCCACTGAAACCACGCCCCTAAACAAGGGCATGGTTTAGATGCATTCAGTGTCATTAAGTAAGTTTCTGCTGCAGCGTCTGAAATTATTATTTATTACTTATTCCAAGTGTCAGGTATAAACAGTGGTGTAGTGTAGGGTATATATCAGTATATATCAGTCAACATTGAATGTGTATAATGCACACTTCCAAATCCCTCTGGTTTGTGGACCATAATGAAAAATAAATAGGGTTCTGCACATCTAAAAACATAGCTTCTACTCGCAGAGATGGTCAAAGTACTTACATTCTGTACTTAAGTAGAAGTACAGGTACTTGTGTGAAAAAAATACTTTGGTAAAAGTAGAAGTACTGATTCAAGTCCTTTACTGAAGTAAAAGTAAACAAGGCAGTCAGAAACAGCAGACCTCCGCCAATGCTTGATATGGCATCATATGACATCAAACCTTGACGTGATGGAGCCATAGGTGTTGACCCATCTGATGTCCGAAGGTGAGATGGTGTGAATGGGAAAAAAAAAGCCTGATTCTATCTTGTCTGAATCCTGAGATATTCCCACTGATGTGTTTTAGATGTTGACCTTTAGTGTGACCTTGACCTTTGACCTTCATTGCTCAAAATCTAATGGGTTCTTCCTTGACCCGTTATCTATTATTCCTGAAAGTTTTATCAAAATCCATCCTGAACTTTTTGCGTAATCCTGATGAGAGTCAAACAAATAGACAAACAAATAGACTGACAGACAGACAAACTGACCCAAATTTAATAGCTGCTTGGTAAAAAAAAAATACAACTTCTTAATTGTAATAAAACAAAAAGTAAAACTGCATTCATTTTGCTCTGGATGAAATAATATTTATTTAAGCAGGAAAAAACTGAAAAATGTCAAAAATATATATTTAAAAAAGCCTTTAAAAGTGAGTTAGTGTGTAGATGAGGTGTTTTATTGGGTCATGGTATTCAGTTTAGTGGGTATGGACAGGACATTTTTAAAAAAATTCAAAAATCATAAATAAGAGATATAAAAAAATAAATAAAACCTTAATCATGAGATTTTTTTTTTAAAAAAAGGAAATCGTGAGGAAAAAATTTCAAAATGATCATTTAGTCACAATTTCTGATTTACGGCTTATTTTTCATACTGTCACATTTGTCTACTTTGAAAAAGCGTCTGTGAGTCTATTCTTAGAATGTAAAGAGTATAAAGTACAGATATTCATATAAATGTAAAGAGTATAAAGTACAGATATTCATATAAATATAAGGAGTATAAAGTACAGATATTTATATAAATGTAAAGAGTATAAAGTACAGATATTTATATAAATGTAAAGAGTATAAAGTACAGATATTTATACAAAAATGTAGGAAGTAAAAGTAAAAAAGTTGCCAGAAAAATAAATACTCCAGTAAAGTACAGATACCTAAAAGCTGTACTTAAGTACAGTCATGGAAGTACTTGTACTTAGTTACTTCCACCTCTACCTACTCCTTTAATCATTCAGGTACATTCTGTATTTTTCTTCTTCTGCAGTTTTATTCTTGGGAAAATTGCCCAACACACAGATCACTTCTTGTAAATAAACATATAATTCCTTGACCTGTCTTGGCTTGATTACATTTCATAACACCTCTGCTCCTCTGTCATTTGACCTACATATTATATTCTTGGTTTGCCTGCTAACTTTTCCCCTAAAATTAGAATTTACTGTCAGATTAGGTTTATATACCTTGGTTGCTCCACAATATGACCCCAAAGCAAAAAAATAAATAAATAAATCACAAAAATATATTCTAAATGCCACAGATCATAAAGTTTCAGGAATTGAATTTTTAAACTTTTTTATGACTATTCCTGATACCACTCTGTGACTATTCCACTTTAATTTCGTTTGTGTGTTGGTAAGAATTAGAAATAGGATTATTTTATTTTATTTTATTTAAATAGTAATTGTGAAATCCACCGTTCACCATGTGTGCGATTGATCACATTCTTCTAATTGTTCTATAGATTACTATAGTTGTCAAAATTGTCAGAAAAAAAAGGGTTATTGTTTCATCTATTGTTCTTTATTTGAGTTTGTCACCAGCCATTTAAATGCACCACCATAAATTATACACTATTATGTATTTGTTTAAAGTATGAATATGAAGTATTGTTCAGTTCAATGCACATGATGAACCGTGTTCTTCAACAATTGCTTGTTTCTTCGAAAACTTAAAAATGGGTGGGAAAAAAATGTTCTTATTTGTCATTGTTACCAGGATAGAAAGAAGATTAAAGTGGATTATTAATGGGGAAAATATATAAATATTTTTGCATAAATATCTGTACTTTATACTCTTTACATTCTCAGAATAGAGAAACAGATGAAAAATAAATCACCAGAGGAAAAATCAGTAGAGAAAAATTGTGACTTTATATATTATAGTTATATGACTATTATTATTTATAAGTTTGACTTTTTAATCTCACAATTTGGACTTTTTATTTCACAAATTTAACATTTTATCTCAAAATTTTGACTTTTTCTCTTAAAATAATTCATTTTTTAAATCTCATTTGTAATTAAAAAAGAAATCTTGATTTTTTTTAAATTTTTTATCTTAATTGTCACCCCCCCCCCCTTTCCCCCTACATTTCCTGCCCATACCCACAGAACTGAGTACAGTGACCCCATCCAACACATTATCTACACACTAACTCACTTTTAAATGCTTTATTTTAGATACTTCTGAAAAGTTTCTGAATTTTTCTTGTTAAATAAAATGCAGTTTTACTTTTTAGTTTTGGACTTTATCACAATTGAGAAGTTCTTTTTTTTCTTTTCTTTTTTTTTTACTTTTCAAGGAGTTGAATCAGTACTTCTACTTTTACCAGAGTATTTTTTTTCATACCAGTAGCTGTACTTCTACGTAAGTACAGAATGGGAGTACTTTAACCACCTCTGGTAAAATATACTTAATGACATTGAACGCACCTCAGGGAAACCTTTGTTTAGGTGCATGGTTTAAGGGTCATGTGTTACAGGTGCGGCTCCTTTAGGTGTCCTCTTCTACAATAAATCTGCTTTTACTCACCACTCTTGGATTAGTTGCTTAAAAAACCAGTAAGGTCAAGAGGAACGATGAGTTTTGATCTAAAAGAAGGTGAGTTGATATTTAAGGCCTAGTTTAAAAGTCTATATAACTAGTGTAGATTCTGTTTAATGTAGAATACAATCAAAAGAACCTTGAAAACTTTGCTTTTTGATGCAGCGTGTGAACCTGAGATTAAGAAGAAGGAAGCTCAGGAGGATGAGATTTCTTGGCCCTGGGGCAAAAAGGACAAGGTAAGTGTTTCCTCTCTGTGTGTGTGTGTGTGTGTGTGTGTGTGTGTGTGTGTGTGTGTGTGTGCGTGTGTGTGTATTGCAACACACACTGTACCACCACAGCTGCCTTTTGTTATTGTGTTTAACCTTTTAACTCCTGATGCGTCAGCGCTGACACATTCTAAATGGATGGTTTAGTTTAAAAATTCTAAATAAAGTTTTTTAAAGTGATATTTTACTGAGAATTGTGTTGATGGAACTGATGTAGAAAAAAGAAAAAGCCCAAACTAAAACTACTGGAAACAAATTACAACACTAGTCATTTATTCCTTTTTCGTGTTATTTGTTATTTTGTGAATATTTATTAGTTTCTGTTGATGTTGTTGGGGTTTTTTTTCTACATTTTGTTTATTTTGTTTATTATTTTTACTTCAGTTGTTAATCACTTTGCCAGTTTTTGTTCATTTTATCTTATTTTATTTTTTTTACTGTGGAATTGCTTAAGTCTCAGGTGTTAAAGGGTTACTGCAGATCTACTGCTGTTACTACGACTGTGTAGCAAGTACTACTTATATATATGGGAAAATATGATTGGGTATTACCTTAGTTGTAGGAATATAACAGTTTATTATAGGCTAGTGATCAGAAGCTAGGATCGCTCATGGAGCGAGAAACAAGAGACAGAAATTTGATTTTGATGGTACCATACATTTTAGTTTTGAATAGACAATTGGGTGTTATTATTTACAGTGCTTAATACAACAAAAAAAAAAAATAGCAATTTGCAATAATACAGTTGACAATTCAATATATCACAAAGAAAACAATCCCGAAGATTCCCAATCCCACCCACAGTTCATTTAAGGAACCCACGTCTGGGTTCACTATTGTTCAGTCCAAAGGGGGGTGAAATTGTTTGTGAGGGGGAAATTGTTATTGAAGTGGTCGGTGATAAAGGGAGAGAGTTCGAGTGGGGGAGAGAGTTTTGTGGGCTGCTAGGAGCCCCCTACCGGCCTGGCAGGAGAGATGCAACTCCTAGTTTCTTCAGCAGATATGCTAGACAATTTCTTTTAGGCTCTAGGGCCTGGTCCTTAGCTCGCCATCATTAATTGGAACCTGGCCAGTTCCGCGATTTTAATCAACATATAATCTCCACTTTCTTCCACGGTTGGCACGGTAGACGGCTCCTGTAGCTCCTCTCGCGTCCTGCTTCCCCGACTGCTTGTGCATAACAGACCTGAATGCAGTGACTATTTAAAGAGACGCACCGATTGGCTGCGCTCACGCAAAGAGGACCGCAGGGAGTGGCTAACAGGTAAAGGGCAGAAATACTAGGCAGGCACAAGTTTTATCACCTGGGTTACACCCTCCCCCCTTAAACCCATGCAACTCTGATGCATGCTCACTACAAGGACACAGGGGCATAAGGACACTGGATATCCAATGCCGGGAGAGAAAAAGCCTCACCACATGCGTCGGCTAAACTATGGAAAAGCGTTTGCACTACCGAAATTAAGGGCTTGCCCAACCCAGAATACTGTAGGCGTTGCGGTGGTTGTCGCTGTCGCGAAGATCGACGAATAGCTTGGTCCGAATCAACAGCGTTGTCAACGGTCCCACCTCCTACATTAGCGATAACAGTGGGCGTTTCAAGAGAAGGTGGTGATTCAAGTGCCGCACGAGGGGCTGTCTCTACTGGGCCACTGAGCTCTGGGCCTTCCTCAGGCATCACCCCAGGAGGAATCATAGAATTAGCTTCAGCTTCCAGCTCATCTCCCTCCTCAGGTTCTCCAGAGACGCCATCCTCCTCCACATTGGAGAAAGATGGATCTTTAACAGCGGATGGCAGAGAGGACTCTCCAATCCCAGGTAAGTTACTTGCAGGTAAGTGCGTGGACTCTGGGACATTTGGTTGGCTGGTTGAGGGTACCATAGGAAGAGTTCTCTCAACCCTAAATCTTACAGTTGGGGGAACTGAACCATTAGAAGAGAAACCTTCCTCCTCTTCACTCTCACATGGGTCTGGAACTACCACAGACTTCTTCAGACCACGTGTTTGAGGTCTGTGTGTAGATGTGGTAGATGGCAGATCAGGTTCTTTACTTGCCTGTAAAAAACCACATGGAAGTAGAAGATCTCTATGCAGGGTCCGAGTTCGTCCAGAGGAATCTGCTTCAGGTCGCACAGTGTAAACGGGAAGGTCACCTGCACGTTTAATGACCACGTAGATGTCCCGCTCCCATTTGTCTTCCAGTTTGTGTTTACCACGCAGCTTGACGTTGCGAACAAGAACTCTGTCTCCCTCTTCCAGGATGGATGGTTTTACTCTCTGATCAAAACGTGTTTTGTTCCTTTCAGCTGATTTGGCAGCATTTTTGGATGCCAACTGATAGCTGTCTTCCAGCCGTGAACGAAGATTCTGTACATACTGTGAGTGGGATGTGGACGGTGCATCTCGGATGGGTAACCTGAAAGCAATGTCGACAGGTAGCCTCGGACAACGACCAAAGATGAGCTCATAAGGAGTATAGCCGGTAACTTCATTTTTGGTGCAGTTATAGGCATGAACCAATGGCCTTACATACTCCTTCCATCTTTGTTTTTGCTCGGGTTCTAATGTACCCAACATACTTAGTAAAGTCCGGTTGAACCTCTCGACCGGGTTGCCACGAGGATGGTATGGTGTAGTCCTTGTCTTTTCAATTCCAGAAATGTCACAAAGTTCCTTAATTAGATGGGACTCGAAATCAGGTCCTTGGTCCGTGTGCAGGCGCTCAGGGAACCCGTAATGCACAATAAAGTTCTCGAAGAGACATTTAGCGACCGTTTTCGCCTTTTGATTGGGAGTTGGAATTGCTACGGCATACTTGGTAAAATGATCTGTGAGAACCAGAATGTCTTTAGTATTGCTTGCGTCGGGTTCGAGTGAAAGATAGTCCATGCACACTAACTCAAGTGGTCGACTGGTCTTTATGTTGACAAGCGGCGCAGCACGTTCTGGAAGACTTTTCCTTCTGATGCAGCGATCACAGGTCTTAATCTTTGTCTCCACATCAGCAGCCATACGTGGCCAGAAGAATCGGGATCGTACAAGGTCAAGTGTGCGCTCAGCCCCCATGTGGCCCATATCGTCATGAAGGCTGGTAAGCACCACATGACGTAACTCCTCTGGCAGCACAAGCTGAAGTGACATGTGCTCTCCATCCTGCCTTCTTCTGTACAGGATCTCGTCTTGGAGTTCAAGGCGGTTCCATTCTCTGAGCAGAAGAACAAGATCTGGGAGTTCCTTTCTCACCGTTGGAAGAACTTTTTCTCCTGTTTCCAGCTGATGGATCACCTCCCTCAACATGGAGTCTGCTCTTTGCTTCTCCCGTAGTTCAGCTTGGGATAGTGAAGGCACAACTGGTAAACCGTGAGATTCATTGATGTAAACATCTGGAAGGACTGTAGTGGACATGCTCAAGGACTCAACCAAAACAACAGAGGATAGTGCAGGGCTTGAGGTTCTTACCAGACTGCTGTGGCATATGGCGGCCACAACATCTGAATTGAGCTCAATAGCTACACCAGGATCATCAACATGGTCACGGGTGAACTGCTTCACCATTTCCCACTCCTTTTGCCAATGAGTGTCTGAGGATCCCTCATGGGGTCTTCGTGAAAGTGCATCAGCATCTCTGTTTTGGTTGCCTGCTCGATACTGTAATTTGAAATCGTAGGTAGAGAGTGCAGCAAGCCATCGGTGACTGGCCGCGTCCAGCTTAGCTGTTGTCAAGATGTAGGTTAATGGATTATTATCTGTTACAACAACAAAAGTTGAACCATACAGATAATCATGGAATTTTTCTGTCACGCTCCACTTTAAAGCCAGAAATTCCAGTTTGTGAGCTGGATATTTGGACTCACTGCTGGACAACCCGCGACTGGCGTATGCAACAACACGCAACTTCCCCTCTTGCTCTTGATAGAGTGCCGCTCCAAGACCTGTGGTGCTTGCATCAGTGTGTAAAATATATGGTTGCTTGGGATTAGCGAATCCGAGAACTGGAGCAGTTGTTAGTCGGGTGATGAGTGTGTCAAATGCATGTTGGCACTTTGTTGTCCATCTTTCATTAAACGGCTGCTTGGCATCGTAGCTGGGACTGGATGACTCTTTACGGTTGGAGCGGTGGGTTGATGTGTACCCCTTCGTCAGATCATTCAAGGGCTTGGCGATTTTGGCGTAACCTTGAATGAACCTGCGGTAGTAACCGGCGAATCCCAGAAAAGACCTTAGTTCTTTCAGCGTCCGAGGAACTGGCCAGGATTTTAAAGCGTTTATCTTCTCTGGATCCGTCTCCACACCTTGTTCAGAGACAACATGGCCCAGATAGCGCACAGATGTCTGAAAAAATTTGCACTTGTCTGGGGACAACTTCAGACCAAAGTCTCTGAGCCGGTGGAGTACTCTCAACAACCGTCGTTCATGTTCTTCAAGGGTGTCAGAGAAGATAATGAGGTCATCCAGAAATACAAGGACCTCCTTAAGATGTAGGTCACCCATGCACCTCTCCATCAATCGTTGAAACGTACTTGGCGCATTAGTTACCCCCTGGGGCATTCTGTTAAACTCCCAGAAGCCCAGGGGAGTAACGAAAGCAGTCTTGGCCTTGTCAGCTTCTGCCATTTCAATTTGGTAGTATCCGGACTTCAGATCAAGCACACTGAACCACCGGGAACCAGTAAGAGCAGCAAAAGACTCTTCTAAATTTGGAAGAGCGTAAGCATCTTTGATTGTCTGGAGATTAAGCTTGCGATAATCGATGCACAGTCTTATATCTCCATTCTTCTTCCGGACCACTACGATTGGTGATGAGAATGGCGACTCAGATTCTCTTATTACCCCAGCCTCCAGCAGGTCCCGCAGGTGATCACGAACTGCCTCGATGTCACGGGGGTGAATAGGCCGTGCCCGGTGTTTAAATGGCGTCTCATCGTGGAGCCGTATATGGTGTCTCACTCGATCAGTGCATCCGAAATCCAGATCATGATGAGAAAATACTTCTCGAGTTTGTTGAAGGTTTGTTATGATCCGCTCTTTCCAATCTGGAGGAATTGGAGAGTTTCCAAAATTGAAATCCAGAGGAACTTCTGTGCTCTGCGGTGTCTTGTTGGATATACAGTGTGATAAAACTTGTGGTGACAGGGAGAGTTCAGCTATGACACTCAAAGGTTGCAGTGTTATGTTTTGATCTGATTCATTGGTGATAGTGATGGGGATTTTATGAAGAGCTTGGCTGGGAAGAGCAATGAGACAATTCTTCACACATAGACCTCCGGGCAAAGACGTGGAAGGTGGTTCTATGAGAGCACACTTTCCTGCGGGCAATGGACTGGTCCGAAGGGAACCCTTGAGAACCATGGTGCAACTGGCTGGAATTTCTACAGGAGATTTGCTGGCCAATCTCACTGTACTGTCGCTGGCCCCTTGGATCTGCTGGTGCCGGAGCTGGAGTAGGTGGAGGACTGCTCTGTAGCCATGCTGAAATGGTTTGTAGTTGGCACACTTACTTTCCAAATGGTGCTCATAAAGAGGTTCCAGCGTGTTCATCCCAATGAGGACTTGGGACTGGAATCCTGGTCTTACATCTGGGACCACCAATGCAAGAGTGCATATGTCCAAATCTTCACCAATGAATTCTTCCGGAAATGTAACCATGATTTCTATGTAGCCCAAGTATGGGACTTCTTGTCCAGCAGCTCCCTCTACTTGTAACAATTCGCAAAGTGGCTTAAGAGGTTGATGAGAAAAGTGTTTATTGTAGAATGAAGCAGGTACTGTTGTTACTTGCGATCCAGTATCCAACAAGCATAAAAATTCTTGATTAGCAATTTTTACTTGTCCGGTACATCTGGATCCAATCAACCCTTTTGGCAGTCGTTCGAGTTCGGTGGGGGTGGCATGTGACTGATTTGCACATGTCACTGGTATCTGCTTGGTGGGACATTGTTGATCCTCAGCAGTTCCCGTTCGCCCCTCAACAGGAACACAATTCAGTTTAAAGATGGCGCACTGTGAGGGTTTGATCTCTGCCATTTTTTCTGCTTCTCATTGAACTGTTTTTTCTTTGTGGCTACAAGTGAGGGGTTTGGAGCATTGTCACACTGGGTCTTCATGTGTCCGTCTTCTCCGCAGTTATAACAGTAGCCTGGCTTTGGGACTTTATGAGCGGAGCGTGAGGTTGGTTTACTGGTCTTCCAGGTTTCACTGAGCTTGCTGACACGAGATGGCTCGGAAACAGAAGGCTGCTTCTTGTTCTGAGATGTTAGAGATGCTAGCTGCCTTTGAATGTCGGCAAGCTGCTGTGCGAGCTGCTGAGTGAAGGAAGTCAGTGCATCAACTTTGCGCTCTTCTTGTGAAGCATAAGTGTATTGAGCATGCACCCCGGCTTTGGCTTTTGAGCCCAGGTGCTGCTTCATACGCTCAGCTTTTGCAGCATCTCTGTCTTCCTCTGTTCGAAGTAACAGCAACAACTCAGCAAAAGATGGCGGATGGGATTTGCGCTGCTTCAGTTGTAGTTCCGATATGAGTGTATTGTTCCAGCAGCCACGGCAAAATTGATTAAGTAGATGCCGGTCCAAATCAGTTGCTTTGACTCCTCCTCTTTTCACAGCCAAGTTGAGAGCGACTTGCAATCGTTGCAAGTAGGTGGATGGCTTCTCTCCTGCATCCTGAAACAATTCCATAAACTTAGCATACAGCTCATCGCCATCTTGGACTGTTCCATATGCAGAGTCAAGAATCTGGAGATAAGCTGATGGTGGTGTGTCTGACTGAAGATGCTTCACCATATCTGCGGCAGGAGGAAGAAGACTTTCAATTATTTTTCTTGAACGCTGTAGATCTGAAACAGCAGGGTCTTTTAAAAGAAGATCAACACCAGAGCGCCAGGTTTCATAATCTGATTCATTTTGTGGTCTTGGTGCTCTGCCTGAGAATGATCGGAGTTTTTGTGAAGACATATGTACAGCATTTTCATCACTTTTAACAATGTGTTCGACCACATACCGTTGTATCCCTGGTGGATTGAGATCTGCAAAAGACATTGCAGGAAGAGACGGTCTTGTCGTGTAATGACCATGAGGATTTTGAGAATGTTGTTGCGATTCATCATTTGCGTTGTGAGTTGTAGCCATGCCCACTTGAGGCGGACTAGAAGTGTCTGCACTGGACTGCTGAGTAGGGAATGCAGTACTGGTTACTGGCGCCAAGACCTCCACTTTTTCATCCGGGAGAGTCTTCACTTCCATAGTGGGGTTCTGCTCGAGGATGGACTGGCCCAGTAGAGACATAACACCCTTTAGGACCTCAGCATAGTCCTGCCCAGTGAGTTTTGCCAAATTTTTCAATTCGCCCAAATACTTTTGAGTTTTAATTTTGCCTTCAATTTCAGAACACGCAGTTGAAAGTTCAGTGATCTCATAAATTACTTTGTCTTGATCACAGTTGTATATGTACGGCAAAATTTTGCGTAATTCGACCAGAGCATTGCCTGACTCAAATTCAACAATAATCATGTTATAAAAACAACTATCGGCTTCGGTTATGACTGTCACTTTTGACGTTCTGCCAAACTGACTCAAAAATTCGACTACCTCATCATCAGTTTTAGAATTATTGACAGATTTTATCAAAACAGAGTTCGGAATTTTAAAGCCTTGTTTCTCCAAAATGTCCATGTTGGTAACACAATGTCAAATCACAATGTCAAATTTGCTATTCTTTTATGTTCAACTGTGTCCGTACTCGCTCCTGGCTGTCTCGCCACTTTTATGTAGCAAGTACTACTTATATATATGGGAAAATATGATTGGGTATTACCTTAGTTGTAGGAATATAACAGTTTATTATAGGCTAGTGATCAGAAGCTAGGATCGCTCATGGAGCGAGAAACAAGAGACAGAAATTTGATTTTGATGGTACCATACATTTTAGTTTTGAATAGACAATTGGGTGTTATTATTTACAGTGCTTAATACAACAAAAAAAAAAAATAGCAATTTGCAATAATACAGTTGACAATTCAATATATCACAAAGAAAACAATCCCGAAGATTCCCAATCCCACCCACAGTTCATTTAAGGAACCCACGTCTGGGTTCACTATTGTTCAGTCCAAAGGGGGGTGAAATTGTTTGTGAGGGGGAAATTGTTATTGAAGTGGTCGGTGATAAAGGGAGAGAGTTCGAGTGGGGGAGAGAGTTTTGTGGGCTGCTAGGAGCCCCCTACCGGCCTGGCAGGAGAGATGCAACTCCTAGTTTCTTCAGCAGATATGCTAGACAATTTCTTTTAGGCTCTAGGGCCTGGTCCTTAGCTCGCCATCATTAATTGGAACCTGGCCAGTTCCGCGATTTTAATCAACATATAATCTCCACTTTCTTCCACGGTTGGCACGGTAGACGGCTCCTGTAGCTCCTCTCGCGTCCTGCTTCCCCGACTGCTTGTGCATAACAGACCTGAATGCAGTGACTATTTAAAGAGACGCACCGATTGGCTGCGCTCACGCAAAGAGGACCGCAGGGAGTGGCTAACAGGTAAAGGGCAGAAATACTAGGCAGGCACAAGTTTTATCACCTGGGTTACAACTGCTTTAGTCATCAAGATACTTTTATTTTTTAGCTTAATTTTTGTTTTCATTTTGTTATTTTTTTTTCCCTGTTATTTATTTTGTGAATATTTATTAGTTTCTGTTGATGCTGTTGTTTAGTTTTTCTACATTTAGTTTATTTATTTTATTATTTTTCTTCAACAGTTAGTGTCTTACTTTGTTCATGTTACATATTACTTTGTTAATTAAATATAAATTTTTGTTCATTTTACTTTTCACTTTGGCAGTTTTTGTTCATTTTGTTGCTTATTTTATCTTAAGTATTTTTTTTTTTACTGTGGAATTGCTTAAGTCTCAGGAGTTAAAGGGTTAAGAAAAAGCCTAATTCTGAGCCATTTTTTGACACTTTAGAAAGGCTGCGATGGCAAGTCTGATAAGGACTGTAAGGATAAAGCATCAGACTGCAAGGACAAGTCCAAAGACGGACACAAGAAGAAAAAGAAAGACAAGCATGAGGGGAAGGAGAAGAAGCCTAAGGATAAGAAGGGTGGAAAAGGCACTTCATCATCTTCATCCTCCTCATCTTCATCCTCATCTTCCAGTGATGAGGTACGTTCACTGTCACAGTTTAAATGGAAATATGAAATTCAGAGCTTTTACAACTGTTATAAAAATACTATTTACCATTTCCATTTTTATATCTAAAAATGGAAATCAAACCCCAAAAATCCCAAAGACATCATTTTTGACATCCAGATTTATTTTATTTTATTTCACACTTTAAAAGGTGAAATAAAGGTATAAATACAAAATAAAATCTAACAGTGAAAGGGAGGCCACAAACTTAATATGCTTATATAGACGCCTTCCTTCATCAACTTAATTAACATTTCAAATTAATAAAATAAACAATAAAAACACACATACAAAAAAGAATTCACCATTACTTAGAATGACATGTGGACATGAATTAAATATATACTTTCAAGAGAAATAGTAAACAAGAAAATTTCAAAATAATGTAGTCATTTCCTTTTCTTATTTGTCAGACAGATAGAAAAACATTAAAATAATCAAGTGTTTTTGTCTGACAAATAAGATAAGGAAATCTAGTCAACTATATGAACCTAATTGGACTATCATTTTAACATTTTGTAAAGTCTCTATAGTCTGCTCCAGTGTTTTACCTCTCACTCATCAATGAACAACACGTACATTTACAGTTGAGTTTGTTTGTCCACTTTCCAGTTTTTTCACATTTTACTCAACATCGATCAAACACCACAATACAATAAATGTAGTTGAACAGGTAACACACCTGTCACGCCTGGTTTCAAAGGTCATCAGCTGAATCATTTGTACGTTGTTGTGTGCGGAACATCCACAACAGGTCTAACAGGCAGTGGCAGTTTTAATCAGATGGGAGACGCCTTACACTTGACTGTGTGTTGTGTTATTATTTCTCTGTATTCCTGCAGATCTATACTCATCTTCTACTACTTGAGTCATCAGGGTACACTTTTTCATTTTGATGGTTTTTTTTTCCCTTTACAACTTTATTCTTGGGAAAAATTGCCCAACACACAGATCACTTCCTCAGAAATAAACCTGTCTTGGTTTGACTAAATTTCATAACACCTATTTACTGATGATGCAAACGTTCATGTTGTGAACCAATATGTTATTACCGTATACTGTTTCAGACTAAGATTTATATCTATGGTAGTATGTATGGAAGTAGACATAATTTATTTGGTGTGGTTATTGTTATTTTTTATTTCCTTTTTTAAATTTCTACATTATGCTACTTGTAGAGGTTTGTGGGAAAACCCATATGAGTGTGGAAAAAGGAAAAGAAAGTAATTGAACTGTACAACTGTGAGCCTCTGCTCCAAAATAGAATGTGATTTTGCTACCTTTTCATAGATTAGAGATAGAAGCTGTGGCACTTAAATTGTTCTTCAGTAAATCATGCATCTTTCTGCAGTAACAACACTGTCCTCTTTGTCATTTCAGAACTGATTCCTCCTGGGGGACCAGTCTGTTCATCTAGTTTCCTGATCATGTCTGCATTGGGTTTGGGCTTCACTGTGCAGTAGTGCCATAGCTGATGTTGTAAAAAAAATAAATAAAT
This sequence comes from Siphamia tubifer, assembly GCA_020466265.1. Lineage (NCBI taxonomy): Eukaryota > Metazoa > Chordata > Actinopteri > Kurtiformes > Apogonidae > Siphamia > Siphamia tubifer. The sequence continues at coordinate 20,992,678 of CM035795.1, read as the reverse complement.
ATATAAATAATTACATTGTAATCTCTTGTGATGTATTCAAAGAATGAAATACTCTGACATCAACAAACTCCTGCAAGCTTGTTTGGTGTGTGCATGTGTTTTGCGGTTTGGTTTTTTCCTCCTGTTCTCAAGTTAAGTATATATTCTTCCCCACAAGATGGCACCATCTTCAATTTTTACAATTGAAGTCCAATATTATTCTGGAAGAGTTTGAACCACCGCCAGTGTGGTTAAGTTTTCATTACTGTCTGGAGATATATCCATGAACTACTTCACCCAAGGGTTTATGCTCATTGATCCTGCTTTTTAAAAAAGTGTCTTTAGATAAAGAATGAAATGAGTACAGTTAAGTCACATTTTCCAAATGTTTAAGATTAAAAAGTCCTATGTTTGGGCTAAAAATGATTAAAAAGACAAGTAGCCATTTACCTTTCATTATAAAACTTTTCCTAAACTCTTATACTGAACTGTAAGGAGAAGGAGAAATTTTAACAAACTTAACATTGAGGATCTCCTTCAGGCATTGTGTGATATATATATATATCCATGTCCCCGGACCTCCCCCTTCAAATGAAGTCTACCTTGGTAGAGGTTTGAACTCTCCGAGTGCTTTTCTAATTATTATTTTGTTGTTTTTATTTACTTGATGAATGAACCACTTTAACCCATAAAATCCTAGGGATACTTTTGTGGCAGTTCCCAAATGAAATTTTCTCTTTTTCCACCATTATCACTGGCCCCCCCCTCCCCCACCCCCCTAATATTATATCCACTGTTTTTTTTGTTTGTTTGTTTTTGCTGTAAATCGTCTACTTTCTTATATGTAATTGACAGACCATGTAGATGTTCAGGAAAACTCTGAATAAATTCAGAGTTAATTATTCCAAATGAGGAAGAAATATGTTTAACAAAAAAGTTATTGATTTAAAAACAAGAATGTGTTATTAAACATATGTTAAATGAAAGGCTAAGGGGAAAAAAACAGACTTTGAAAGTGAGGATAGTGGTTGGTGTGATTCAAGACATCTGTTGTGACATACATTTCCATGGAACTGTCCATATTTCATGTTAAGTAAGACACAGAGTGTAAAGGTGATTGTGCAATGCTACTGTAAGTGATGAAGTAAAGGAGTCAAGGAATCTTATGAAATCTATCTGTAATTGTATAATAAGATATATCCTCTAGCATAGGCAGGGATTGTGTCTCATGTTTCAAAATCTTGTATCTTTCATGAAAATACAAGTTTTGCTTCTTCCACATTCGAAAGTGAGTTTGTGTTCTTGGATGAATCCATTGGTCTAGAGTGCATGTGATGTCGAAATCCCAGAACACAAATTAAAGAAAAATTAAGAAAAAGTTACTTTTTTAGTAAATATATGAATGCCTAAATGTAAAAGTCAGTGTGTCCATCCACTGTTATTGATACGTGTTTTATTGGTGAATACATGTTGTAAAAGATGATAGTGTTTCCACATTCACTACAGAACCTCTGAACATCCAAATGGCTCATGTCTGATGACCATGAGAAGATCGCAAACTGTATTTTACACCAATTATTTACATGGTTGTTCAGATTAGTGGTTCAGAAGTTAATATACACTTTTTATAGCTTGTGTCACTGGTGGGTTTCTATTAATCTCTGTATGTAGGAAAAAATAATGTTAATCCTCAGTGTTTTAAATAAATATACATCAAATCTAATGTTTTTATCAGATGTTTGCCTTCTTTTTGTCCTTTTTCTTCTTCTTATCTTTCTTCTTCTTTTACTTTTTTTTATCATCACTGCTAGAAGAATCTGAGTCCTTGATAAATAGAAACAGTAAATCCATTTCTGTCACTGTGTATTTCCTAATAAATCATTATATTAACCTATAAAAACCCAAACAACCACTGATAACCACAATAATCTGCTGATATACACTGTTTAATATGATTGATCTTTTAATCCTATATTAATACACGTTTTTAAACAAAATGGTGTAAACTGTAGTTCTTCACCTTTTCATGATTATCAGATATGATGCATTTGGACATTCAGAAACTTCACAATTACCATGGAAATACCATCATCCAATAAAACCCATGGAGTTGAATCAATGACGGTGGTTGGACACACTTATTTTATGTTCAATTTGTCAATTTATTAGTTAATTAAAGAAAGGAAAATATCCCAATTTCATTGGAAAAAAAGCAAAATATAGAGGGTAATATTATGATATATGGTGAGAACTCACTAAAGAAATGTTAAATAGGGACAAAACTTCATTTAGGAATTTTCCCAAATGTCAAACTAGGTTTTTATGGGTTAATACATAATAATAATAAGAGACAGACATGACAATATAATAATGAGGGACTATGTAACCATCTATTTTGTTTCATGGTAAGAAATTAAGGTTTTTACTGTAAAACTATACATATGAATTGCTGAAGTTGTGAAGATTTTTAAAGATACTTATCAGTGACCAGATATTTAAATGAAACTTTAACTGTCAAATCTGATGCTTAGATTACTCATTTATGTATTTATTTATAAAGTGTATATCGATGATGCCAATTACATAGTATGATTTTGACCTGCTACCAGGGCTGTAGTACTCAAGTCCGGTCTTGGACTCGAGTCCGGTTTTTTTATGGTCTGGGACTCGCTGGTATTTGACTTGGACTTGTGTCGGTCTCGGTCACTGGTCTTGCCGAATATGGGTCTTGGTCTCGACCGAGTCCAGGCGTCTTTATTTCGTTACAGTATTCCAGGAAAAAGTCATCATTCATCTCGGTAAGTTAACTGTAGAGTTAGGCGGTTCTTCACCTCATAAGCTAGGCTCTGTGTAATGTTAATGTTAACATTAGCTAACATAGCAGAAGATAAGCCAAGGTAATATGTTTATCATCACTTACTGTATGTCTAGTATTACTGGTTTCATGAGTTATAAAAGAGCATATTAAACGATTGGTTGTCATGAATTTCATTTGTAACTTTAATTTTAGGGTAAAGTAAACGTGTGCACACATGTGTCCTCTGTAAACAACTTCTGTTTGTGTGATACTGTACTGGTGTTACAAAGGCTAGCAGCTACACAAACACTCGAGCGTTTACGTTCACTTTAGTGTATTATAACTACGGTCCTCTAGAACGTCCCGTTCACTTTGAATGACGTCAGCGAGCGGATTTTTGTCGATAACCGCCTGCTGCGCCGTTAACGCCCGCTGCCCATGGCAACGGGTTTTGTCACTTCAGATTCACTTTACCATATCACTCCGCAGGTAGTTCGGCCACTTTTAAAGTAAATATTAGCTTCGTTGTAACTGCTGGCTTATCCAATAACCTATCCAGGTGTTATCATTACCGTAGTCAGGAAATCAGGGGAAATATCTGTCCTCATCTCATACAAATTCCCCAGGGCCGAAGTAAGTATTTTACCCTCGGTTAACTCCTCTATGCTGGTTTTTAGAAAACAAGGAGTGGTTTCAGTGAGCTTCGTTTTCAGTATTTATTTGCAGGAACGGGACAACACCTGCTCCGGTCGCCGACCTGACTGTGTACATCTGTCTTTCTCTTTTCTCCGCCTAAAACTCTCTGCATCCCCCTTCTGTCTGCCCCGCCTATTTCACAACACTAGTCTGTTAGAGTAGTGACAGTAAAAAACTGTAATAACCCGTAGAATAAGCGGGATAATACATGTAACACGAGTTACTATCAGAAAAATATTCGGCGGAGGGGTGTTGTTTGCCCGGTCGGGGAATATTTTTCTGATAGTAACTCGTGTTCCATGTATTATCCCTTGCTTATTCTACGGCCCTCTAGAACGTTGTCACAGCTCCCGTTCACTTTAAATTGACTTCCCAGCCTTCAGGGCAGATTTTTTTTCCGATAACTACCCGCTGCGCCGTTAGCCCCTCTGCCAATGGCAACGGGTTTTGTCACTTCAGATTCAAGTTACCATATCACTCCGCAGGTAGTTCGGCCACTTTGAAAGTAAATATTCACTACGTTGTAACGGCTATTTTATCCAATCTGTTAGAGTGGTAGCACTAATAAACTGTAATAATCCATAGAATAAACGCCTTCGGTGTAGGGGTGCTGTTCGGCCCCGTCCAGAAATATTTTTCTGAGAGTAACTCGTGGGCAATACATTATCCCTTGAGAGTAAACGTGCGCGCGAGTGTGTGTATGTTTTCTTTAGATTAGATGACGTCATATCCAGGGGAAGGGTTCTACTTCGAAATCCTGGGTGTTGTGACAGTGCTTTTGCTTCTAGATCAACAAATAATTACCCAAAATGATTGACTTTATACTGTGATGCACCCAACTTGTTTTTTTCTGTCCTGGACTCGGGTCTTTTGGACTCGGTCTTGACTTGGTTTCAACCGGTCCTGGTCTTGGACTCGACAAAGGTGGTCTTGACTATAGCCCTGCCTGCTACAAACACACTGTAGTAACTGATGATTCACATAAGGAGATAATAGTTATTGCTAGTTTCCATCTCCAGTTCCTAGTCAGGTTTTTAGCAAATAACTTTTTTAAAGCCAGGTAAAAGAAAAAAGAAAAGAAAAACATTTTAGGTTGCATAAAATTACAATGTACAAATCTTAAACGTAAAGTAAAACTTTAATATTTGTGTCAAAGATCAGACAGAAAATTCTCATGATTTCTATCCAAACATAATCCACAATGTAAAACAAAGCTTTTTGTCAGTGGTACTGGTCAGTGTGGTAGCAGTGTGGTTTGGTGAATGAAAGTGTGAAATGGTGCTATATTCTCTGGAATTACAACAGAGAGAAAGTTTTCCTAGTGATTTTAGCCTTAAGCTAAAACAACAGATGAGGGGTTTTTTTCCAATCTGAACCCACTCACGTTACCCCAGGCATGACATGACACTGTTTATGTAAGTAATGTTAACTTGCTTCATACCAAGTAAAACTTACTTCATAATAACACTGAATTCACGTCAACCAAGCGCTTGAGTGTGGGCGTGGCTTAAGCAGGTCATGTGTTTAAGGTGCGGCACCTCTAGAATAAATCTGCGTTCACTCACAACTCTTGGATTAGTTGTTTGGAAAGTCACCAACATCAAGAGGAACGATGAGTTTGGACCTTAGCCAAGGTGAGCGAATATTTACAGCTTAGTTTGAACTGTTTTAAACCAAACACATATTCTGTTTATAATGAATAAAAATTATTTCTGCATCAATTTCTAATTTTGAAAACTTTTCTCTGTAATGCAGCGTGTGAACCTGAGATTAAGAAGACAGAAGCTCAGCAGGATGAGTGTTGGTTTTCCTGCAAAAAGCCCAAGGTAAGTGTTTCATGTGTGGGTACACAGACCACATACTGCAACACACACTAGACCACCACATCTGCATTTTGTCATTGTGATTAAGAAAAACACTGATTCTGAGCCATTTGTGACATTTTAGAAAGGCTGTGGTAAACCTGGTAAAAAACCAGACTGCGGGGATAAAAAACCAGACAAGTGCAAAGATAAGAAGAAGAAGAAGAATAAGTGCAAGGATCATGGAAGCTCATCATCTTCATCTTCATCATCCTCATCATCCTCATCATCCTCATCCTCCTCATCTTGCAGTGAAGAGGTAGGTCCACTGTCACAGTTTGATTTAACCCCACCACCACAGACTTATAACTCTGCCCCTCAGTTACAGTAGCTGCACATAAAGCTGCGTTTAGGTGAACAGGGTGTGCAGTGGAAACTCAAAGTCGTAGATGTCATTAGTTGTTCAGGTGAAAGCAGCGTGGACACCTCAGACTCGTGGACAAACAGGGGAAACATCAAGGCAGTGTGGGTAATTTGAATATAAGAACAGCTCGCAACGAATCAGTTCTTATCATTCACTTAAAAGAGCCTTTCAAAAGACTCGAGTCGTCTGTGAACGTCACAGTGTTGTAAATGAACATACCATTCAATGACCTGCCTTGGCTTGTCTAAACTTCATAACACCTGTTCCAAAATCAAATGTCATTTTGGTGCCTAATGCTGCCACCAGAGCTTTTCATACATTAGAGTTAGAAGCTGTGGCACCTAAATGTTCTTCAATAAATCATGCATCTTTCTGCAGTAACAGCACTGTCCTCTTTGTCATTTCAGGAATGATCCTCCTGAGGGACCAGTCTGTTCATCCAGTTTCCTGATCCTGTCTACATTGGGATTGTGCTTCACTGTGCAGTAGTGTCAACACTTCTCCTTGTCTTTTTTGCTGATATTATATATTTTAAAAATCAAAGAAAAAAAAACATTGTAATCTCTTGTGATGTATTGTAAGAATTCAATTATCTGACATCAACAACCACGTTAATAACATATTAACTTTGACAGCCTTAATGTTCAATATCCATGGACCGACCCATCTGGGTCAGTCCATGTCAAAGCATCTAGACCCTCCCAGATGACCTTTTCAGAAATGTCTAAAAGGAAAAAAAAGATATAGTTCACATATCTTGTGAACTTATGAAATAATGTCCACTGTTAGACCAATATCCCTCATAGTTTTGAAGTAAAGGATTTTTGGGTAGTTTTTTTTTATTATTAAGTTGGGTTTCATCCAACTTTGAGCTTCTTTTGCTTTTCTATTATTTAACCTACATATTAGATTTTGGTCTATTTGCTTTTGCTTCTTTAATTTTACCCCCGCATTTATGCCATTTCCATTTTAGATTTCCATTATCTCTTATTTCTATGGTATATTTTAATCTGACATCTTAATTTTATAAAAGTGAACACATACTATTGATGGATTTTTGGTGGATTACTGCTCACTGTTTGTAAACTATGGTGGTTTTGAAGTGTTTTATGAATAAAGTTGAATTGAATGTTATGATGATGAATATTGTCTTCTTGCTCTTGTTGTTCTTTGTCTTGACATTATTATTATCCATTCATCCATTTTCTGAACCCACTTCATCCTCACTAGGGCCATGGGGGTCACATGGAGCCTATTCCAGCTACTTAAGGGTGAAGGTGGGGTTCACCCTGGACATGTCACCAGTTCATCCCATGGCTGAACATATATAGACAAACACTCTCACATTCACACCTGTGTGTAATTTCAGAGTAATCAATTAACCTATCAGTGCATGTCTTTGCATTGTGGGAGAACCCAGAGAAAACTCACACAGACTCAGGGAGAACATGTAGACTCAACATAGGAAGGTCCAACTGCACCTCACCATTATGTCTCCCTATTATTATTATTATTATTAGATAGATAGATAGATAGATAGATAGATAGATAGATAGATAGATAGATAGATAGATAGATAGATAGATAGATAGATAGATAGATAGATAGATAGATAGATAGATAGATAGATAGATAGATAGATAGTTTTATTGTCTGTTCCACATAAAAAACTTAAATTTTTCTTTGTCACAGCTTCTCACAACAACACCCTCCCCACTAAAAAACATTGCCACAATTAATAGACATTAAAAAATGAAATAAAATAATTATAAACACAGTGCAGATATTTTTGTGTTATTCAGAGCACCTATTGCAGAGGGGATGAATGATTTCTTGTAAATATTCTTCCAGGCCAGGGGGGGCTCTGTAGCGTCTGCCTGATGGCAGTAGCATGATGGAGTGATGGAGGGATGGGAGGGGTCCTCAGTGATGACGGTGGCTTTCCTCAACACTGAGCGACTGTACAGTTCAGACAGAGGGGATTGGGTTGTTTGGGTGATTTTACTGGCCTGATTTATTATTTGGGAGTGGGTTTTTTTATATTTGATTGTGTGGAAGTTATACCAGGTGGAGATATTGTAGGTGAGGATGGATTCAATGAGTGATTTATAAACGAGTGTTAAAATGTCCTTATTGATGTTAAAAACCTCAGCTTTCTGAGCAGGTGGAGGCGCTGCTGGACTTTTTTATTAATTGAGTCCACATGTGGCCCAAAGGACAAAGTGGTGTCCATCTCAACTCCCAGATATTTAAAAGTAAACACCTGCTCCACACCCAGACCATGGACCTGCAGGGGTTCAATCAGGTCTGGGGTTTTCCCAGAAGATCCACAGCATAGCTCTTTTATTTTTATTATGTAGAGCTCCAGTGAAAGATGATTGTGCAATACTACTGGAAGTGATGAAGTAAAGTTTGCGTTAGGGGTGGGCTAGCTGGCAGCTAGCCAATCAGGTTAAATATCAATCATCAAATTGGAGTCAAGTAATCTTATGAAATCTATTAGTAATTGTATAATAAGATATATCCTCTAGCATAGACAGGTATTATGTCTCATGTCTCAAAAATCTTGTATCTTTCATGAAAATACAAGTTTTGATTCTTCCACATTTGAAACTGATTTTTTGTGTTTTTGGATGAATCCATTGGTCCAGAGTGCATGAGATGTCGAAATCCCAGAACACAAATTAAAGAAAAATTGAGAAAAAGTTACTTTTTCAGTAAATATATGAATGCCTAAATGTAAAAGTCAGTGTGTCCATCCACTGTTATTGATACGTGTTTTATTGGTGAATAAATATAAAAGACGATAGTGTTTCCACATTCACTACAGAACCTCTGAACATCCAAATGGCTCATGCCTGATGACCATGAGAAGATCACAAACTGTATTTTGCACCAATTATTTACATGGTTGTTCAGATTAGTGGTTCAGAAGTTAATATACACTTTATATAGCTTGTGTCACTGGTGGGTTTCTATTGGTTAATATTATCCTCTGTATGTAGGAAAAAATAATGTTAATCCTCAGTGTTTTAAATAAATATACATCAAGTCTAATGTTTTTTAACAGACACTTGCCTTCTTTTTGACCTGTTTCTTCTTCTTCTTCTTCTTTTACTTTTTATTTTTATCATCACTGCTAGAAGAATCTGAGTCCTTGATAAATAGAAACAGTAAATCCATTTCTGTCACTGTGTATTTCCTAGTAAATCATTATATTAACCTATAAAAACCCAAACAGCCACTGGTGACCACAATAATCTGCTGATATACACTGTTTAATATGATTGATTCTTTAATCCTATATCAATACATGTTTTTTTTAAAGGTGTAAACTGTAGTTCTTCACATTTTCATGATTATCAGATATTACGCATTGGGACATTCAGAAACTTCACAGTTACCATGGGAACACCATCATCCAATAAAACCCATGGAGTTGGATCAATTACAGTGGTTGGACACACTTATTTTATGTTTAATTTGTCAAAAAAAGGTTATTTTTTTTCTTGTGTTTTCTCTGTTTTTCATATAATAACCCTCACGAGTAATATTAACATAGTGATTCAAGGACATGATCAGTTAATTAAATATAGGAAAATATCCCAATTTCACTGAAAAAAGCAAAATATAGAGGCTAATATTATGATATATGGTGAGAACACACTAAAGAAATGTTAAATAGGGACAAAACTTCATTTAGGAATTTTCCAAAAAGTCACACTAGGTTTTTATGGGTTAGTACATAATATTAATAAGAGACAGACATGACAATATAATAATGAGGGACTATGTACTTGTTTTTTTCTGTCCTGGACTCGGACTTGACTCGGGTCTTTTGGCCTCGGTCTTGACTTGGTTTCGACCGGTCCTGGTCTTGGACTTGTCTTGGACTCGACAAAGGTGGTCTTGACTACAGCCCTGCCTGCTACAAACACACTGTAGTAACTGATGATTCACATAAGGAGATAATAGTTATTGATGTTTCCATGTCCAGTTCCTAGTCAGGTTTTTAGCAAGTAACTTTTTTAAAGCCAGGTAAAAGAAAAAAGAAAAGAAAAACATTTTAGGTTGCATAAAATTACAATGTACAAATCATGAACGTAGAGTAAAACTTTAATATTTGTGTCAAAGATCAGACAGAAAATTCTCATGATTTCTATCCAAACATAACGCACAATGTAAAACAAAGCTTTTTGTCAGTGGTACTGGTCAGTGTGGTAGCAGTGTGGTTTGGTGAATGAAAGTGTGAAATGGTGCTATATTCTCTGGAATTACAACAGGGAGAAAGTTTTCCTAGTGATTTTAGCCTTAAGCTAAAACAACAGGTGAGGTTTTTTTTTCCAATCTGAATCCACTCACGTTACCCCAGGCATGACATGACACTGTTTATGTAAGTAATGTTAACTTGCTTCATACCAAGTAAAACTTACTTCATAATAACACTGAATTCACGTCAACCAAGCGCTTGAGTGTGGGCGTGGCTTAAGCAGGTCACGTGTTTAAGGTGCGGCACCTCTAGAATAAATCTGCGTTCACTCACAACTCTTGGATTAGTTGTTTGGAAAGTCACCAACATCAAGAGGAACGATGAGTTTGGACCTTAGCCAAGGTGAGCGAATATTTACAGCTTAGTTTGAACTGTTTTAAACCAAATTACATATATTCTGTTTATGTTGAATAAAAATTATTTCTGCATCAATTTCTAACTTTGAAAACTTTTCTCTGTAATGCAGCGTGTGAACCTGAGATTAAGAAGACAGAAGCTCAGCAGGATGAGTGTTGGTTTTCCTGCAAAAAGCCCAAGGTAAGTGTTTCATGTGTGGGTACACAGACCACATACTGCAACACACACTAGACCACCACATCTGCATTTTGTCATTGTGATTAAGAAAAACACTGATTCTGAGCCATTTGTGACATTTTAGAAAGGCTGTGGTAAACCTGGTAAAAAACCAGACTGCGGGTATAAAAAACCAGACTGCGGGGATAAAAAACCAGACAAGTGCAAAGATAAGAAGAAGAAGAAGAAGAAGAATAAGTGCAAGGATCATGGAAGTTCATCATCTTCATCTTCATCATCCTCATCATCCTCATCATCCTCATCCTCCTCATCTTGCAGTGAAGAGGTAGGTCCACTGTCACAGTTTAATTTAACCCCACCACCACAGACTCATAACTCTGCCCCTCAGTTACAGTAGCTGCACATAAAGCTGCGTTTAGGTGAACAGGGTGTGCAGTGGAAACTCAAAGTCGTAGATGTCATTAGTTGTTCAGGTGAAAGCAGCGTGGACACCTCAGACTCGTGGACAAACAGGGGAAACATCAAGGCAGTGTGGGTAATTTGAACATAAGAACAGCTCGCAACGAATCAGTTCTTATCATTCACTTAAAAGAGCCTTTCAAAAGACTCGAGTCGTCTGTGAACGTCACAGTGTTGTAAATGAACATACCATTCAATGACCTGCCTTGGCTTGTCTAAACTTCATAACACCTGTTCCAAAATCAAATGTCATTTTGGTGCCTAATGCTGCCACCAGAGCTTTTCATACATTAGAGTTAGAAGCTGTGGCACCTAAATGTTCTTCAATAGATCATGCATCTTTCTGCAGTAACAGCACTGTCCTCTTTGTCATTTCAGGAATGATCCTCCTGAGGGACCAGTCTGTTCATCCAGTTTCCTGATCCTGTCTACATTGGGATTGTGCTTCACTGTGCAGTAGTGTCAACACTTCTCCTTGTCTTTTTTGCTGATATTATATATTTTAAAAAGGATTTTTGGGTAGTTTTTTTTTATTATTAAATTGGGTTTCATCCAACTTTGGGCTTCTTTTGCTTTTCTTTTATTTAACTTACATATTAGATTTTTGGTCTATTTGTTTTTGCTTCTTTAATTTTATCCCCGCATTTATGCCATTTTCATTTTAGATTTCCATTATCTCTTATTTCTATATTTTATTTAAATCTGATATCTTAATTTTATAAAAGTGAACACATACTATTGATGGATTTTTGGTGGATTACTGCTCACTGTTTGTAAACTATGGTGGTTTTGAAGTGTTTTATGAATAAAGTTGAATTGAATGTTATGATGATGAATGTTGTCTTCTTGTTCTTGTTGTTCTTTGTCTTGACATTATTATTATCCATTCATCCATTTTCTGAACCCACTTCATCCTCACTAGGGTCACGGGGGTCACATGGAGCCTATTCCAGCTACTTAAGGGTGAAGGTGGGGTTCACCCTGGACAAGTCACCAGTTCATCCCATGGCTGAACATATATAGACAAACACTCTCACATTCACACCTGTGTGTAATTTCAGAGTAATCAATTAACCTATCAGTGCATGTCTTTGCATTGTGGGAGAACCCAGAGAAAACTCACACAGACTCAGGGAGAACATGAAGACCCCACACAGGAAGGTCCAACTGCTTGGGGAACATAGGCCAGGGTAGGCTGCAGAGTATCCATCCTCTGTGGTCCCCTGGCCTGCCCCCTGGATGCCTCGACCAGCTTCCCCACTTTTAATGCACCACATGACACTCAGGGTTACACCATCACGGTGCAGGGATAATGTCTCCAGTCAGGGATCTGGAGACATATTAACAGGGAGGAATGGGGGGGGTTCACTAATATGGCCTCGCTGGTGGGACCTGGCCCCCCTTATCCCTTATGGCTTATGGCTATGGGGTAGCAGGGGTAGACTACTATCCATGTAGCTGTGCTGGGGGGTCCCCGGGACCTGGGGGCTGTGGTTGGGGGGGGTTGCTCCTCCTTGCCCGTCGGGTCCAAGCTGGCTCCATGGCTCTTGGCGGGATGCGGGGGTTGGATTGGCCAGTCTGGCGGGCGCTGTGGCTGTACTGCGGGCTGGTGGCATGTGGGGGTTGTTGGGACGCATTGTGGGGAGGTGGGGGCCATGGGTGTACTGTGCTCACCTGGGGCAGGGGGTGTGGGGGGGTATCTCCCTGTTGGCGTTGCCAGGCCCCAGCACACTGTCCATTTTGCCCTCTGGACTCGTGTTGGGTCCGGGCTCCGATGTCCTCTGGCCGGCGCCCGGTGTCGGCCTGCCTTGTGATGGGCTGGTTGCCGCCCCCTCGGTGGGCCACTCGCTCCCTGTGTCTGGCTTCCTGGCTGCGTGGGGCCGTTGGCCCCCTCGGGGGTGGGGCGGGGGGGGTGGGTGGTTCGGCTGGGCGGGTCGGGGTGGTGGGGTGGGGGCGGTTGGTGGGGGCTGGGGTGGGGCGGGGTTGGGGTTGGGGTGGCGGGTGGGTCGTCGTGCCCCGGGCCACCTGGGTCGGTCTTGGTGCGCTGGGGGGGGTCTGTAGCTGCTCCCTCTTGTTCTCCGGGTTTGTGTCGTTCACAGTGGCCCCGGTGGCTCTCTGGGAGTGGCATCCTGTGGCTCCTGCGGCCCGAGGTGGAGGTTGCCCTGTTGGCTTGGCCCTGCCTTTTCGTGATTGCTGTTCTGGGCTTCGGGGTCTCTCACACTTGCATGTTTGATCGGGTCTCGCCAGCTACTACTGAGTCCCATTTCAACGAATGATGGGACTCGCCAGAATGTGCTGAGAATCTCTCCACAATCTCTACACTGAACTCATTTTCTTCTGCACTGGTGTCCTCTTCTGGCCCATTCTATTACATTGCATTCTATTTTGTACTATCAGGACATCCACGGTTGTGGTGCTCGGTGCCGATTGTTTAAATTTTTTGTTTTTTGTTTTTGTTTTGTTTTTTGTTTCTCCTTTTGTGCTGGTTTGGTTTTCTCCTCTTTCTCTGATCTACTTATTTATTTTTTATTTTTTTTTATTGATGGACAGTTGGTGGTTGGGAATAACACATCACCTTGCAGTCTTTAATTACAATAGCACCGCCTGTTGGTTTCTGTCCCCGTTCGTCCTGTCCGTCCTGTCTAGTCTTTGTTTCCTCTGCACATCACTGAGGTGCAGCACTGCACTCACTGGCTTGTAAGGGAGAGTTCTAATGGGGGATGTCTGCTCAGCTTTCGGGGAGGACCGATGATGGTCACACACATGCACTAAATAGTATAGTATATGGCTGCCAGACTGGAATATGCACTGATCTCGAGCACTGTTGACTCCCCCTTTGTGGGGTTAAAAGATATAAAAAATAAATACATGAATAAAATAAGTGAATGAATAGAAAAATAAAATAAAATAAATAAAATAAATAAAATAAATAAAATAAATAAAATAAATAAAATAAAAAATAAGAGCAAAATGCAAAAAAAATTAGAAAAAGGAAAGAAAAAAAAAGGGAAAAGAAGAAGGAACGGAGGAAAAAAGAAAACAATAAACAACAAAAAAACTCTATTTGTTACCTACTTTCCTATCTGCTCATTTGTTTTTAGTTGTTTTTTTTTGTATATATGTCTATGTTTAGTACTTCAGCTATTGATTATTGGTATTATTATAATTGTTATTGTTATTTTATTTATCATCTTTTTTGTACTATGCACTATATTACTACAAGATGTATTTAGGTTGTTGAGGAAGTGAAGAAGGGGTAGGATTAAATAAGCTTATGCTTCATCCTACTCCTTTTCGGACATGTCATTGTTATTATTATTATTGCTGTATTGATTATTGTTGCTCTTTGCACATGTTCGAAATAAATCATTCAAATCAAATCAAATCACCTCACCATTATGTCGCCCTATTATTATTATTATTATTATTATTATTACTTTGCGGGGGAGTGAGTTAAGACTTAATTTTTCATTTATTTCTATGTTCTTCTTAACTGACAGAATTATATTTTTGTATGCACCCATATATGGAAATGTAATGTACATCATATATAATTATTTTTCAAGTTGTCTTATATTGTATGCTTCCTATAAAACATGTTAGTATAACTTGCACTAACTACAGTACTTACTGCAAAGATCTCATTTAAACTAATGGAAAATTTAGATTTGTTTCCAGTTTATTAGATTTCATTTGACACGTATATGTTGTCACTTAGTATGTTATATATGGAAACTGTGTGTGTGTGTGTGTGTGTGTGTGTGTGTGTGTGTGTGAGAGAGAGAGAGAGAGACAGAGAAAAGAATATTACTATGGATAAGCCGATATCAATTTTGAACCATTTCTTTCCAAATAATTTCAAGGTGAATTAAGAAAGACATCAGACAAAATCATTATCATCAGTTTTATTTGTCATCGTTTTTTCAATATCATCAACTTTCATTGCCACAACAACTGAGCTTTTATTTTTGCCATGTGAGAAATTATTTTGTGGAAAACACTTCAAGCCTTTATTTTGCACATGAATTACCTTTTTTTTTTTTAGAAATATTTTTTCATCCCTGACAGTTTAAACATCTGTGACCTCTCACTGGTAAGGCCTTGGTCCTCTGAGTAAATCACTGGATGACAGATGGGTCGTGGATCGACTGCCAGTGTCTCCATACCTCCTAGGACTGCCTATCAGGCTCTCCATGGGGCTCGGAGGTCTACGGATGGAGCCCCTATCACACTGTGTGGTCGTAGACACAGAGGGCTTGGAGACAGATGTAGGACTCAGTGGATCCATCTTCACGGCTGGTTTGGAGGGCAGAGTCGTGAAGGAGACAAAAGAAGAAGCACCAGGTCTTGAACTGCTGCAGCTGGACACTGAAGGTTCTCCACTACCTGAGCCTGAAACCTCCATTTTTGGCTCCTGGCTTTTCTCAGCCTCAGAGTTTTCCTGAAATGAAATGTTTTGAACTGAATATAGAACCACGTAAAGGAAAGAATATATTATTGAATGATGACAAATGGTTGAGAGCTAATAAGCCACTTCTTCTCACTCATTTTTGAATATGACTTATTATTATTAATTATTATTATTATTATTATTATTATTATTATTATTATTATTATTATTATTATTATTATTATTATTATTATTATTATTACCTCTGCCAAGGAGGTATTAAAATCAAATTGTCTGTTTATCTTTCAGCAGGATTTCACAAAAAGTTCTGAATGGATTTTAATAACAAATTTTCAGGAAGTATAGGGAGTGTTACAAGAAACAAATAATTACATTTTGGTGGTGATCCAGAAGAGATCCTGGATTCTGGATCACTGTGAAATATATTCTCCATTTACCACAATGTAAAATGCAGTAAATTTAATCATTTGTTCCTTGTGACAGTCCCAACACGTTTCGAAAATTTAACAAAATTTGTTTGCGCAATCTTGGTGACAGACAGACAAACAAAGAAAAAAATAGACAAGCAAACAGACTCAAATTTAATACCTTCTTGGTGGACCTCTCTTCATTAAAAGTGGGGAGGTCTGCCTTGATGGAGGTTTGCGTTTTCGAGTTATTTTCTAGTTATTATTTACTTCCTTGAATTTTTATTATTTCAGTTTTGTGTTGCAGGGAGGTTGACTAGTGGCAGACAGCAAGCTTGTCTCATTCCATATTCAGAAAAATAAATATGTACATATATATATATATATATATATATATATATATATATATATATATATATATATATATACATACATATGTTTTTGTTTTTCCAAATGAATGACTTTAACCCATAAAAAACTAGGGCTACTTTTGTGGCAGTTTCCAAATGAATTTTTCTCTTTTTCTCCCATTCTTTACTGAGTTATCACCCCCCCATAATATTATATCTACTGTATTTCTTTTGCTGTAAATCATCTATTTTATTATATGGAATTGACAGACCATGTAGATGTTCAGGAAAATTTAGAATAAATTCAGAGTTAATGAAAACAAATGAAGAAGAAATATGTTTAACAATAAAAGTTATTGATTTAAAAACAAGAATGTATTATTAAACATATGTTAAATGAAAGGCTAAGGGGAAAAAACAGACTTTGAAAGTAAGGATAGTAGTTTATGTGATTCAAGACGTCTGCTGTGAAATACATTTCCATGGAACTGTCCATATTTCATGTTAAGTAAGACACAGAGTGTAAAGGTGATTGTGCAATGCTACTGGAAGTAATGAAGTAAAGTTTGCCTGAGGGGTGGGTGAGCTGGCAGCTAGCCAATCAGGTTAACAATCAATCATCAAATTGGAGTCAAGGAATGTTATAAAATCTATATGTAATTGTATAATAAGAGATATCATGTAGCATAGACAGGGATTATGTCTCATGTCTCAAAAATCTTGTATCTTTCATGAAAATACAATTTTTGCTTTTTCTACATTTGAAACTGAGTTTGTGTTTTTGGATGAATCCATTGGTCCAGAGTGCATGTGATGTCGAAATCCCAGGACACAAATCAAAGAAAAATGGAGAAAAAGGGACTTTTTCCACAGTCATTATTCTGAACATCCAAATGGCTCATGTCTGATGACCATGAGAAAATGACAAACTGTATTTTACACCAATTATTTACATGGATTGATCAGATTAGTGGTTCAGAAGTTAATATACATTTTAAATACAGAATATAGATGGTTTGTGTCACTGGTGAGTTTCTATGGGTTAATATTATCCTCTGTATGTTGCATTTTTTCTGTGAATAACATATTTTCCAATATTCAATTGAATGATTATGTAGATGTTCAGAGAACTTATTAAAAAAATTAATTATTAAAAAAAATATATATATATAGCTGAGGAATATTTTTTTCAAATCAAGAAAACTGAAGAAAAAGTTACTTTTTTCAGCAAATATATCAATAAATGAACATAAACCAAGTGCTTTCACCCACTATCATCTGTCAAAGTCTATGGGTTTTATTGGTGAATCAACATTATAAAAGATGGCAGTGTTTCCACGGTAACTACAGAGCCTCTGAACATCCTAATGGGTCATGTCTGATGAACATGAAAAGATGACAAACTGTATTTTACACCAATTATTTACATGGATTGATCAGATTGTTAAACATTGCTGATGAGTAAACATTTTTGTTCAATGGTGGATGTTTGTGGGGTTCTTTATGCGTTAATAAGGTCAAACTTACAGAGTGTTTCTTGTCAGTGTCACTTCCAGACAGGCCTGAACTCTAAAGAACAAACAGTGAACCAGTCAGATACAGCAATATCACTTCAACTTAGGAATCTGATGATATTTATTTTATGATGTACTTACCTCTTTCTTTTTCTTGTCTTTCTTGTTTTCTTTGTCACTGGAACTATTACAGGAACTCGATGAACTGGAGCTGGAGTCCTGCTTCAGGAAAAAATAATGTTAATCCTCAGTGTTTAAAATAAATATACATCAAATCTAATATTTTTTATCAGGTGATTGCCTTCTTTTTGTCCTTTTTCTTCTTCTTCTTCTTATCTTTCTTCTTCTTCTTCTTCTTTTCATCATCACTGCTAGAAGAATCTGAGTCCTTGATAAATAGAAACACAGTAAATCCATTTCTGTCACTGTGTATTTCCTAGTAAATCATTATATTCACCCATAAAAACCCAAACAGCCACTGGTGACCACAATAAACTACTGATCTACACTGTTTCATATGATTGATCCTTTTTAGTCCCATATCAATACATGTTAAAAAAAAAAAAAGTGTAAACTATAGTTCTTCACCTTTTCATGATTATCAACAGTGTTGGGAAAGTTCACCTTGATTAGGAACTAGTTCAAAGTTCAGTTCAAGTTACTCAATATGAATTAGTTCAGTTCATCGTTCATTCTTCCAAATTATGAACTAGAAGTTCATGGATGAAATAATGAATTTTTTCGTTCTTTTTTTGTGTTATTATCGTAAACTTATTATTAACCTTTTCTGACGTTATCCTGTAGTCATAAATCAGGGGAAAATTCCGCCCTGCAGGGCCGAAGTAAGTACATTACCCTGGGGTTAACTTCCCTCTGCAGGAACGGGACAACACCTGCTCTGGTCGTCGGTCACACTCTGTACATTTAACTATTTTTCTCCACTCCCAAAAACTCTCTGCACCCCCCCCCCCCCCCCCCCCCTCTCTCTCTCTCTCTCTCTTTCTCTTTCTCTCTCTCTCTCTCTCTGCCCCACCCAAAACACTTCTCATTGCCTATTGCACAACATTATGTTGCCAACATTAGTTCAGAATAATACAAAAATGACATCTATGAAAATGATGTGTTTTGATCCCATTTTAAACCTTATAGGACTCAATAATTACAACTTGATAAGAACGAAATATGAACTAGATAAGAGCGCAGTTCAATAAATGCCAGAATAACCGCGTTCACAACTTCCCGTTCATTTGGCAAAAGTGAACGAGTCATTCACGTTCATTAAAAATATGATATAGTTCGTGAACGATCGTTCAATGAACGCGTTCAGGTACAACACATTCACAAACTTCACAATTATCATGGAAACACCATCACCCAATAAAACCCATGGAGTTGGATCAATGATAGTGGTTGGACACACTTATTTTTTGTTCAATTAATGATATATTTGTCTAAAAAAATGTTTGTTGTTGTTGGGTTTTCACAGTTTTTTTAATATAATAACCCTCGCGTGTAACATTAACAGCTACAATTAATATTAAAGTACATGATTAGTTAATTAAATATAGGAAAATATAACATTTTCACTGAAAAAAACAACATATAGAGGATAATATTATGATATATGGTGAGAACTCACTGAATAAATGTTAAATAGGGTTAGGGTTAGTCACACTAGGTTTTTATGGGTTAATACATAATAATAAGAGACAGACATGACAATATAAATAATGAGGGACTATGTAACCATCTATTTTATTTACCTTTTTCTTATCCTTTTTTTTCTTTTTCTTCTTGTCCTTCTTCTTCTTCTTTTTCTTATCATCATCACTTGAAGAATCACTGGAGGATGAAGATGAATCCTGGAAAGAAATTAAAGTTTTTAATGTAAAATTTTGCACTTGAATCGCTGAAGTTGTGAAGATTTTTAAGGATACTTGTCAGTGACCAGATATTTAAATGAAACTTTAAGTGTCTGATCCTTAGATTACTCATTTATTCATGTATTTATAAAGTTTATATCGATGATACAAACACACTGTAGTAACTGATGATTCACATAAAGAGATAATAGTTATTGCTAGTTTCTATCTCCAGTTCCTTGTCAGGTTTTTAGCAAATAACTTTTTTTAAAGCCAGGTAAAAAGAAAAACATTTAAGGTTGCATAAAATTACGATGTAGAATCACAGATGTAAGATAAAGCTTTTTCTAACCTTCTTCTTTTTCTTCTTTTTGTCCTTTTTCTTCTTCTTTTTCTTCTTATCATCATCATCACTAGAAGAATCACTGGAGGAATCCGAAGAATCCTGGAGAGAAAAGGTTTGATTTTATTTGAAATCTTAAATGTAAATTAAACTTTAAGATTTTTGTTAAAGATCAGACAGAAAATTGTCATTATTTCTATCCAAACATAACCCACAATATAAAACAAAGCTTTTCCTAACCTTCTTCTTCTTTTTGTCCTTTTTCTTCTTCTTTTTCTTCTTACATTCATCACTGGAAGAATCACTGGAGGAAGAAGACGAATCCTGAAAAGACATTAGGTTTTTAAATATGAAATTGTTGAAGTTATGAATATTTTTTTCAAAGATATTTGTCAATTATCTAATTTTCAAATGAAAACTTTTAGTGTCAAATTGTGATCCGACCCTTAAATATAAAAACAAGCTTTTCCTAACCTTTTTCTTTTTCTTCTTATCTTTGTCCTTTTTCTTTTTCTTCTTATCATCATCATCATCACTAGAAGAATCACTGGAGGAATCAGAGGAGGACGATGAAGAATCCTGAAGACAAAAGGTTTGGTTTTATTTGAAATCTTAAATGTAAATCTAATTTTTATATTTTTGTCACAGATCACACAAAAAATTATTTCTACCAAAACATAACCCTCGATATAAAACAAAGCCTTTCTTCACCTTCTTCTTTTTGTCCTTTTTCTTCTTCTTTTTTTTGTCCTTTTTCTTCTTTTTCTTCTTATCATCATCACTAGAAGAATCACTGGATGAATCAGAAGAAGAATCCTAAACAACAAAAGGTTTGACATAAGTGTGAACATTTGCAAATTCATTTTTAAAACAAATTATCATTTTTGTCAGTGGCACTGGTCTACAAGTAAAATGCTTTTGGAATAAAACTAATGAAATGTTACCACATGTGTGTTCCTGGTAAAGAAAACTCAAGTCTTAAATGCTGGTTGACTCAATTTCCCAAAATAAATCTGAGGTCAAAAGGTGAAATTTTTAAGAGAATAACTTTTACTCCAAAGGAATATTGGTGTCAGATCTACCAGATCTACTGTCTGCACTTTAGGTTCTTTCTAGTGGAATATTTACAAATCCATTGTATACATGTACATAAACCACCATATATGTGGAATAACACAACATATATATTAAAAACATGAACTAACCAGTACTTTTGTCATTTATTTTCTGATTCATCTTATTTAAGTATATAAGATTTAACACATTTAATGTTTGATGCAGATACTTTTGTAAAAAAAAAAGTAGAGCAGTGTGGTTAGGTAAGTGAGTGTGAAATGGTGCTATATTCTCTGGAATTACAACAGGGAGAAAGTTTTACGAGTGATTTTAGCCTTAAGCTAAAATAACAGAGGACGTTTTTTTTTCAATCTGAACCCACTCACGTTACCCCAGGCATGACATGACACTGTTTATGTAAGTAATGTTAACTTGCTTCATACCAAGTAAAACTTACTTCATAATAACACTGAATTCACGTAAACCGAGAGTTTGAGTGTGGGCGTGGCTTAAACAGGTCACGTGTTTAAGGTGCGGCACCTCTAGAATAAATCTGCGTTCACTCACAACTCTTGGATTAGTTGTTTGGAAAGTCACCAACATCAAGAGGAACGATGAGTTTCGACCTTAGCCAAGGTGAGCGAATATTTACAGCTTAAGATTCTTTTTTCATATTTTTTTTATGTTGAATAGACTAAAAAAAGAAGCAGATTCTTTTAAAAATTATTTCTGCATCAGTTTCTAACTTTGAAAACTTTTCTCTGTGATGCAGCGTGTGAACCTGAGATTAAGAAAACAGAAGCTCAGCAGGATGAGTGTTTGTTTTCCTGCAAAAAGCCCAATGTAAGTGTTTCATGTGTGGGTACACAGACCACATACTGCAACACACACTAGACCACCACATCTGTATTTTGTCATTGTGATTAAGAAAAACACTGATTCTGAGCCATTTGTGACATTTTAGAAAGGCTGTGGTAAACCTGGTAAAAAACCAGACTGCGGGGGTAAAAAACCAGACAAGTGCAAAGATAAGAAGAAGAAGAAGAAGAAGAATAAGTGCAAGGATCATGGAAGTTCATCATCTTCATCTTCATCATCATCATCATCCTCATCCTCCTCGTCCTCCTCATCTTGCAGTGAAGAGGTAAATCCACTGTCACAGTTTAATTTAACCCCACCACCTCCATTGGAAATAGGCAATATGCAATTCAAAACTTTTACAACAATTACAAAAATACCATTCATCATTTCCGTGTGTAGCCAGAAAAAAAAAACATTTAAAAGAAGGACAAAACTAACATCCAGATTTCCTCTTCTTCTTTCACAAAATAATTATTATTTTTCTCTGTGTCTGACAAATAAGAAAAGTAAATCTAGTAGACCTATCATTTTAACATTTTGTAAAGTGTGTGCAGTGTTTTATGCTTCACTCATCACTGACGCCTATTTTTATTTATGTATGACTGTCTCTGCTTTTGACTCTGATGGGACATTAGTGAGGCTGGGGTCCACCAGGGTCGGGCAAATGGTAATTAATTAGATTATCCATTACTGGAAAATAACGATTTTGTTAGTTTAATATTCATTTTACTGATCACTTTGCCAGTTTTTGTTAAAAAAAATTTGCTTATTTTATCCTATTAGATTTTTTACTGTGGAATTGCTTAAGTCTCAGAAGTTAAAGGGTAAATGCAGATCTACTGCTGTTACTACTACTGCTTTAGTCATCATTTTTTTCTTTTGCAACTCAATTTTTGGGAAAAAAATAAAATTGCACAATCTGATCATTTCTTGTAAATGTTCACTTGTTGTAAATGAAGTTCTTGTAAATGAACATACCATTCAATGACCTGCCTTGGCTTGTCTAAACTTCATAACACCTGTTCCAAAATCAAATGTCATTTTGGTGCCTAATGCTGCCACCAGAGCTTTTCATACATTAGAGTTAGAAGCTGTGGCACCTAAATGTTCTTCAATAAATCATGCATCTTTCTGCAATAACAGCACTGTCCTCTTTGTCATTTCAGGAATGATCCTCCTGAGGGTCCAGTCTGTTCATCCAGTTTCCTGATCCTGTCTACATTGGGATTGTGCTTCACTGTGCAGTAGTGTCAACACTTCTCCTTGTCTTTTTTGCTGATATTATATATTTTTAAAAATCTAACAAAATACCCGATTGTAATCTCTTGTGATGTATTCTAAGAATTAAATGATCTGACATCAACAAACTACTGTAAGCTCTGTGTGTGCACGTGTGCCCCCCACCCCCCCTATCAAGTTAAGTATATATTCTTCCCCACAAGATGGCACCATTTTCAATTTTTACAATTGAAGTCCAATATTATTCTGGAAGACTTTAAACCACTGCCAGTGTGGTTAAGTTTTCATTACTGTCTGGAGATATATCCATGAACTACTTCACCCAAGGGTTTATACTCATTGATCCTGCTTTTTTAAAAAGTCTCTTTAGATAAAGATTTAAATTAGTGCAATTAAGTCACACTTTACAATTGTTTAACATAAATGTTTCCCACGTTTTGGCTAAAAATAACTAAAGAAGATAATTGGCCATTTATCTGGCATCAATATTCAAGTCATCCCAAACTCTCCTACTTAAGTGAACTGTCAGGACATGGAGAAATTTAACACTGAGGATGTCCTTCAGGTGTTCTGAATTTTTTATGAAAGTGCCAAAAATTTAGCAGTTTCAGGGCGAAACTGCTAAAATTTAGTATGTTTTTTATTATTATTTTTTGCTGCTGCTGCTTCTGCAGAACAAACTCAGCCACCATGCTGCACCTCACGGCAGTGTACGCAAAGTGGGCCCCCCATGGATTGTGGTGCCTGAAACACTGCGTGACCCTGATCAGTATGAGAAATTGCATGTGTGCCATGTAAAGTCATTGAAATATGTGTAGACTTGAGACCCCTGGTTTCAACTCTTCCCCATTATGAGGCTGGTCTTACACACATGCATGAGAAAATGTGCATGTGTAATGTTGTTTGGAATTATGACAGAGAGAGTCTGATCAATCTGCGTTATACATTTAATATTAAAAAACAATATTAATCAGTCTTTTGTTTTACCAGGGATTTTTGTCTTATGCAAAGACAGTAGATGAAGTTTTATTTTTTCACCCCGTATTTATGTGTGTGTGTGTGTGTGGGGTGGGGTAAATCTGAATCTGAGGGGAACACTACTGCCCCGCATGCACCTATTTCTCAGCAATTCAGTCTCACATCATAATAGGTACATTTGTCCACAGTAGAAAATATATGACTCATAATCAGTGGTTGAAAACTGTAAAATGTTCAGGTTTTTTAATGATAATATTTTACAGTGGAATGCATCCAAGTTACATAACTATCAAGATTTAATCCACGAGAATGAAAAAAAAACATGGTGGAGTATATTTTTAGTTAGTTTCTGCACAAAAATGTATTTTGGTTACATGTCTAATGAGAAATATATATTTTATTTTCATAATGTTTTTTTTTTTTTTTTTTTTTTTTTTTATTTTAATTATTTTTTATCTCGGTCAAAATACAAAAAAACAAAACAAAACAAGCACAAGCACAAGGCAGGTAGACACATTTTCACACATAATGAATGTACTGCTTGACCGAAAAGGTTTAGGGCTGAAGCCGAAGCTTATTTAGCCCACCATTACCAATATTTTACTGCAATATGTTCTGCAGGAAAAAAAACAACAACAAACATACGCATATATAGAAAAGATAAACAGAAATAGACTACAGAACAAACAAACAAAATAGTAAATTGATTAGTCAATCATTCAGTTAGTTAGTAGTAGGAGTAGTAGTGATAGTAATAATAATAATAATAATAATAATAATAATAATAATAATAATAAGACAGTTTAGTTGTGAGTTTGTGTAATATGTGTTGTAAGGTTTATTTGCTACTACAAAGCAGTGTATTTATCAATGACTCTTGTTTTGTATAATTTTTTGAATATGTGTATAGAGTTAGCTGTTTTTAGTTCATTGTCCAGAATGTTCCACAGATTTACCCCTTTGACTGTAGTGCATTTTACTTTAGTATTTGTTCTCGCTTTTATTTTATTGAATATTGCAGTGCCCCTCAGATTGTATTTGGTCTCTCTTTGGATGAACAGTTCCTGCATGCAGTCTGGGAGAATATTATGGTATGCTTTATACATGATAACAGCTGTGTTTAGGTTTGTTAAGTCTTCCAGTTTTAGAAGTCTGCTTTTGATGAAGAGTGAATTTGTAGGTGTAAGATAGTCACAATGATTGACAATCCTTATTGCTTTTTTTTGCAGTATAAAAACTGAATGGATTATTGATTTAAACGTGTGCCCCCACACCTCCACACAGTAAGTTAAATATGGCAGTAATAGAGAGCAGTATAATGTGTGGAGTGATTTTTTGTTTACAGAGTATTTGACTTTGTGTAAAATAGCAATTGTTTTGGATATTTTTCTTTTTAAGTTGTCAATATGGGCCTTCCAATTTAATTTATCATCAATTATTACACCTAGAAATTTTGTTTGGTTTACTTGTTCAATAGTTCTGTCATCAATGGATAGTTTTATTGGAATTTTGATCTTTTTATTTCCAAATAAAATGAAATTTGTTTTATTTATATTTAATGATAATTGATTTATGTCAAACCATTTTTTAAGAATTTTTAGATCATTTTCAACTGCATTCAAGAGCTGTTCAAGCTCTGGACCAGAGGCATACAGGCTTGTATCATCCGCAAATAAAACACAATTAACATTTTGCAAAACATCACAGATATCATTTATGAACAATATAAAAAGCTTGGGGCCGAGAACAGAGCCTTGTGGAACTCCATACGATACCATTTGGATATCTGAATTTGCTCCATTTAAATGTACATATTGTTTCCTGTTAGTAAGGTAGCTTTTTAGCCATGTGTAAGCAGTGCCTCTTATTCCATATCTGTACAGTTTTTTGAGTAATGTTGCATGATGTATTGTATCAAATGCCTTACTTAAATCTATAAACACTCCTACGGTGAATTCTGAGCTGTCTGTAGCATTTGAAATACTGTCAATAAGTTCAATTACAGCCATTGAGGTAGATCTTTTTGGTCTAAAACCATATTGATGTTTATTTAGCAGATGGTGCTTATTAATAAAACTGTCCAACCTATCCATAAAAAGTTTTTCAAGGATTTTGGAAAATTGAGGGAGTAGTGAAATTGGTCTGTAATTGTTAAGTAGTTGTTTGTCTCCATTTTTATATATAGGGATAACTTTTGCAATTTTCATTTCATCTGGGAAAATACCTACTTGGAGTGATAAGTTACAAATGTATGTGAAAGGTTTTAAAATAGTTTCAATTATACTTTTAATTAATATTATATCTATATTGGTGTGGTCAGTTGATTTCTTATTTTTTAAGTTATTGACAATTGTTAGTATTTCATGCTCATCTACACTGTTAATGAAAATGGAATGTGGATTCATATTAATCACTTTTTCATCTAAACCGTGCTTATCATTAGGCTCTACTATTTTCTTTGCAAGATTCGGTCCTACATTCACAAAAAAATCATTGAACGCATCTGCAATCTCTTTTGGTCTGTCTATTATTGTGTTGTTTTTGTTAATGTGGTTTGGGAGGTTTAAGTTACTGGTGCCCTTCTTAATTATGCTGTTGAGTATTTTCCAAGTACCTTGAATATTACTTTTGTGTTGGTCCAGTATTTTATAATAATAGTCCTTTTTACTTTTCCTAATAATATTAGTGAGCTTGTTTTTATACTTCTTGTATCTAGTTTCTGACTCCTCATTTCTGTCTATCAAGAAGGTTTTATAAAGTAGATTTTTCTTACTGCAAGCATTTTTTATTCCCTTAGTCATCCAAGGCTTGACATGCATTTGTTGATTTTTACATGAAATCCTTTTGAAGGGACAATGTCTGTCATAAAGCACCGTTAAAACAGATAAAAAGGCATTATAAGCCACATTTGGGTCAGCTGCCGAATAGACTTCATTCCAGGTCTGTTTTTGGAGGTCATCTCTGAGTGCATTGATTGCATCAGGAGTTCTTAAGCGTGTTAGTGTATATGTGTTGCTTGTAGGAGTTCTTTCATTGTTACACTTATGATGGAATATTGCAAATATGGGAAGATGGTCAGTTATGTCGTTGATAAGTAGACCAGCTGTTATTTGTTTTTCTATAGCGTTTGTGTATATATTATCAATTAATGTTCAAGCAGTGATTCTACAAACTCACTCAACTAATTGTGAAGATTTGTCACTTTTTGATATCAGATTGGGTTCTTCTCAAAACTCTATTATCAACCACAAAGATTTTTCCTCACCTTCTTCTTCTTTTTGTCCTTTTTCTTCTTCTTCTTCTTGTCCTTTTTCTTCTTTTTTTTATCATCATCATCACTAGAAGAATCGCTGGAGGAGTCAGAAGAAGAATCCTGTAGCGAAAATATTCAGTTTGTGTCACATTTTGCACTTGTAGTTCGAAAAGTTCTACATCACAACAGAAATTTCTCAAAAAAAATTATCAACCATAAATCTGTATTTTAACACGAAGCTTTTCCTTACCTTCTTTTTCTTTTTCTTCTTCTTGTCCTTTTTCTTCTTTTTCTTTTTATCCTTTTTCGTCTTTTTCAGATGGCAAAATAAAACAGTTAATTTCTTCATGTTTAACTAACCTTTGAAGTACATTGTGTATATTTTAAATGTCATTTTACCTTGTCATCGTCACTATCAGAGGAAGATGAAGAACTATCATCACACTTCTGCAAAAATAAATCAGTCAATCATTCTCAGAAACCAATGATGATAAGTCGTGATCTTAACTTTTTCAACTCGGCCATTTTCATTTTCACCATAATTTTCACTTTTCATTTGACTCATTATTTTACATGTATTATGACTTCAGAGGTACTAATGTGAAAAATCATACAAGAAAAAAATAGGGAATATTCCATAATGATAAACCATATAAACAGAAGCTTACTTTCTTTTTCTTCTTTTTCTTTTTCTTCTTGTCATCTTCACTGTCAGAGGATGAAGAAGAGCTGGAAGAATCCTAAGGACCAAATCAAACACACACACATACATTAATGTATGTATGTATGTATTAGATACTGTAAAGTTACACTATGTACAACAGTATTTATATTAAATACAAAATGATCAACATTCTGTAGATTGAGTTTGCATTGAGTTTACACAGATAGTTATGTTCTTGGTTTACCTTGTCCTTCTTCTTTTTCTTCTTCTTGTCCTTTTTGTCATCATCACTGTCAGAAGATGAGTCTGAGTCCTTTAAAGACATATAGGAAAACAAAAGTTTGTAAAAACACTATACGGTGCTGTCACCCCTGCTTTGTTAAACAGTTATGGTTTGAATTTCAGTGTGTGGTTCATATACTTATACTGATGATAAAGGATCTTAATGTTAAAAATTAAAAATTAAAAAATGTAAAAAGCATATACATAATGTATACATATATATATATATATATATATATATATATATATATATATATATATATATATATATATATATATATATATATATATATATATATATATATATCCTATTTTGCTGTAGGTGCAATAGGTGTCATCGGTGAAAAGAAAGAAAAAACAATAAAAAGAGAGTTACAAAATAATGCTCTGATTGCTGTTATGGTATAACTGGTCCTCACCTGAAGTTTTGTTGGTAACACAAATAGAAACTGTACAAATGTAACTTATTTGACAATGAAAATCTTTGAAACTCATAAAGTACAGATAATTGTTCTTCAGTTCAGTTGTTCTCATAAACACATCACAAAAAAATGGGATGCTGCCAGAAATGTACAGTGATGATGGTGCAGTTTTCTAACAGTCGTACCCATCACAACTCTAAAGTAGAGACTCGTGCATTTGACAGACAGGCTGCATTTACCTTTTTCTTCTTCTTTTTCAACTTCTTCTTCTTCTCTTTCTCCTCCCCTCCTTCTCCCTCATCATCACTCAGGTTGCCCTCCTCAGTGCCATCAGGGGGGAAAGCCTGGGCACCCCCTGCTGGACAAAAGGAAACACAGCAAGTGAAAAACAATCTCACTTCTTTAATGCCTCTTATTAATAGCACTGCACAACAACACACACATATATATATATATATATATATATATATATATATATATATATATATATGTATATATATACAAATCATGTAACACATCCATTTGAATAATGAGTAATTAACGCATTGTTGCCAATTAATCCATCATCATAATTGATCTGATTAAAATTTTTAATGCAATTAAATGGAACAGTTGTTTTTTTTTAACCTTATTTTTTCAAAATGTATTTTATTTATTCATTTCAGATGTGTATACCTGTTGTTTTTTTTTGTTTGTTTTTTGTGTGTGTATTTTTTAGTATGGGATGGATTGGGGTTGGTACTCTGCTGGAGTGGGGGTATTTAATTCTATCATATTTTATGCAAAGTCAATTGTACAGTTATAATTGTTATATAAAATTTAATTCAAAAACTTTGACAGCTCTAATTGTATTATAGAATTGTGAAAATTAAACTGTTTTTTTTGTTTGTTTTTTTTTTACACACACACACACAATTAACATGTCGAATCTTAAAACAGATATCAAATTTGACTTCTACTGTACCTGCCAGAATTGACTAAAACCACACCATAACCTATCTGTAAAAATATTTTATAAAATGTTGTAGAGTGTAATTGCCGTAGACATACCAGCAGAGGCCACTTTGGTTTCATCTTTTCCTTTGAGCACATCTGTGACCTAGGAAATCAATTATAGATACAATAAATAAGAAGTTTTCTTTATGCATTTACAGTATATGACACTTAAAGAAACTAATGTTTTTGCATTTTACCTTATCGGTAACTTCATCCTTCTGTTTGTCTGCATCAACACTAGTTCCTGCAGTTTCACCACCTGTAGGAAAGACATTACATAATATTCACGCTGTTGTCATTGACATCACTTCTCCTGTAACTTTTAGACACAAACAATGGGCCAGACTCACCAGCTGATGACAGAGCGGTGGCACTGCTGGACTCATTCTGCTCCTCATCCTGTCACACATCAAGTAAATTACAATCTTATAACAAATATTTGTAGACAAAACATACACAGGCTACATTCATTGTTTAATGCCTTGCTCTGCATAAACACCATAAACAATGTTAAACTAGGTGTCGTGCCAAAGCAGTAAGTACTAAGAACCTTTTCATATGTTACAGGTCCTGACATGCACAGAAATGACAACTATGGAAGTGTTCAACGACAGCTTTTCTAAAGAGAAGTTCACTGTAGGGGAATCCTATTGTTTATTACAAAGAATCAAATAAAGAAACATTTCTGCCTTGTAAAGATAGGGATGCAACATAAAAATGCTAAACTATGACCTGACTCAGCATTCCTTCAACAAGTGGAATCTGCTAGAGGGTTGAGCTGATGAGCAGCGTCCCACCTGTTTTAAAAAATTCACCTCCTATGTAATCTAGATGCTTCTGACGTAGAAAACAAACAAAGGTAGTTTTACCTTCTTCTTCTTCTTTTTCTTTTTCTTCTTGTCTTTTTCACTGTCAGACGATGATGATGAAGAAGAGCCAGAATCCTGTGTGAATTAAAAACATGTAATGAATTATTCAGCAATTATAATTGCTTTAACATTTAGCATTTAGGTGTCACATGTCATGCAGTAAAAATTAATGCATTAACAACCATATATTGGTAAATGGTTCATATTTTATCATTTCAACATTCACCATTTACAATATATTAAGGACTTAAAGTCATCATTACAAAATGTAAATTCTTAAATTACACTGGCCTACCATTTTTTTTTTACTCTTTTTTTTTTTTTTAAAGTAAAGTATCTGCTTCAGACATTACATGTGCTAACTCGTACATACTCTAATAAGATGAATCAGAAAACAAATGACAAAAGTGCTTGTTAGCTCATGTTTTAATATATATGATGCTGTGTTTTTCCACATACATGGTGGTTTGTGTACATGTATACAATGGATTTGTAAATATTCCACTAAAAATAACCTTTAAAGTGAATGGATCAGTGTTTTGAAGTAGATCTGAGACTAATATTCCTTTGGACTAAAACCTATTCACTTGTTAATTCTAACAATTTCACATTTTGAACTTGAACTTTGGAAACTTGAGCCAACCATCATTTTAAGACTAGACTTAAATTTTCATTAGTTTTTAATTCTGGAAGATTTTTACTTGTAGACCAGTGTAATCAGACATGTGTTTGTGTCAGTTGACTATTGTTTTGTAACAGGAGCATCTGTGCAAAAAAACAACACCAAAAATTCCATGAACCTTTTTCATGTCTTTCTTTTTCTTCTTCTTTTTTTTCTTGTCCTTTTTCTTCTTTTTCTTCTTGTCATCATCACTATCAGAAGATGAAGATGAGGAACTATCTGAAGAAGCAGAGCTGGAGTCCTGTAAAAGAAGAAACAAGACAATTCATCAATTGCACCTTTTTTTTAAGGTAAGAATGCCCAAAATATTCCAAATGCATGACACTAATTTAACAGAATTTATCTTTTGAAGTTGTACCTTTTTCTTCTTTTTTTTCTTCTTTTTCTTCTTTTCATTCTCGCTGTCTGAGGATGAGCTGTCAGATGAAGATGAAGAGGAGGAATCCTACAGAGAGAAACATGTTTATTAACTTCAAAGTGTGATTGATATGCCAATCGTGTAGTGTTTTCACTACATATACAATAGTACTGCTGTATTACAACAACACAATAATTTAGCCAACGTACCTTTTTCTTCTTCTTGTCCTTCTTCTTCTTTTTCTCGTCCTCAGATGAGATGAAATCCTGAAAAAAAAAAAACAGAATATATGTGTAATATATGCATAACAACAAGCTCAACAGTGTCATAAAAGGGAGCAGCATCCACATCTTGTCTCACCGGGTCCATCTTTAAACACTCTGCGGAGCGTAGTTCATATTGGCCATCAGGACCTGAAAACACACACACACACACACACATCTCTGTAATACCAGATTAAACATAACTGCTAATTGGGATATATTTAATATTTCAAAACATAGCTTACAAACATTACTGATAAAAATAATTGCAAAACACACAACACAACTGAAAATATAAAGTACAATATTTGTACATGTGGATGCGCAGATCCTCAAATTGCATGGATCTCATGAGACTTAATTACAGCAGCCATCTGAAAACATAAAACATTTCTGAGTGCCAAAAGGAAATGCTCTTTTACTCACCGCTCTGGGTTATAACAACATTGCTCCAGATGTACTCTTTTTTCTCATCCTTTTTCTTCTTTTCCTTTTTCTTCTTCTTTTTCTTGTCATCCTGCAAAGAACCATATAAGTTTATGAGACTATATATATATATATATATATATATATATATATATATATATATATATATATATATATATATATATATATATATATATATATATATATATATATATATATATATATATATATATATATATATATATATATATAATTTTTTTATTTTATTTTATTTTTTAATTATTATAATTATTATTATTTATTTTTTTACATATGCTTTCCATTGTATTGTTGTACTGCATGTTTCCTGTTTAGTAACACTTGTTTGACAGGAAATGTTATATTTACTTACAATGTATGACTAAAGGTCAGTAATCAGATTAGTTTTGGGTGTCAACTATAAGTTATAGCTGAAAGTTTTTCTGATTTAACTCTTGTTAGATAAAGAGCCTCCACACCTACTGTAGACAAACAGATAAAACTAATATATGAGAAATAACACGCACTAATTGAATATACAGTATGAACGTGAAGTGTGATATTTTTTAAATGCATGGGAATGTAACGTGCAACCATGCATACACCTACTGAAAAATATTTCATGTGTAAGAAAACCTGTCCATGTACTGATTTATTCAAGTTAGTGCAGTTGGTATTTTATGTGGGTGTGTTCCTCTCCTGTCAGATACAACTTGCTATCAAATCCAGGACATTATAACCTCCGCCTAGTACCTCAGGTGAAATGCATTCCATTACAATGTACTCTTATGAATTTGTTTTATCTTGTGCTTTTAACAGTGGGCGTAACAGTTATGTAAAAAAAAAAAAAAAAAAGAAAAAGCTTTGTGTAACGTATAAAGGCCTGAACAGCCACTGGCACACCAAAACCAACGACTGATATGAAACATTTAATACCTGTTCATCCACTCATTCTATCAATACATGTCCAACAGTTTTTCATCTTTACATGATCGTCAGATATGACCCATTAGGACGTTCTGAGGCTCCATATATTGATGGTGGAAACACCGTCATCTTTTACAACATTGATTTACCAGTAAAACCCATGGAGTTGGATCAATGACAGTGGATGGACACACTGGTTTTTATGTTCAATTAATGATATATTTTCCTGAAAATGTCACTTAATTTTTATTTTTGTTTCTGATATAATGACCTTTGGATATACTCTGATCTTTTGTGAATGTTTTGTTTTTCATTTTACTGGTTTATGTGTTTATTCTGCTGTATGTAAAGTGTATTTGAGTATTACGAAAAGCGCTATACAAATAAAATATATCATTATTTATTGTTATCATTATTAACATCTGAAAAGTGAAATTAATACAGTAAAATATATGATTTACATCCAAAAACTCAAACAAAAGAGGATTTTATTCCAATAAGTAGTGATAACTCAGGTAAGAAAGGTAAAGTATAGAGAAAAAAAAGGGAAGTGTCACAAAACTACCTCTGGGTCTTTATGAGGGAAAATGACACTTGTTTTTCCTGAATATACTGAAGTTCATCAACACTCTCAGAAAACAAAGGAGACACCATGCTATTAAAACATGTTCATTTACTTCAGGTATTTGTGTTGTCTTTGTTTTGGATTTATTTTCAAATTGGTGGAAGAGCATGCCTGTAGGGCAGAGTGACGTTATAATCCCCTGATTTAACTGGGATTATAATGAATGCTCTGTTTTTAGAATTCTAAGTAAAGTCAGATTAGTTTGATTCCACAATAAATATTATTCCTTACAGACTATAAATCTCACATCCTTACCTAAGGCAGTGACAGATACAGTAGGAAAAACTTTAAATCCCTTATGAACTATTTATGGCAGATTGTTTATGCTTGTGGCCAAGGACTGAAATTAGCAAAGCTGCAGGAAAGAGTTCAAAAGGATTTATATGAACAAAGATAAATTGTAACGCAACAGCATCTGCAGTTTGTTCAGCTCATCTGAGGCCCATAGATCAGGGGTGTCCAAATCCAGTCCTGGAGGGTCAGTATCCTACCTGTTTTAGATATGTCCCTCTTCCACCACACCTGGTTCAACGAATAATCAACTCATGATAAAGCTCAGGGGAAGAAGTGTGATAATGATGTAATTGCTTCCAGGTGTGATGGAAGAGAGAAATATCTAAAACATGCAGAATACTGGCCCTCCAGGACTGGATTTGGACACCCCTGCCTTAGATGAAAATAATCAAAGAATCTGAGCGTTGTGTAAAAACTTCTCAAAGGCAAAGCCCTATGGCATTCAAATGCTTGTAGCAACTAGAGCATGACATGTTGGAGCAGGATAGGAGTTTTTCAGCAGCTTTATTTAGATACACAACTGTGACCTTTAGGAGCAATACCTGTTCTAAAAGGACTTACCTCACTGTCGCTATCTGAAGAGCTGCTGGAGGAAGATGATGAAGAAGAAGAGGATGAGGATGAGCTGGAATCCTGTTGATAGAAACACAGAATTTTGTTTCTTCTAACTTTGTGCATACATTGATCATGTTTATTTATGCATTTCTTTCTTGGTGAAAGTGATAAATGTCTGAGTCACTGCGAAAAAATCTGTAGCAATGCTTTGTTATACACGCTTAGAAAAACCTGCCTAACGAGCAGAAGAGGGAGGAGCACACTTGACAACACACAATAGAAACTAACCCAGCAACTATTTTATAAAAAATATACACAGTCACACAATCAACACACACCCCCATTCCGTTAATAGGTGTGTACGGTGTGGGTCAATCAAACTTACTACAATGATGAAGACTGATTATTTAACATCATAAACACATTATTTCACACCTGTTTCCTGTTGAACTGTGGCCACCCCTGTTTTGATGAGTGGACTTCTGCAGGGTGTGTAGCTGCTAATCAACACTATCAGCATGTTTCTTTTCATTTTAACAGAGAATTGTCAGAGTGTTTTGCAGTTACTCAGTGTGGGTAAAAGCATATATGTGTTACTCAGTGAGTGATTTGGATACTGTCAGTGTCATGTGATGCACACCTTCTTCTTTTGTTTCTTCTTGAACTTCTTTTTCTTTTTCTTTTTCTTTTTACCTACTCCTTCATCCTCACTGTCAGAGGACAGAGAACTGTCAAATGAGTACAGCTCCTGCAAAACATAAAGCAGAAAATAGAAGTGTGAAGATAACAATTATAAAGTCAGTGTTTTCGGATCAACACACATGGAAAACAAAGCAACATGCACTTACATGAATAAATAACTTTGTTTTCGATAACAGTTTCATGCTCACAGAACAGGTTTGTGTCTTTTACTCACCACTTCATCTCCTCCTCCTATAAGATGTCCAGGTTGACTTTTGTCGGACTCTAACTTAACATCAGTGGGGTCTGCAGGTTCTGCTGCCTCGGCCACTGGCTGTAGTCCACCAGACAGGACCACTGGTGGCGGCCTAGCACCAGGAGTGTCTGCTCCACCTGGAGATTGGCAGTACACATCTGATACAAAAAACAGTATTGATGGAAAGTATCTCTTTTTATTGAAACTGTTACAGCAGCTGACTTTTCCTCATGATGTTGACAAAATCTGCATCATGCACTTCCTTATTTTCCCCACTTCCTTGAATGGATATCCAGGTTAAAACACGGTGATTAAATTCATAGATAGAGTCGTGGGTGAATTAAAAAGAGGTAGATGTACGTGTGAATAAATGCATGATTAAATGTTCTTCATTCTAAATCTAGTGACAATAAACTACTGTACTTGGCTGTGCCATTTGTTCTGTAAAGAACCACACCCCTTAACAGTACAGGAGCAGAACTCAAAGTGTTTGTAACAAGACTTGCAAATAAAACATAATGGCCACAGAACCACTGTGATTAAACAGTTGTGAATGCATTATTATTTCCCCTCTAACAATGTCTGTTATCTTCCTTTTAAAAATGGAGAAAAACAACAAAAAGAAAGTCATCCATGCTAACGTTGTTAAACTATTAATTAAAACCTAGGTAACATTAAAGAAGTCTAATTAAAGTACTCATTAGTACAGTAAGAAAGCAAACCTTTCTGAAGGGTGGACTCCATTTAGAAACAGACTTCTCCTCTGCCCAGGCAGTCACCTGTGTAGTTTTATGGCAAGGTGTGTGTAGAGTTAAAGCCTGGTGTGGGTGGAGAAAGTGGGATGTGTCCAGATGACTCAAACTAGTGACTTCCCTTTAAGACTTTCACATGTAATAAACACAGTTGGATATTAATACACACACAGGAGTGCATATCCTTGATTTATAAAGATGAATTTACAGAATAAATGTTGCATGTACCAGTACAAGTGACAAAATGCATGCTATAGGATTAGATTTAGGATATTCAACTCACTACTGTGTGCACTTTATTCTGAAAAACAACACTCTCTAACACTATCATTAGTGTTTTTTTTTCTGGCTTGTGGTCAGGTCTACCTGTGTCAACAGGTAAGGCTAGTTCTGAGTGAGTGTGGGAGGGAGGAGTAGAGACACTGAGAAAGAAAGGTTACATGGACAGACTGAGGCCAACTGGTGTCATTCTATTTGGTCGTGGCACTGTACACTGTAGATTTTGCAG
Organism: Siphamia tubifer; assembly: GCA_020466265.1. Classification (NCBI taxonomy): domain Eukaryota; kingdom Metazoa; phylum Chordata; class Actinopteri; order Kurtiformes; family Apogonidae; genus Siphamia; species Siphamia tubifer. The sequence goes on along the minus strand of CM035795.1, from coordinate 20,955,865 downwards.
TGTTAATTTGGAGACAATGGGACCAAATACACTCTAGAAGAAGTTGAATAAACTCTCTAAGTGTTGATTTAACACTGCAAAATTTACTGTGTAGGACATTCTTGGTTAATAATATTGTCCTAAATTTTCATAGATTTCCTCAACCAACATCAGATGGTATAAGTAACCATTATTTGTATAAATACTAGTAATTTATATATTTTAATCCACCACTTAGTGAGTTGCCAATGGACCTATGTGTAAATTTAATTATTAGAGGGTGTCGTTTGTCGCCTCTCAGAGGATTTCAGAGGCAAAATCAACAGATTTTTTTAAAATAACAATTTAAATCAGTGATCAGTTCATATGAATAATAATGTGCCATTTTTACAATACAGAATAACTCTGTACAAATACTTTTGTATATAAAATTTAAAACAGTCAATTTATAAAGGGGTGTGTATACATTTTGGGTAAACGTATAAAACTTTTCTTTTTGCCTAACCGGCTTCCGTAGCTTCCAGTTTTATAAAGTTATGACAATGGGTTAGTTTGTTTCCGGAAGTCTTATTTTCAAAATTAAACTACACTCATAACTAAAAACAATACAAAACACAAAAAATACAACATTCTTCCAAACAATACGACTGTATTTACATTTTGTAAAACACTCACTAATCCCTAAAATACTGACATTAATAGTTATACGCAGATGTCTAAACTAAGTAAATATCAAACACGATGCTACTAGCTGAAACATGACAGTATTAAGGGAAACACTTTTATTATTGTCGACAACTTAGCAGCTCTGCATCAGACACGGGTGAAGTAATAGATGAAAACAGTGAGAGGATAGTTCTGAGAGTGTCTGTACTTCTCCCTTTTTTCCTCCTTTCCTTTTGACTTCAAGTAAAACTCCATTAAACACGGCTCGTGTAACGGCTAACCGGCTCTTTAATTCCGTCCTCCACACTGGCTGGACTCAAAGTCTCACATCTGTGGGACTTTGTAAAGGTGTGTTTTGGAAACATGAAAGGTCAGTTCTTTGCCAGCGGCTCTTGAGACTCTAAATCCGAGGAAAGAAATGACAACTAACACCTGAGTGACTGCTTGTCATCATGCCCGGCCAAACCACGTCCCCGCCGCTGACAGTGACTGTGCTGGCGGCTCTGTGGGTCACTCTGGGACGGGGTGGTGTCTCCGCGTACCCGGGGCCAGGATGTGATAATGGGAAGGTAGGGTTGAAGCCTTGTGTATTTGTAATATTTCTTTTCTTTTTTTTTTTTTTTTTTGGCACTGAAACTAATGTCCTTTTTTATGGCAGCTGTCATTGGACAGGGACCTTCCTCCAGATGCAGTTTATTGGAATTGTCCAGTGTCTTTGTGGACAAAGTCTTCTCAGGTAGTGGACCAGTACCCAACCTTCTGCCTGTCATGTAAATGTGTTATATACACTGCACTCTTAAAACCCTTGTTCCAGTTTATGGTCATTAGACTAACACACACTGGCTGTATTCCAGACCATTAGGTTGCTTTTTTGTTATTTGTTCTCTTATGCTCTTTGTTCTTAATCTACAGAGACTTTCCAGTATTGACACAGTGTATGATCCTGAGGTGAGTAAACACTTAAACAGTCACTTTATTTTAGCAACGGCTATCTTTATTGAATTTCCTTCTAAACTTTGACCCACTGTCGTCTATTGTGCCATGTCTATTTCCTAAAACCAAGACTAAACCAAATAGGACTGGGTGATATATATATTTATACTGTAGTACAAGCCTGTGGCCATCAGTAGATTATTCTCACTGTTTTGTTTCATATGTTTGGGGTTTTTTTTATGATATTTGCCTTTTGTCATTTGTCTTTCTTGTCATCTGCCTAGGGACTATAGATGAAAATGAGCTCTGTTGCTACAATATGGCATATTTACAGCTGAAATTGTTGGAGATGTTCACCATAATGTACTGCCCCAAATAAATAAGAAAATACATTTAGACTTCACATAGTGCTTCTTATTAAAAGGAATGGTTGCAGCAAAAATGCAGTTATTTAAAATACTGGTAACAACCTAATGATAGATCGATATCAGCTAGTTGATTTATTGGGCTGACATTTATTAAAACGTTTTCCTCTTGTATCGGCATCGGCCCATTTCCTTGGTTGGTATGCTCTTTTTTTTTCCCCTGCCATGATTTACTGACAGACACATTTCACAGCACCTCCATGCATTTGGAAATACTGTTACCTTTTCTACCTCACCTTGATGTTTATTTTAGAAGGAACTGACTTGAATAATTAAGTGACTGAACACTTTGTGTTGTTTTTATGTTAATGTAAGTTGTAAATATTTGTTAAAAACAAGTTGCTCTTTTGTGTTGTGTGGTTCTGTGACTCATGTTCTGACTATAGTGATGAATATTTGAGTGAACTGGACGGGAGGAATATTTCAGTTTGACACCATGAGTGAATGTCAGTGTTTATTTTAGAAAGAACTGACCTGAACAATTAAGTGCACTGGACATTTTATTTAGTTTTTATCTAAATGTAACTTGAATTATGTGAAATGTTAATGTTACCTATTCTACCTTACCTTTCTCTCTCTTTTTAACCAGTGGTTTAAAATAATTTTAGTTCAATAAATGGTTCCTTTAAAAAATAAGATTTTATGACATTTGATCATTTGGCCTAGAAATATTGATGGCCTGTATTGGTGATTAGCTAAAGCTGATGTAAAAATAAATAAATAAATAAATCCATGTGGTCGATCACTACTACAAGGTGTAATTTTCTTACATGTATGATGGTTTAAAGCAAACCAGATACAGTGTTATAAATAAGTAATTTAACTTGATTGTCCTCTTTATTACAGGCAGCCAGACCTACATGCTTGGATAAACCTATTTCATACAACTACTCCATTCCTAGCAGGTAAGGGTGCGTGGATAAACACAAGATAAAATCACCAGAGTCAATACTTACCAGATGTTCACACAAGGCAGAGGCAAACCTTCTGTTAATGAGTAAATACTAGGGGTGTGACGAGACACTTAGCTCACGAGATGAGATAAGACACGAGATTGGGTTCACGAGATCGAGACGAGACAATATTTTAAGAAAACTAAATTACAAATTAGATTAATGGATAACAGACTTTTATTTAATTGAGTTGCACAAAGATTTTATAACTTTGTAAGCGTTACCTTGTAATAAACTTCTTAATGATTTTCTTCCTCTACAAATTGAAACTCAAATAAAATGTTATAAAAGTTAAATAAAATTATATGTTTCTCATTTTTTCAAGTGCAGACAATATGTGCAAAACAAAAAGTTCTTCTCTGTCAATACAGACTGCAAATAGTGCAAACAGAGCCTGACAAAGTATGTCCCCTTGAAGTTGTCCATCCTTTTTCTCACTGAGTCACGGTGTTAATATCGAAGCTGGCTAGCAAAACAAACCGGAGGAGCCAGAACAGAAGTGAAAAGCATCGGGAGGAGTTCAGGAAGTAGAGCGGAAACGGGTCAAAAACGGGTCCGACGTTATTCTGGCTGCTTGCTGGATTCACAAATCTCGTGAGACAGAATTTTAACGGGGTGTGGTTAGATCAAGAGTGTTTCCAGGAGGTGTCATGGCGGCATGTTGTTTGCATCATTAGTTTCAATATGTGCCGTGTTTATATGGTGGCGCTGTCGTCCTATACTAGGAACTTCTATTTCTGAACAAATTAAGATGTTATTACCCTATAGGCATGCTCAAAGAAGATTTTAACAAAAATTATACTTAAAAACCCTCAGATATTTTGAAATCCGGGATTTTTCTAAATCCTGAGCTCATAAAATATTAATATGGTTCATTTTATTTCCATATTTTTTATCATATTTCAGAATAAGAGCTAGTCATTCTAATGATCAAAACACTACATTCATTATGAATAATAAAAATTCTTAGTTGAAATTGGAAAAGAATATATACACACACACACACATGTAAAAATACATATGAACTGTATTACAATACACTTCTTTTTACTGGTATAAGAATACAATATTTTACAGAGTTACAATTTGCCCTAAGGTCATTCTCTTTTATTAAGAGCTCAGAGTTTGGTCATTTACCATTTGACTGCCATACCTCTGGATTTTCTCCTTCATTTCCTGTCGAAACTTTCTATGATCAAGGGGGATTGTCAGTGGATGATTTCTCACAATCTGTTGTGCAGATTGTGAGAAATATAGATACATGCCGCCATGACACTTCCTGGAAACACTCTTGATCGAGCCTCACCCTTTTAACGCCACAAGAAATCTCGCCAAATTAAATCTCGCCATATCTCGCCACACCCCTAGTAAATACAACATATTTTGTTGCTTTTCTTTGTAGTGTTGCAGTAACTTCATCAGTGGTTTTATATACAGTTTGTAGGGCTACTCATTTTTCTGTGTATTGGTTTTAGTGGCGCATACAGACCAGTGAGTGCGGAGAGTGGCGAATATTTTTACTGCCCTCCTCAACGGTGGCTAAATAACTTGCACGTAAGTGAAACTATCACCACTCTCATCACTGTTCACTCACTTTATTGTATGTTGGGTTTTTTGCTGATATTATCTCAGATTCACTTTATTGTCATTGCAACCAGTGCAGTAAAGTGAATCTGAGATAATGTGAAAAAACTAAATAAATAGGCTCACCGCTTCAGTCTTACACTAGGTTGATATCAACTGTTGAAAGACAGTGATAACAAAGCTCATTGGAGGCAATTCATTATTTAAGAAAAAGGTTAACTCACAATAGTAACTGGTGAAACTAATTCTGCATTTAATCCGTCATAACCTGTGAATACTCAAATGTCCATCACCAACGAAAAGCATCTACTGATCAAAACTGTTTAATACCTGTTGATCAATTAAATCTGCCAATAAATGTAAGTAATTGGTTTACTGTAAAATACAGTTCTTCATCTTTTCAGTCATCATCACATATGACACATTTGGATATTCAGAGGCTCCGTAGTTACCATGGAAACACTGTCATCTTCTACAACATTGATCCATCAATAAAACCCATTAAATTGGATTAATGACAGTGAATGGACACACTTGTTTTATGTCCAGTTGTTGATACATTTGACTGAAAAAGCCACTTTTGCAGTTCTCTCTGTTTTCAATGCAATAAACTTCAATCTTAATTTGAGCTTTATTAACATCTACATGATCAGGAAAATACCTGATTTATACTGATAAAATTAAAAATGTGGAGAATAATATAATAAATGACGATAAAGCAATTAAGAAACTTTAGATCTAGTGAAAATCTCATTTGGGAACTGGCACAAATATAGCGCTAGGTCATTATGGGTTAATACAGTCTCTTCACTTTAGCATTAACACTTGTCAGTGTATCTTTTGGTAATTGGATTTTCTTTTCTGAGAAAAAAAAACAAAGGGAAAAACTAGTGGTTAATTTATTTTTGTTTTGAGGTAACTTTCTTTTTTATTATTAGAAAAAGAAAGCAAATATTAAATTGTTTAAGTTGGGTTTATATCTGATTTGACACTGAAAAATAAAATTGCAATGAAATTCAATTTAAGACTTGTATTTTAAAATGAAACTCAATTAACCTCTAGTTTTTCTTTTTGTTTTTTAAAAATAAAATCCAATTAGCAAAATATACACTGACCACTTGTGACTAGATCTTTTGAATTAAATTGTTTTACTCCTCGGCGACCTGTTTTTCTACAACAGTTTTCTAACTTGGAATAATGCACAGTTCGACATTGTTTCCTTTTAATTCCATACACAACAGTTTGCCAACATACTTTTTAAAGTAATAGAGTTATAACATTCAGTCTTTCTTTTTTCTGCAAAACATGTAGATAATTGTGAGCTGTTTTTTTTTTTATTTATTTATTTTTTATTTCCAGCATGGAGCTACTGTTTTGCTCTACCATCCTTGTGCTCCTCTCCATGAACGTCTCCTTTTGTCTGCACTGGCTCGTTCGTGTTTGTCCAACTACATCCTTACTCCACACCACCAGCTTCATAAACACATGGTGAGACGAACAACATTTTTAGTTTCACTGGAAATCTCAGAAACTTTGAACGTACTTTTGTTATCTCCTGTCAGGTTTTCCTTAAGCCCCATTTAAATGTTGAAACAAGTTTTATGTTGGTGTAAGATTCTTATTACACTGTACGACAAAATTTTCTGAAACATTTTTTTACAGATAGGTTTTGGTGTTGTTTTAGTCAATTCTAGTATGTAGAATTCAAATTTTATATCGGTTTTAATTTGATTTGATTTGAATGATTTATTTCGAACATGTGCAAAGTGCAACAATAATCAATACAACAATAATAATAAGATTCAACATGTGGATTTTTTATTTGTTGTAAAAATCAGTTTAGTTTTCACAATTATATTATACAATGCATATCTGCTAAAATACAGTCTAGCATACAATAGAAACAGTTTTAGTTTACCGATATTTAATTTTTCTGGATTTTATAGGTGCAGAAGTCTGTGAATCAGACACAAAGCTCCAGCTGTAGTTCAGCCAGTAGCACTCATTGATGTGATGAAGATACCATCACCGTTATAAGTCTGGAAAAAAATTATTTGGTTAGAAGTGTAGAATGCAACAATGGAAAAGATGTTTGTTTATAAAGAATATAAGATCTACATATACCAGTAATAAAATCAAAACTACTTAAAATGCACAAATAGAAATTAGAATTTTTCTTAAAATCTACCTGTATAATGTGAGAAAATAACTATATTTTTGGATTCCTCATGTGTCACATGGTATGTAAAAAAATATTAAAGTTATCTCTTGCCATTTATCAAGAAACACCAATACTTTATTTGTATTTGTACTGGCAGAATCATCGGGTTTTAAAATGTGCTTCATTCACCTTTGGAGGAAGATGAGTCAGTCACAGTATTGACTTTACGCTCTGTGTTCAGCCTGTAGCTTTGGTGTCCTGGGGTCGAACTTTGGAGGTTTCCACTGTGGCCTCTTCACAAATATGTGATTGGCTGGAGAGTGTAAGATCCACAAGAAGTCAAGTCAGTGAAGTGAAGCAGAGCAGGAAGTACAACCTGCTGTTGATGCAGCCAGCAGAGCTACACTGGCACGCCTCTGAAATGAAGGTTTGATTTATGTACTGTTAATAGTTTTACATGAACTATACTCAAAGATGGAGAGATGTTTTAGTCATCTTGTGAATATTTCTAATGAACTCCCCAGGGGTCTTTGAAGCAGTGCTGCGAACAGACCATCACCCAGATGCTGAATGAAGTAATGAAGGCAGAGCAACGTTCAAATGCGAATGCCGGAGGAGTGGGAGACAGAAGGAGATCGAGAAGGGCTGCAAACAGAGAAGATGCTGAGGATAACGACAAGAAAGACGAGCCTAGAGCAAAAGTACACACTGCTTTGACTAATCACACTAACGAAATTGGCCAAAATCTCCAGAATTACAACAGCACAATAAGTTCAGCAGTAGATTCTGCCCCACGGAACAGGATTCCCTCAGGTCAACCCGCCCCACGGGAAGATTCTTCTCAGTCTGAAATTCCTCATAAAAATCTAGAACTTGCTCCCACACCCAAAAATCCTATTGTGTCAAATTCCTCAGGGGCTGCACGTGACTCTGGTTCTTCAAGATTCAAGGTATCGCAGTTTCACGAGCTAATTACAATGAAACTCAGTATTAAAAATGAAGGTACAAAGTTATCCAAACAAAGAGACTCAGACTCTAAACACAGTATGAGAGTAAAAACCTCTCATAAAGACACTGCAGCAGATGGGAAGATGAAGGATTATCATGTAGTAGATGTAGAAGAAAGAGAGGCTGATCCCAAGCAAAGGTACAGTCATACACACTCTCACAACAAAAGTGAACACATTGGCTTTGACTCCCAGCAGCACCCAAACCTACAGCCAGTTAGTGACACCCAGGACTGTGGCAGCTGCACCGCAGGTGAACCCTGCGAGTGCCCTAAAGGCTCAGCGGCCGAGATTCGAGCCGCTGTGATGAATAGTGGTTTACTGAGGACCCCCAGGACAGACGAAGCAGTGTGGGCGGCGGCAGCGCTGGGTTTCCTGCTGGTGCTTTTGACACTGTCAGTACTTCACACTCGCCTTTATCGCTACTGGAGGACTGCGCCCAGTCTGTATTGGCACGACCCACGGCAGGACTACGACAGTGTGGCAGGTAGGTTCGTTCACCAGAACAAAAAAACACTTTCTTTTCTTTCTTATTTTTTATTACATTTTCTTTTTACTTTTGTTTTGTACTTATAAAGACTAGTGTACAATTTAAAACAGAACAGTCGGTGTTCATTCTTATGTTCACGCAAGGAGTAGATACAGTACTATAGGGGATCACACAAATAAAGGTCTTCTCTGTAAAATATAGGGTCTCCATTTTTCACATATCTTCTCAAATTTATTCATGTGTACATTTTTGAGAAAAGTAATTATTTCCATCACAAATATGGTATAAGTTAAATTAAAGTTTGGAGATGCTGGGTTTAGCCATCGTATTGCGTACTGCTAAGCTTAACCTGCCAAACTCATTGTCTGTGTCTGTAGAGTACAAGAAGCCAAATAAATGTTCATCCCATTTTAGAATTATCTGAAAATGTAACGTTATATTCAACTACATTTGAATTGAATTTCACAAATTTGGGGTCAGAGGGCATGACCTAAAATAAGTGTTGTTGAACAAAAAATACTTTAATGACTGAAGCTGATTAGTTTAAAAATGAGATGTATCTCTCGTCCCACATTGATGTTTACCTAATTCCAATCAGCTACTTGTGTGAAAAAAATTGTATGGTAAAAGTAGAAGAACTGATTCAACTCCTTTACTGAAGTAAAAAAAAACAAAAAACAAAAAAACTACAATTTCTCAATTGTAGTAAAGTAAAACTTGCATTTTTTTTTTGCTATGGATGAAGTCATACTTTTTGAAGCAGGAAATACCAGAAAAAAATATCTACAAATAAAGCCTTTAAAAATGAGTGAGTCCTAACCATTCTACATGTGATTTATTAATAGTAATTATTTGGTTGTAATCGGGGTATGAACTGAAAAAAATGCTCCAGGAAAACATCCTGTACCCCATATTTAATTTTAGTATTTGAATGTATTTTATTTTAACTTTGTAAGCTCTTTTATTTCCATTGAACTACACATAAGCCTTTATTCATTCTACTCCTTTGCTCAGGTTAAACACTTCTGTATATCTTGGTACATTTCCGCCCTCTACTGTTTTGTAAGAGGTACTGCATGTGTTAAACCACAGTGTGTTCATATGACGAAGCCAAAAAGCTCTGATGAGGGCTGTACAGTATCATTAGAGATAAAACTTAGATCTTGAAGCAATTTTCAGTCAAAAGAGTTTTTCCCAAAGGAGCAACTGGACCCATGAAATTCAAGGCAGAGAAATAAAATACAGTTTTTATTACATGTGTCAGACACATTTTTGAATCTCCCCTTTAGTGCAGTGATAAAAGTACCAACGAGTGTTTCCTTCTCAGTTTGCACTCACACTTTCACAATTTTACATTTTGTTTCAATATAAATATAATATATATTTTATATATATATATATATATATATATATATATATATATATATATATATATATATATATATATATATATATATATATATATATATATATATATATATATATATATATATATATATATATATATATATTATATATGAAAAGCCTTCATAAAAAAATATTCATTTGACAGTGCACCTTATAGTGCGGAAAACACAGTAATTACATAATCTGTTTCAGTCTCATACAATGATTCATTGTACACTATTGGGTCCTAAATGGACATTTGTAAGAACACAGTAATGGTCTTTACTGCCTTTTTGTTTTGTTTTACTAGTACCCACCAATTTTCTCCAAAACAACAGACATTTGAGATATTTTATTACATGGCAAAGAATGATTTGAATGTTGCAAAAAAACAAAATAACTAAATTTGCCTTTTTGCTTTGTGGGACAGAACTGCTTTTGCTTAATAATGGAAGATTTGCATGTGTACACATTTCCAACCTCGCCTGTGACATTGTAAGTGGAACCAGTCGACTTTTTCTGGTTAAATAATCATATAATGTGCTTTTTTCTTTTAGATGTGATCCGCAGGAGGTTGCAAATTTCCAAGAGGAGGCGGAAAAGAGGCAGAAGACAAGAGTGTGTTCTCCTGCCAAGCTCTTCTAGTTCAGATGACTATCCATGAAAATGAAGTAAACATCCCAGAGAATGTTAACATGTGCAGAGAAAATCAGATTACCTGCACACAGGAGTGTTCAGAATCACATTATCAGGGTGTCAGTCTTGATGATCCCACTGTTCATACACTTTATATCTGTATCTGTCTGTTTCGTGGATGCACCTGCTCTGCTAAAACAGGGTAGACTTTTACTGGAACACCTCAGTCATCGGTACTGTTACTGTTGGTAAATCTAAGAGCCTTTTAAGGGTCTGTAGAAGGAAACCAAAACACTTTGTACACTATCAGAAGGGACTTTTGTTTCTGCAGATTTTAAACATGTTGTTAGTGATTACTTTTGTTTATATTATTTTTAATCGGATTCTTTGTAACTTGAAAGTCTAGTACTGTATGTCTAAAAAAAAAAAAAAAAAAAAGGAAGTTGCTGTTATAAGCAACACTTCACTGAATGAATGGTACAAACATAAACTGGTGTTTTTTATGCTTTCTACAAAGACATTAAATCATCTGACATTTTGTGCTTTTTGTGTCATCTTACACACGTTTGCCATTAACTGAAGTTACTAAAATGATAAATATAAAGTTTATACTCAAAACAAATATGTTTAAAATTTAATCATGGGATGAATTGTAAGAATTTCACCTTAAAGCATATCATAATAGAGATAAAGGTTGAAAACAGCATTTTAATTGTTGAAAAGCATTGAAAACCTGACTTTCCTGCCTCTATATAGTAAAAGAATTATGAAAATTACAAACTACAATGCAAAGAAATTAAGACCATACAGATTTGTAGGTAAAATATGCCTTATTTTTCTTCCTCTCAATAATAATGGTTTACAGTAAATAGTAATAAATATTCCATCCTACCCTTTTTCATCTTCTCCAAATCAACCTTCTTTATAACATTGGAAACCCTATTTTATTTATGTCCAGTGTGTGAATATTTAAATGGTTTCGATAGATTAAAAAAAAAAATTTTGAAAAGCCAAACCTAAGTTACCCTGAAATTACATAAAACTGAAACTGAAAACATTACTCACACCAGTCAGTTCCTCAAAGTTAAAACTGAACTGAAACATTTTCAAACATTTTTAAGGTTATGGTTAAAGTGACAATAGTCGTAGCATGTCAAATTTATTTAAATTTTTTATTTTTTATTTTTTACTTTGCATTCTTCATAACTTCACACACAAAACATTTTAATCTAAAGCATCTGTACCAACAACAAATGAATGCAGACCCAAGACAATTAACTTGTTTTATTATTTTATTACAAATGTACAGCTTATGAGTTTACATTACGATTGACCTCTTTGTCATTGTTTTCTCTACTTTATACAGTTTTTAATGTCTTCAGTTAAAAGATAACTCTCCCGTCAACCATCTCCCAAAGTGTAGATCTGCAAAGAAACATGGGGACAGCAACAGTACAGGCCACAGTGTACTGCCAATGACTGAGTATCTGAAGTGTGTGAGTGTGTGTGTGTGTGTGTGTGTGTGTGTGTGAGAATGTACTTCACTGGCTGCATATGTAAATTGAGTGTGTACTTGTGGAAGGCTTGGTCCACATTGTTGAATGTTCAGTAATGTGTGTATTGACTCTGGAAAAGTCTATGTGCTGAACTCCGGACGTGATGGAAGTGTAGAAAGTGTCAGACATGAAGTGACAGAAGCGTTTGAACATTCACACTAGAGGCACCCTACATAGTGTCCGCTAACTCGAGGGAAGGACCGGGCCGTGTGCGTTTTGAGACCCTCCTCCTGCCGTTTTGAGATGACTGTAGTGCTAACCCCAAGTGCACTTCAGACCTTCCCCTATTACCCCGTGACTAATTAAACCTGCATCCTGCGCCTCATGTACTTGAGCCGAGTCATTTGGATGAGTGCAGTACATAACGTAGCTCTACGTCACCCAGCTGGTGTTTGAAAATAGTGCAATAAAACCCATACTCCTATCGCCCATACCAGTCTGTTGACTTTCTGCTCCCTGTGGATTCCTGTACGTTCGCTTCTATGTAAAATATGACTTACAACAAAGGCAGGAAATACCACAGGTTAACCACATGCACAAGTATCTACAAGTACACTGGGTGTCAGGATTTGGAGGCTTAATTTAAACTTGTGGGGGAAATAGATGCTGTGATCTGAAGCTCAGCTGGGCCGACAAGTACACATAAATATCTCCCAAACATAATCCTAACATATAGCTTAATATAAAATATAGCATGAAAATATATGTTCATATATATGGCTCTAATCTAAAAACTTGGGCAATCATGATTGAAGGGACAAGCTTTTCTACTGGCCCCTTGAGTGTTAAGTGTGTCTGGAAGTATTTAATTTAAGCGATCAGTCCAACAGGAGATGAAGATGTGCAAAGGCATTTACAAATCAAACAGTGATACAATCTGACCCCCTCCCTCCTCCTCCTCCTCCTCCTCCTGCCCTTAAGCGGCATCTGTGCAACTACTGAAACACTGACAGAAAAGATCCCAAATAATAAAAGAACAAATAAAAAGTGTCTCTCAAAGTGTGTGTTCCGTTCATAGCCAAAGGCAGCTTCACGAGCAAAACATGACATTTTTTAAAAAAAACTGCTTTTTGAAGGAGATGAAGATGAACTTTACAGCCAAGCTGATCTGTGAGCGTGACTATTGAACGTTACAGCCGCACACACTTTGAGAAACCGGCCACTAAAGTGTTGCAGGGGGGGTGAGTGGAAAAACATCAACCTGACCTGGAAGGAGATGATCCTTCAGGCAGCTCGTTTTACATCCACATCTGTACTTTTGCTTCACAGATGTGACTGCGTTTGTTCGGCACAAGACAAGAAAACCTACAACAGGTTTAAGTGCGCTATTCCTTTGAGGAAAACACATTTGCTCCCATCGCTCTCTCTCCCACTTCAGAGGCAGAGGGCGAGAAATGAAACCCACGTCAGCAGGCCGTGACAAGAGGAAAACAGAAAGCGAGCTTGAAGGCGACGGGGAGGGGGAAAGGGGGAGAGAGAGAGGGGGGGGGGCAAACTAAACAAAACACATTTGAAGTGACGATTTAAATTAGTTAATTTTTCTAAAATAAAAACAACAGGATGAATACCTGTAAGTGTATGTGCTGTACGTTGTAGATCTGGCGATTTCCACAGGTCGGCTTTAAATCTTTACTGTAACATATTAGTGCGCTGTTCCAACTTAACCTGACTGAACATTTTCCAGACATGCATGCAAATACTCGCTGGCACCAGGCGCTCACACACTGGCCACTCATGTAAATAACTCTATAAAGCAAGTCTGTGGTCGAGGTGGGGGTTAATTGTCATTCATAAACAACACCAAATAGAGCACTTGCTTGCAGTATCCCACTTGGCAGAGTGTTAAAAATGATCATGGGTTTAAAGTCTGAGATGATTCCACTGGCTCTGTTAAATGAGGCGAAGTAAGATAAATTAAGAGACAGCTGAGGACATCTGATCCACATCTGGTAAAAAAAAAAGGGGGCTTTTGGTGTGACAGTAAACCAAAAATGAAAGCAAATTTTCACCAATACCCTCTCCCCTTTGGCAACTATTCAACCCTTTGACCACAGGACAAAATAATAATAATAATAATAATAATAACCTCAACTGTCACCTGGAATAGGAGTGCGTTAGAAATGTTGAGGACTATTTCACAGGTTCATTTTTTATGTGTACTGTACGTAGATGTTTACTGAAGTCCTAGTATCTCTCCCCCTATTCCATTAAATGAGACAATGAAATAAACATACAGAAACAGTTAAATCAAAATGGCAGTCAGTAAAAATATCAATACAAAAAAAAACAAACAATAGGCAATAGGATAAACAATAATAACAAATCACAATTATTCCAGTGTAAGTGTTTTGTTTTTTGTAAGTCAGTAATGTTTGTCCTCAGAGGTGCGGACCAAAGCAGTCTGCATATTAAAAAGAAAAAAAAGGGAAAAAAAAGAAAAAAAATAGAGAGGAAAGAAATGAAAACATGCCAGGTCATGCTTTGTACCACTGACAGGGGGGGGGGGTAACGGGTCAGGAAAAAAATCTGTGGAGCCCCCCGGCCCCTCCCCTGCAAAAGGTAACCCAGAGAGAAGTGTCTGAGAGGGTGGGTTGTGTGGTTTGAGTAGGGTGGAGCTACATGGAGTCCCAGTAAGTCCGTCTCAGCACCGTAAGCTCTTCCTGTCTGGGACGGGATAGGAGACAGAGGGGTGTCATTTCCAGGGTGGGGTGTGGGGGTGGGGCAAAGGAATGGACCAGAGAGGAAAGTTAACATCCTTACTCCTCCTCCTCTCGTAATGTCACAGTCGGTCTGTCTACTTCCGTACGTCTTCAGATTTCACCCGAAGGGGGGGGGGGGCATGAGAATAAATAAAGCGACAACATCTCGGGATCTGCTTTTCTGTACATGACGACCTTTGCGTATCACAGTTAAAAACGGCGTCACTTTCCCATCCGGTTCCAGCTGTTTTACTGTAGTTCCCAGGTTGGATCGTCTCCTCCGTCCTTTTCTACGTTCGCTTCCACATGTGGAGAACTGCTCGTTTAACATTCCTCTGTAGTGTTTTTTACTCAACAATCATCATCTGATTCATTTCCATGCATCTTCCACTTCACACTGAAGGCTGTTTCCTTTCCTCGTCACGTCCTTCCTTCTCCGTCACTCCCCTCCCTCGTTCTCCCACTGGTCATGTGATTATATGTTCCCTCTTTCTTCCTCTCCTGGAAGCCTTTCCCTTCCCTCTTTTTCCCACCCATGCATCGATCCTTTTTTTTTTTCACTCCCTCTTCCCTCTCCATCCGTCTTTGCATTTACTGTTTTTTCTCACGAGTGGTGATGGTGACCAGTTGCTTGGCGGCCTTGGCGATGTCATAGGCGCACTGGATGACCTGCTGAGTGAGGAGCTGGTAGTCCACGGCAGGGGCCCCGGGCTCTGAAGGCGCCGCTTTACGGCACTCCACCTGCAACCTCGAGGCACTGGACGCTAACAGCCGGAGGGAGCAATGGACTGCATCTAACGCTGGCCGCTGTGGAGAAATGAAGGGGGTGAGAACTCCTCAGGGTGGATAATGTGACCAAAAAAATTTGCAACACACAATGAAATAAAGAAAAACTTACTTTGGGAAAGAGTGAAGCCATCTCAGTGACGGCAGAGTGGATCTTTTCAGAACATGGAACAAAGCTAAAGAGCAGAAAAAAATACTGATGTTATCAATTGACATAATGATATTCCAAAAGTAGGACAAATTGCTCAGTGTTCTGTTTAATGCATTACTGCTGTCATTTTCTGTTGTGAAATCCAGGATTTAGTTATTTTTGGTTCTCTGCTGCCACCTACTGACAGACTTGGGTAATTTTCTGAACAGCTAGCTGACGTCATAATTGTGAGACTTGGTTTTTTGAATAGAATAGTGCGACACGTTCGCCACTATGGTAAAATGGTTCGGTACAACTAACTCTCTTCCCAAGTATCAAGATTGATTTGAAGGCACCGTCGGTGAGTTAAATAATTAAGAAGTCTGTTCGGTTTAGATGAAACGTTTATTCAATGAGTTTCTATATGATTTAGGAGCCTTATATTACTATGGTAATGTCACGCTGCGTTCGGTTTATTAAGATAGTTGCAATTAGCACTCTGTTGCAATACACTCTGAATGTATGTATTTCATATTTTCGTAGGTTTACTCTACTTCAATGGGCCATAAAGACTGCAAAGGAAACATTTTGTCTGCGTGGTTTGTTGGAGAGGAGTTATCTGTTATCTGTTGACCCTGGCAAGGCGTTGGGGCAGAACAGTACACTCAGTATCTGTAGTTATTTCGTTAAGCACTTATAGTTCCATTCCATCTCACAACAGTATCTCACCAAGAATCAATAACACGTTGAATTTACAGGTTGTTGGAGTCTATCTCTATGTTAGAGTCCTGTGGTCTTGATACAGGAGATCAATCTAGCAACAGAACTGGGGTACCAAGCCTGGCAAGCCCGACTATTATATGATTTCAGTCTAGAGATGATCCATAGACTGAGCTGATCAACGGCTGTCTATTCAAATCACTCTGCATGTAATAGTTCAGCGCTATGACCAATCAGAGCAACGAACAATGTGACGTATACATAGCAATGAAAACAAGGGTGTGGTTAGATCAAGAGTGTTTCCAGGAGGTGTCATGGCGGTATGTTGTTTGCATCATTAGTTTCAATATGTGCCGTGTTTATATGGTGGCGCTGTCGTCCTATACTAGGAACTTCTATTTCTGAACAAATTAAGATGTTATTACCCTATAGGCATGCTCGAAGATTTTAACAAAAATTATACCCCTCAGATATTTTGAAATCCAGGATTTTTCTAAATCCTGAGCTCATAAAATATTAATATGGTTCATTTTATTTCCATATTTTCAAGATCATATTTCAGAATAAGAGCTAGTCATTGTAATTATCAAAACACCACATTTATTATGAATAATAAAAATTCTTAGTTGAAATTGGAAAAGAATATATACACACACACACACACACACATGTAAAAATACATATGAATTTTATTACAATAAACTTATTTTTACTGGTATAAGAATACAATATTTTACAGAGTTACAATTTGCCCTAAGGTCATTCTCTTTTATTAAGAGCTCAGAGTTTGGTCATTTACCATTTGAATGCCATACCTCTGGATTTTCTCCTTCATTTCTAAATATAGATACATGCCGCCATGACACCTCCTGGAAACACTCTTGATCTAACCTCACCCCAAAAACAAGTCAAAACCCGCATCTATCCCATAGTTTTAACATCCTATAGGCTAGGCTAATTAACGTTAACACATCGGTAACAGAGGAGGAAAAATATTCAACCTGGTCCATTTGCATGCTGGTTATCCGACCATAGACTGTATATACGTTCGTACTTCTTCAACCCTGTCGTCAGTGTGCTAAGCCCACCCTACAATCTCGCTACACAAATGGAGCACTGTGATTGGTCACACCCCTAGAAGCCAGGAATGATTTATTAAGAACTACATCTGTAAATATCTTCAGAATTCTGTTATTTGTTTAACTGGAAGGTTTGGTGTACAGAGGTGCTAATTAGGCTGAGATTTTTCTACCAGAGTGTGGGGAAAAAAAGGCATTTTGAGAAATGGTATTTAAAGATTTAAAAAGAATTGAATACAGGAAACAATTGTTCAAAATCAGAATAAATGCTCAGGCACTTAGTAATAGTAATACAGACTATTTCAAGTTCATTAAAATGGATTATTTAAAAACCTGGCAGGCACCAACATCTTAAAATTGACCACTGCATAAAAAAATAAATGTGTTTTGCCTGCCATGTCTTCATGAAAAAAAATTATAAATTAAACTCTCAAGATTTCTCAAAACTGTGAACGAACTTTGTAGACACTGTCCCAAGGAAGTTCCATATAAAATTTTAAATTAATCTGACCAGAAGTTTCATCAGAGAAGATGTATGAAGAAATTGCTAACAAAGACAAAGATGGAAGACGATGCTGGACACAGCTCTCGAAAGAAATCTTGCACGGTAAAATCATTGAATACCCCTAAATCCATGATGTGAGCTCATGAGCACCACCACATTATTAAGTGCCTTCACCTCTACTCATTTTATGTGCCAAATGTACCTGTGACTTTTCCTTGTAGAATTTGGCTTTTATGAGCGTAGATATAATTCACTTTCTTTCTTTTCTGATTTTGGGGTGTGTGTATCTTACACCCACCTGTCATGTTTGAACTCCTGTGCCGCCCTTAGCAGCTCCTGGATGTTCTTGGTCACTTGCTCAGTTTTGAGTATAACGTCCTCTGTACAGGGTAAAGTGGGATCTGGCTCCCCTACGTCCCCACCTCCTCCCTCCTCGGAGTCTCCGCGACCTTCCTCCTCACTGCTTCGGCCCATACTGAAATGAATACACTTTAATTAGAACCAAAACAGAGCAGACTGCATGTGCTTTTAGCATTTCAACATATGTGAGTCTTTATATTGCTACAAATTAATCATTAGAGCTGAGAATTAAGAATAATGAATATACCACAAGGAATCAGAAATTCTACTCAAATATGCATTCACTTTTTATAGGATTTCTGCAGGCTTCAACAATTTATATTTAATACGTTGTAAGACATTTATTGATGAGAATGATTTTATTGGAGTCCAAGTTTGATATTAATGGAAACAGAATTACACTGTATTAAATTATGGTGGGCATTTACTTGTTGCTCTCTACTTTAACTCTGTTTTATTATGCTTCAATAAGAAAATTTCCTAGTTTGAGTGGCCCTTATTCATTACTTTCAACAGACATTGACCAAATACTAAATATAAGTGAGGAGAGCTAATTAATACAGCTGCAGGTTGTACAACCCCTCCTGCTCACTGATACTCTGCCTACCCAGGGATTAACTTTGAGTCTTAAATCTTTTCAAAAACTATTTAAAATGTGTAAAAGATAAATTCATTACTGAATAAAAAACTAGAAAAACACTCTGAGAGCGCAGAACTCCGCCAAGGTATACCCCCACCCCGATCACCCCCAAAATGAAATCAGTTTTTCCTGTTCACATTTCCAACATATCCTGAAAATTTCATCAAAATCTGTCCATAGGTTTTCGAGTTAACTTTAACACAAACAGTCAAACACCGGCAAAAACATAACCTTGGCAGAGGTAATAAATAAATAAATACATGTAAGTAAAAATCAAACTGCACTGAACCACTCAGAGGTAAATAACATGTATGTGAAATTGTAATAGGTTTGCGTAAATAGTGTTTGAGAAAAGAGATGGACAATAACTCTTGGTTGAACTGACAGAAGATAGGACAGAATATATAGAACTTTGCTGATTCCCTCTGAAATCAACATGTCTGACAATCATTCCATTCCTGTTATCTGTTGAATTCCAATACAAGCACAGCATATTCTACTGAATAAACACTACTATTGTGTCCATCACTGTTTTCTTACAATAGGCAAAAACAGTGCTATTAGTACTGTAAAATTTAATTAAATCCAAAAATAACTATTGAAGACTTCTGCTCTGACAATGTTACCAAACTCTGAGGACTGGTGTTTCTATTAGGTCAATGCTCCTGGACTCAGCTACGTCCATAAAGGTGTGGATGACAGACTAGCAGATGCAAACCCTGTCATGTTCAGACCAATGTGCAGATCTGAACCCACTTTTAGAGGAAGATGGATGATCACAAGCCATCAAACATTACTGAGCTTCTTGAATGTCTCTGCCAAGAGCTGCATAATGTTATTCAACAGTAATGGAGGACAGACAAGACATGTGAAAGGTGTCACTGAAAATCAGGGTTATTCCACCAAGTATTGATGTCCGAACGTGTGTCAAGTTACAAGATTAGTAATCTGTTGTTTAGAAATTAATATGAACTGGTTTTCTTTATATATTGGAGGTCTGAAAACATCAGCATTTTTTAAAAATGTGTTGTGTTCTGCAAATACATGCTCTAAATCAGTGGTTCATAAATGGGGGTACACGTACCCCTGTGGGTAAATGGAGGTACTGCAGCGGGTACGTGAAGCTTTTCAAAATTACTTTAAAAGTCAGTCGGTTCATCCTGATAATAAGTCTTGGGAAAAATATTTTTGATAAAATATAAATGAGTGTTCATGCACTGAATTTTATATTCAGTATTGTCCTCCTTCCACCACCACACACACACACACACACACCAAGTTAGTTTGCCCCACTGACCCAGACACACATTTTACAGCACTGTACCTCTGTTTTCTTCCAAAAATATTTTGCCCATGTCAGGGGGTACTTGACTAAAAATATGTTTATAAGTGGGTACATCACTGAAAAAAGTTTGAGAAGCACTGCTCTAAATAACAATATTTGTATTTAACATTTGGGAGAAATGTTGTTGGTAGTTTAGAGAATTAAAAAAAAAGAGTTAATTTTAGTCAAACACATACCTATAAATAGCAGAATCAGAGAAAGCGACAATCATACATGTTAAGACCTGCCACAACTGTATTTAAAACCTTTTTATCAGGTCCTGCAGTAACCCTATCCCAATAGTAGTGACTGACCTTAGCGAGACATCGTACGTTTGCGTGTTGTCATAGTCACTGTCTGTTCCACTGCCATGCTTTTCTGCTTTAGGGACCTGAAGTGGAAAATAAATAATAGCACACTCCATCATTGCAGGCACCACCTACTACACATGCCTCAAACTGCTGGTTTCCCTAGGCATTCGCAAGTCCTCACCATATATCTGCCCATCTCTATAGATCCTGACAGATGCTGGCCTCCATATGGTGATGGACTTCCTGTTCCACCCTTCCTTACCTGCAAAGACAGGGATGCGCATGGAGGGACAGAAAAGACAGAGATTGAGAGAGACGAGAGGGGACCATGGAGATGCATGGAGAAAGTGATGCAAGAGGGAGTGAAAGATTAGCGGAAAGGAGATATATGAAGAAAAAGAGAGGAAAATAAGAGTGTGGGGACAGAGAAAAAGAGATGGGTTTAAATAACAGCAAAAAACCAAGATGGAGGAGCCAGTGACAGCAGCACCAGATCAACTTGGCAGCTCACCCCACATCCCATCACGTCTACATTTATCTGACATTGAAATTCAAAGGGCACTCAGCTAAACCAGTGATGTACAGCTACATGTCACACAGGATCTAAACAACACTACACATATACACAAATGTTGATCTCCAATATTAGAATGCAGATTAAGCAGAGGTGATGCACAGTGAGAAAAATCCTATAATCTAAAAAAGATGAAATGGCAAATAATGCAATGACAGACAGAATGCTTACATCCAAAGGATGCACGGCTGTACTGCAGTGAGCAAGGGACAGACAGGTGGAGAGACAGACAGAAAGAAAACAGACAAACAGGTAAATTATGTGTAAAGAAGTGAACTGGACACTGGCCAGTTGTCCATGGAAGTCTCTAGACAAGTTAAGACTTGTGGTGAGAGGTTGTTGTGCTTCTAACTGGTCAAGTTGTCTGCTGCATCAGCCCCTTAACAACAACATTCTTCTGCATGTGTATTTTATAAACCAGGGACACGCAATATATCAAATACTTGATGTATTGCAGGTTGTTCCACATGGCTTGTCTTAAATGACTACAGTGTCATGCAAACATTCAGTCCAAATTCTCATTTTAATTTATCTGCTTCTATTACAGTTCTTCATTTCTCAAAGAAAAAAAAAAAAAAAAAAAAAAAAAATATATATATATATATATATATATATATATATATATATATATATATATATATATATATATATATATATATATATATATATATATATATATATATATATATATGGCAAAAAAGTATGCTGACCTTATTATCCTGGTGGGAAATTTAGTCTTTTCATTTTATCCACTCAAATACTCACCGCACTTCTCTAGTGTTAGCAATCACCACATTAGGAGCAGTGAGTTGCATATAAATATATTACTGCACAAAGAAAAGTTAACAACTAATGTCTTATACATTTACAGAAAAGCTAGGCCTGTTTTAAAAAAAAATGAGTTCTTACTTGCTTTGTTCTTTATCTTAATATAACCAGTGACTATATAGCTCTGTAACCAATATCTGTTATAGGTCTTTGTCATGCAAGTCCTTTATTTGACTTCTGAAATTCTTGACCAACCAAGAAAAATATCCATTCATCTTAAGTATCTGAAATATCACCAAGTGTCAACTAACTCTCTTTCATGTGTACATGCAGTGTGCTTGTAATCACAGTGTCTCCCAGAGTAAGAAGCTGTGCTCCAGATCAGAAAGGGTTGAAAATATGAAAGTTAAAAGTGTGCAGAAGTGGCTGGACAGCGGAGCATCAGAGGCGTTGCCAGGCACCAGGACAGACAAGACAACCCCTGTTTTCATCTTTCTCCTGTAGGTCACATTTATGCACTTTCCCCATTTATTACACTAAAAGATTTGGGTTATGTAATTATTTAAAAATATCTTTGTGAGGATTATGCACAAGTGGAGCTTTTGAAGAGAAAGATAGGGAACCGAGAGGTTTAAAGGTAAATAAAATGGTAAGGATCGAACCCGAGAGCCAATCAGAGGCTTTAAAAATCAAGGCAGGAAGTGGAAGGGGCTGGGGTTTCTAACTTACGCTGGGCGTGTTGAGGGGCTGCAGGCGAGCTGCCAGGGAGTCCAGGGCTGGGGGACCGAGGGCCGTGGGGCCGGGGGCTGCCCCTGGCTCGTACATTGAGAAGGCCTGGCGGTCCCTCCGGTGGGGATGGGAGTGCGGGGCAACAGAGGACGGCACTGAGAGGCCCTGGGGGTCCACTCCTGGCCCAAACCCACCTCCAACAATTCCTCCTCGCATCATACTCCCCGGCCAGTGGCCTCCTACCCCTCCTCCGCCGCCAGGACCCCCTACCCCATGGCCGGCTGCCCCCCCAGCCTGCTGGCCCCCCCGCAGTGCACTGTTCTCTGTCTGCATCCGTGTGATCTACAGGAGAGGAGGAAGGGAACGGGGGAGGATGAGAGGATGGAGGGATGGAAGGAGGGACATGGGGAGGTTGAAGGAGGGGGGGGTTGTCAACTGAGTGGTCAAATACAAGCATCCACAATAACAGGTAGAGTATGAAGCCCCAACAGGACTTCTCATATTACTGAACATTAAAAAATGGGGAAGAAGGGATTCAGGAGGTTACATGTAGAGGCAGAGATTAGTTCTTGGGGAAGGGGAGAGGGCTGCATACATGTTTATGCCTAGTTTTCTTTCAAAGGGCTAAGAAAGGAATAAAAACAACAGCTCACCTGCACACACACTCTCCTCAAACATCTAATTTGCAGTAAAAATTCAAGAATCGTCCAAGGAACTCTGTTTCTAAACCGTTAAAATGCTGTTTTTAATCATGGCCTTGTCATAAAGTGAACCAAAGCTCATTTTTATCCTAACTACAGGGACATATATAATCTCTGTATTTAACCCATGCTGGACCATTAGGGTGGGTGGGCTCCCACTGTACAGCACCCAGGGACCACCTTCACATGTAAGTCAAAAGCCATGACCAAAGAATTAATCTGTCATACTTAATTGAGATAGCAAGGTGAACTGGTGGCCTTGGAGTGAATTAAGAAAACATGGGGAAAACATGCAAACTACACATGGAAAAGCCTATGTAAGACCAGGACCTTGTAGTTGTAAGGTAACAAATAATGAACTTCCACCATGATAAAGTATCAAACTTTAAAAGCAAACAATTACTGAATAAAAAACTACTTATTTTGTTTTAAGGGAGCAATGTCATATTACTGTGACAGTGAATATCTTTCAATGTAATTTTTTTTTTTTAAAAAGAGCACTCTGGAGTTTTCTTGTATTTTATGTCTATATGTAGCTCTTCTAATTACCTTTTAATCATTTGAATGGCTCCTACACAATGTTTCTGGATTTTTTTATAATTTAAAGGGTGAAAAGTAAGTACTTAGGGTATGCAATTAAGTAACAAAATAAATCTAAATGTAAACCAATATAAACAAGTATGTGATTAAATTAGAAATACTCATCAAAATGTTAGTGATAACAAAGGGCTTTCATCCATTAATATTGTTGTCAGTAAATAGCCACAATATAACATTCATTCTATTGCTTTGCATGTTTTCTCAGTGTAGGGATGTATCTTTTAGGCAAATTTTCAGCCAATGCAGGTCAACAAAGCTTTTGGGGCAAATTTAGAAGAAGGCCTCTAAGGATCTGTGTTTACACCTGGATCGGATGCATTTTATTTGGCAGCATGTACTCAAAAGTTAATCATTGTATTTTGGTTGGCTGTCTTGTTTGCTTCTAGTGCCTCTGCCAATGCAATCAATATCAGTTACTATAAGCAAGTGGAAACTCAATAGTTCTTTTGGAAGGAGAGATGTTAACAGTAATCAGTATTATATACTGTTGTGAGGTCTACACTGTCTGGTTTAAGTGTGTGGTTTCAGAACTTCTCAACATTATTGTCCATGTGTTTTTGGACAGTAAGTGAAAAATGATGGATGACTTGGATATATGGAAATGAGTTACACCTTACATTTTAACAGTGTAAATATATTTCAACCCTAACCTTCTCAACGCTGCTGCTCTCTCACCAGTTTCATGTTGTTTGTGCTGCCTTTATGACTTCACGTTCTTAATCGTGAAGTGACAATACGAGCATATGAATCAATCATGGGTCACATTAGCCGCCACTGGCAGCCACAAATGAATACAATGAGCTAATGATGATGACTAGGACAGCAAATGAAGTGACTATGAATAACAGATGAGAACAATGAAGTAAGAGCTGTCAAAAGTGAAAATGTTGATTACAATGGGACCGGTATTAGTAACCCCCCCTCCCACCTCTCTTGGCTATGACTGAAAATGACAGCTGCTATAGTTTCTAGATAACAGTGAAAGTATGGTACCACATAAATCTTTCCTGACAACAGTGTTGGAAAATGACACCCTGTCAAAAAAGATACATCAGCTTGCAATGATATTAAAATATTCACTTGTCTCTCCATCATCATGCCCTCCTTCTGTCGTGATCAATTGGTCTTTTTCATTTTCCATAATCTGTGAATACCCCCACCATGGTCTACTCCTTAGCCTCCATCCTTATATGTTCCAGATTTTTGATTTTAGACTTTTATTTTTTAGTAAGGATAGAAACCATGCCATTCATGTACCGTAGAGTTGGTATCATCAACATATAATAAGCATTCCCCTTAAGTATTCCTTAAAAACGTATCAGTGTTTCACCATGGCTGAGCTTCTGCAGTTTAAAACTCGTGACCTTGACATTTCACCCCTCCCTCAACACTCCCTACCTCCTTCTGAAGCCGCCGGAGCTCTTCACTGAGGTTGTTGTTGACCTTCATCAGCTGCTGAACCTTGGCTTCGGATGAGGCCAGGGCTTTCTTCACCTCCAGGTACTCCTGTAAGGTGATGGGCCCATCTGACAAGTCTGATGAATCCATACTCTGAACAGAGGGGACAAGCGAAATGAAACCACTTCATGACGCACAGATCTCAGTTTTACTGTCTTTATGTAGATGAGACAATGAGGGAGACAATTCTGTGCTGACAAGAAGCTTACTACAGTATGAGGGGAAGAGAGTTGGACTGTAGCCTGGATGCCAGCGCTGCAGCTGATTACACGCATATAGACACTGGAGCCTCAGTTTTTGCTCTCAATAACACTATACTCCCCCACTTCCTGTGACCCTGGAGTATGCTCCAGCTGAGGGCTTAACCACTCCCAAAAACCAAAGCAACAAAAACATCTTTTGTAAACTCGTTTCTCTTATTACTCCACCTCTTACTATAACCCTTAAACTTCCACAGAACACAAAAACTTTAGCTGAATGTATTCTTAACTGCACAGTGTCAAATGCACATACTTCTCGTACGGACGTGCATAGTGGAACCACTGATTTGTGGTTTGACTGAGCTAAACAGGTCCACAGGAAAAGGAGACCGTTACTAGTTTAGGTACTGTTTACTTTATCATTTCTTCCACTCCCACTCATGCACCAGCTCTCCTCTGTTTCTCCTCTCGTCTCCCACTACATACTGTCCCTCTCTCTCTCTTTATATGAACAATGCCTCTTTAACAAGGACCCAGAATAGCTGGTGATGTCACTCAGGAGTTATGCGGCAGCTTTTACTGTGGCCGCTCCCTGCAAAGCATGCTGGGACAAGCAGTCCAATACAAGGATAGAAAAGATTTGCTAGCTTTAAACTGCAACTCTTACTATTCTTGTTAAGAATGTGTTGGTAAAATGTATAGATTTCAGAACTACTAGTGAGTATTAAGTGTCTCGTATGTGTGCTATACCTTTGCACGGTTGCTGCGTTGTGTGTTGTTGTTGTTCTGGGTCGTCAGCTCGCTGTCCGAGTCTTCATCAGAGGCTACACTGTCATAGTCATGCTGGTCATCATCAATGCCCAAGTCCAGTGGATCTGACAATGGGAACAGAGAAAGGTGTCCTTCTTTAACATACAGGGTATCAGCTCTGCTTTGCAAATGCTCAGAGTAACAACTTTTTCACTTCTTGATAAAGTCTAATAGTTTCACATAAGCCAGGAGTAAAATGCAGATTATATCATTCACACTTCTACATATACATAAAAATGTCTAACACTGACTTAACTTGAATCCTATTTGTCCTGATCCTAATGAAAGCCATAACAAATGATAAAATGTTTTGAAGTTTTATATAAACCACATATTACTGTAAGAAATAACTGTGAATTGTTGGTCAGATTTCAATGTTTAGTCCATCTATGTTCCACTACTACTTTGTTCAGTCCTCTCTCAGCATCTTACCAGTCGGACTACTGAGACCTTTTCCCTGCTGTCTTCTTTTTGCGTCACTAAGGATGTCAATGATGAGCGTGGCAAACTCCCGAGCATTAAAACGGGCCAGTTTTTGGCGTCCCTGAGAGAGACAGAGAAAGACATCAAGTCAAGGCTTAGACTTTTACTTGTTATTTAACACATGTACAGTACATTCTGACTTCTCAAATTTAGCAAAAAAAAAAAAAAAGTTCTAACCACTATTGTACGGTATGCAAATACAACCCAGCCCACAGTCAGTGGTTCACTGCCTGTGTGTGTGAGTACTGTGGTCAATGACCATGTGCTGTGGAAAAACGCAGTCATCCTCAACACTCACAACACACACACTTAAACCCATGCAGTCACAAGAGTGCTCACACATACACAAACAAGTACAAAGAGCATAAACCATACAATTACACTAGCATGACACCATCCATATAAGAGAAGAAAAAGAGGATTTTCCACTGAAGTGCTGAACACATACAAGTGTGTGCCATTCATAACAAACCCTTTTGGAAGACAACAGAGAGTAAAAAGTTCAACTGACTGTTTGTGTGCATTTTTCATTTTCCACCATAAATAGTCAAAAGTGACTGACCACAGTGAACTGCACAATTGGGGAAGAGTAAACGTGGCTGTTTTTTCTGTGTGCATGTCCACATTAAAGCAGTGTTTACACTAATGAGCCACACAAATAAGAAGAAACTATGTGAGAGGACATGTGGGATTTCTCCGGCTAACACATGCACACGCACTAGGATAAGAGGAAGGAAGAAAAGAGGGGAGGGAGAGCAAGACAGAAATACAGATGGATTACATCTTCTCTCCTCTCACAGCTGAGAAACATCCCTTGTCAATTTCACACTTATCCATGACCCCCCCCCCACACACACACACACACACACATACACACAAACTTGTGCACTATCTCAGCTCAATTTTTCCTAACTTTCCCATTAATTCTTGTTTTGTTATTTCCTAAAGGATGAATGTTTGCCTTGTGATAATGTCCACAGTGTTATCATCATCAACTTTATTACAGACTCAAGGTGTGTCCCTGTGGACATGCTTACCTGGTTGCGTGTGGCAGAGTATTCGGGATTGACCGGCAAGAAGGGCACTGCGCTGCGTTCTGTTACAAGGGTGCTGTGGTTCTGGGTCGTGAGCCACACTGGGGACACAGACAAGCAGGAAGACCGCGGTCACACATTTTTATTCTTTTATCCCCGTTTTTATAGTGACGCATATGAAGTTCTTTAGAGAAGTTTCAAAAAGTGTAACATATGTAATTAAGGAACCAGCTCTATAAGGCACCATGTGATCCACTGTGTGTGTTAAATGTGTGTGTGTGTGTTTCTTACCTGTGGTGCTTCTGTCAGAGACAACAATCTTACTGCTACTGCTACTGAGGGAACGGGAGAGAAGAAAAGGAAACAGAGCAAGAAAGAGACGAGGAGAAGGAGGAGGAGGAGAGCGACTCAAGAATTTCTGAGGCACTTCCTTACTCAGCCTGTTCTCCTCCCTCACTCACTCTCCACTTTTCCCCCCTTTCTCTTCAAAAGCCACTTTCCTTTTCTCCTCACACCGACATTCACATTCACCCTCCGTCCTCTCAGCTACTTACTGTTTTTGTTTTGTCTGCGTCTCAGTTACTTTTCAGGAGTTCGAGCCAGCGATCGTTATGGAGGTGGATTTTTTTCAACGGACTGTTTCGAAACTGTTTTACATTTCTTATAGAGGACAAGTAAGGCAAATGAGGCTCACCTGCATCATTTTCTCTGCGGTCCACCTCATCATAGACGTCCATTGCAAGCTCCTCAAACAGCCGATTGTTCAGCTGCCGCACACACAGATAGATGAACCCCAATTATATTACTGCGTGCATCCACACATACATATCGTTAATGGAACAAATAACTGACTGTTAGGATTTAGTTTGTGGATTCATATCACAAGCCTTAGCACGTCTGCTCATCTCAGCTATTTCTCTCCATTCATCCAAAACACATTCACCCATTGTGTAAAAACATTAATTCCGGAAGACATGGGTAACGTTCACAATTACATGCAGAATTAGAATGTAAATGTACAATGAAACTCACAGCTTGAAGCTTCTTCTTGGCAGCCTTGGCCAATTCTGAAAGGTCCAGACTAAAAGACAAAGACAGAAATGAGACATGACCTCAAAAATACAGTGCAATAAAGAGCAAGAAGGGTGGGAGGGTGAAAGGAGTGGGGATAGATTGGAAGAGGATGAGGTGAGGAGTTGGAGATGGCTGCTTTTCTAGGCAGGGAAGGTAAGAAAAGGGACATATTTGGGTGGGATGGGTTGGTTGTCAGTGAGAAGTAGATGTAATAGTGACTGCTTTGGAAGACATTAACCTAAAAAATACCTATTTGCATTTCTAACATATGACTTACTGGACATGTTCAGAGATAAAAAATTTAAAAGTTTTTAAAAAATGCATGTGCATTTACTTTCAGGACAAAATGTACACCGCCAATTAAAGGTTTTTGTGTATTAATGACTACACTGGCCAATGGTGCTTATTGTTGAGTTTAATGTACATAGATTTATGGAGTTACACTATAGCATATTATAAAATTTTGTGCTTGTATACTTCAACAGCCACTACAACATTTGTATTAATTATTACTACTACTACAATTTATCAAATGTCAGTAAAAGAGTGAAAATATGAAAAGCCTTCTCACTGGGAACAGATTTGGGTTCTCTGATATGCGACAGGAAAAATGTTGGGTGGAAAAAGCGAGAGGGTGCTAAAATGAAGGAGGACATTCTGGAGAGAAGAAACAAGGAAAGTAAAGATACCTCTGTGTTGGACACTTAGGACGAGCTCTGGCTCCACCAAGCGTAGCGAAATGGAGAGAACAGAAAACGAGTGAGAAAGAGGAAGAAACAGAGACAGAGGGATAGAGAAGCCACATCAAAACAGCTTTAATTGATGTTACTAAGGAGTATCATTCACCAGAACAGAACAGAGTGGAGTTAGATGACAAGCTCAGATGTGACACCCACTCAGGTAGGTGATGGTTTTATTTTGTGCTTCATTTAAATGTATTACATGTACATCTCTGCTGAGGAAAAAAAAAAAACTGGCACCCATCAAATATGTGAAAAGAGCTGAGCCAAGTAATCCTGAACTTGATTTATCGAAGCCTGACTCTGCACTTCTAGAACTCTCAAATTAGGCCTGCAGTTTAGGATTCAAAAACCCCAGACCCACATAAACTATCCAACTCCACTGGTGTTACCCATAATAGCTTAGATAGACTTTCACAAGGAAGAGCCAGATTTTATACAGATGCCAAAAGTCGCCTTATCTCTCTTATTTTTTGGGATAGCTGCATATATCATGGTGCCATCCTCTGGCCAAAACACTAAACTGCACTGTCATTATATATTAATCCATGTCGTGGAGTGAAGGAGTGAAAAGAGGCAGTCAGAAGTATATGGCAAGTTCACTAACAAAGACCGTTCATGCAGTCAAACCACACCCTGCATGCAACAATAGGATTTATACGAATTTTAACACAAAGAAATTATGCCATATTATATACCTGTCTGCCATTTGAGGAATGATATAATGTCCATTCTTATGATCTAAGGAGAAAAAAGAATGGATTTTTAGAATGCACGATATGTCAGTAAGAAAAACTGCTGAAGTTCATGTAAATTGTGGGAGTGGGTTACCTGGGCGCCGGCCACAGAGGTAGAAGGCTAATCTGTCTGTCAGCTCATACTGACACTCAACCAGACGCTCTGCCAGCTCTATATGGCCCGCCTGCCTGTAACAGACACACAAACAGACGCAAAAAAAATTAAAAATAATTAATGACTGAATTTTTATTTATTTACTTTTATTTCTACATACTTAATTTTAGGACTGGACAATACATCTTACAAGTTTAACTAAGCTGAGTTTATTTTATATTCAACTGCAGGTTAATGAAATGCTGAAGTTCAAACCAGACATTAGAACGGGGATGAAAAGTGATTTAAGTAACTTTTGAGTGTGGCCAGAACTTGTCAGATGGACAAAGTACTGCAGAAACTGCAGATCTATGATATGATTTTCCACACAAAACTATCTCTAGAGTTTAAAGAGAATAGTTTGAAAAAGACAAATTATCTAGGGAGCTGCAGTTCTCTAGGCCCGTGGCCAGAGATCAGAGGAGATTGGTCAGATTAATTCAAGCTGTTACAACACTGCAACAGTGACTCAAAAAAAAAAAAAACGCTCAACATAACTGAGGTCTGCAGAGGAACATCTCTGAAAACAACACATGGAAGCTTGCAGTAGCTAGGCTGTAGCAATAGCATACTGTATCATTGGCCACTAAATTAAGTACATCTGGTACCAGTAACATGTACCTAATAAAGAGGCCAGTGACAGTATTTTACTCATCAATAACCAATGAGAGTAATTTACTTGAAATGTTTCTTTCCTTCACTGTGACAATAAACAGATGATCATTATCTTCAGGACCAAATGTCATCTTATCATCTTAGTCTTTGAGAAAATTTTTACTTATAAAAAAAAAAGAAAAATCATTGATTGACTGATCCAGAACATAATGAACAGATTAAATGGCAATGAAAATATTTCTTATTTGCAACCTTAGACAGCACTGTGACAAATGAGTGGAAGCAGTTTTCTGGGTTCACACATGAGCTGTAGGCTGATGCTCTTTCTACAGAAAAGTCTGTACATATGAGCTTTAATCCTTCACAAAAGGCTTTAAAGATGGCAGTGGCTACAGACAATGATATAACACCAAAGACTATGTCACAATACTTCAATGCTACGGAATTTTTTTGGTTTTATAAAGACCATTAAATCGACCACTGTGTTACATTTTTTTATTGTCGTTTGTTGTAATCAAACTCTATGGAGCACAGAGCTTTAACAAAGAAAACTATTTTAATTTGTCTTTAGTGCATGCAAACAGAAAACATAAGTATAAATCATACACAGGAGAAAATAGATCCATTTTTCCTCTTTTTGTCTTTCCTTTTTTTCCTCATCCCCCCCATAGGTGATGTTATTAAAGATTTAATATGTACCTAGCATAGTCCATGGGCGTGCGTCCGTTAATGTCAGGCGCTCCGGGGTCTGCACCATACACCACTAGCAGCTCAGCTTGCAATATCTGGCCTGCTTTGGCTGCCACATGGAGAGGGGTGGTTCCTTTTTCCTGGAAGGTCACACACAAAGAGTCAGGATGAAGCCTGACACATAGAGGGCAACTCAACAGCATGGTTAACTGCTAAATGGAGTGACTCAGCAAGCAGTTTTGTTTGTTTTTTTGGGGTTTTTTTTACTAACCGGGTGGAAGAAGTTGGCCTGGGCACCAAGGGACAAAAGCCGGAGACACGTTTCTAAACTCCCTGTTCGCACACTTGAGTGAAGTTGCTAAAGAGAAAAAAAAAACAAAACAAAACACCAAGAGAAGATGAGGAACGGGGGTGGAAAGCTTACACATGATGGAGACAGACACCAGCAGAATCCCCTCATTACCCCAGTGGAGCTCCACAGCATTAGAGGTTATTATTACATCCTGCTGCGTCATTCAGATCACTTCCTGCCACAGGGTTTCAGCAAGGCTTGAATAAGTGCGTTTGAGTCTGTTATGTGTGCCCACTTCCACTGACATCTACAAATGGAACATCTTTTATGCTTACATATGGAATTCTGCAGGACTTAATGTCTATTCAGGCTAATTAACCTCAACTCATAACTTGTGGTCCCTCAGCTGTAAAACAAAAAAAAAAAACCTGTCAGCCTCACCTTACTGAGGTCCTTGGTAGTGACGCCATCATCGTCACGGCAGGGCAGCTTGTGCACAAAGGCCAACATCTGGTATTTGGCTCTGATGAACTCTGACTTAGTGGGGCTGCAAAGTGGGAAAGGATGACATTGTAACCAAAGAAAGTTTTTGCAAGGATATAAACAAGTACATAGTAGAGTGCTGTAACCCATCCTGTGACTGGCTAAACAAAAGGCCCCATGAGAGTATACCACTAATAGGGAGGAAATCTATAACTAAAGGACAGCTGTTTAAAGGGCATAAAGAGACAAGCAGGTACGACAGCTATTATCTTTAGAAAAATGATAACATTCCCATGCGGCACATATAATTATTTCCCCAAGCCAGACTGACCTGGGAAGATCAGTAGCTGTGTTGTTTGTGTATTTGCCGTCCTTGTCGAGTATACTTACTGGACTTTGTCCTGGGGGTTGGGTTTCCTACGACCACTCTGCACCTGAGCAGGATCCAGGAGACTGTGTTCCCATATGGAGTTGGCACCGTTACTGGCCAAGGTATGAACCATCTGAAACAGAGAGGAGATGCAGTTCACCTAAACCCAGAGAAATGACTACCATGTAGAAGTTTATTCAGTTGTTGATTTAATTTAAACGACAAACGAAAAAGAAAAACAACATATCCATTGTTCCATATACAATGTGAATGAATGGGTTTAGGCTGAAGTAAACTTACTGTTGCCTAACACAATTTACGTTTAATATAATATTTCCACAGGAAAACCAACTACCAAAACTGACCCTAGTCTTTTGAACAAGGTATTTCTTTAGTCAGTCCTGAGCTTTATATTTTTGAATAATAATTAAATTGTACATCATTATTTTAGGCTGTTTAATGCATCTTCCAGGCCATTCTATAGATTAACCCCTCTAACAGAAACACACCTACTCTTTTATTTTGAAAATTGGTTCTTGCTTTAGATTTTTTTTTTTTTTAATCTTGGTTCTTCTGAGGTTATATTGCCTTTCCCTACATTCAAAAATCTCCTGGATGGGAGTCATTAAGTATACACAACCTGGCCACAAGAAAATCCCCCAGTCTGGATCTAACCAAACAAATAGGTTATGACAGTGATTAATATGCAATATTAAAAGGTAAGATCTAATTTCATTAATAAAACAACAACAAAAAACCTCACTTTGTGTGGGAGCATAAGGCTTGAACTGTGGCGCAATGAAAAAAAAAAAAGCCATGATGAGACCAGACTGAGCCTTGATTACCCACCATGCCTAGTGCCTACAGTGCAAATCTGTGGGGGAAGTGTTATGATCTGGGGATGCTTTATTTGGTCACTTTTAGGTTCAACAACATTACATGGTCAAAAAACTATAGCAGTAAATGCTGTGACACTGCATAAACTAATCAAAATGATGCTACAGAAAATGCCATAATTTCAGTTAAAGCGCAAGACCTTTTGGACCAAGCAGGATATGTTTTTTTTTTTAGTAGTAGTAGTAGTAGTAGTAGTAGTAGTAGTAGTAGTAGTAGTAGTAGTAGTAGTAGTAATCAATTAAGCCAGGCATTGAACTATAACCATATTTTCTGAATTAATTCCTTTAAATGAACATGAAACAGATTTTTTTATACTATAACATATTATTAAATGAAATGAAGACAATTTAAGAATAGTTTACTGGAATCGTTATTAATAAAGCTGATCAATACATTACATTTGTATCATCACACGTTAAAAGTGTACCATAAATGTGATGAAATGAAAGAGACATTAACTATGCAGCTAATCAAATTAAGTCCCCTGATGAAGTCTATTTTGTGACAACTGCAAGAACAGTAAGATGATTTATCCAAGTTAAGGACTTTTCCCAGATAGAAAAGATTCATCTGTCATGAGATTCTTCAGTTGACTGAGTTATGTGTAGCGGAGTATTCCTGAGGTTTTCTATATGAAAGTCTACCATTCCTACTTCTTGATAATGACCTGAGGTTTATGAGAAACACTTAAATGCAGCATGTAGTGCTCTATTATGGGAGAATCTGCCAGTGAAGTGCCCCCCCACCCCCATGGTTGATAGACAACAACATGGCTTGTTTAGGTAACTATACCATAATAGTTCCTTTTGTCACATTACAGAGGTAGCCAGTGCAAGTCTACATTTAACAGATTATAAATGTCCTAAAAATATGCCACCATGACTCTATTGCATTTAATATGGATGAAATTTCTGCATCTTTCATGCCAATTCAATTTCTGATTGGCAGATGTGGAAAAAGAGAGAGAGAGAGAGAGAGAGAGAGAGAGAGAGAGAGAGAGAGAGAGAGAGAGAGAGAGAGAGAGAGAGAGAGAGAGAGAGAGAGAGAGAGAGAGAGAGAGAGCACGATATAGTAATTTTGTAGGATACTATACATAAATAATAAATAAACTATAAATTACACAGGACCAGTTTCTTAGTGGTCATATAGCTCCAAGTGCAGACTTTCTTCATATTCATAGCACAACACATCTCAATGGTAGCAATCACTGTAGCAGCACTTAGCATGCTAACGTTAGCGAAATCGCTAACGAAATTGTAACTCTGAACAGTCATTTTAGTTGCTAACACCCAACCAGATACCATGACCAATAGTAACTCAACTGGATATTGTAATATACAGCCATTAAGGCTGGTGAAATGTGTTAAATTTAAGGCAGGGTTAACGTTTAGCACTATTGTTTAGCTGTCATAAACTCTATTGCTGTCATGACTTTAGCTGTTAGCTTGTTAGCTCGCTTTTCAGACACTGTAAATTAAACTGTAGAGTCATGAATCAAAATACATTGGCATCACATACCATTATAACCAGTAGTACACTACATAAACTATATATTTTATACTTTTTTTATACTTATTTAAACTAAATGCTTCTGCTAACAGCATCTAAGAAGACTGTAGCTGCTTCTTAGAGGTAGTGGGGGGACATTCGAAACTTTGCATTACTGCTATCTACAGGATAGACGGTAGAACAGTATGGCAAAAAAAATTAAAATTAAATCATAAGGTATGATATCTTGCATAACGCCCATTCCTAGTTGACACTCAGAAGATCTTGTGAAATTTGACCATTAATCAAAATAACTCACCATTTAGTGATTACACTGTGGTTGGTGCAGCTAGATATAGTATAATGCAGAAAGGTAGAGGTTCCACCAAGGTAGAGATGTAACAATATAAACAATATAAAAATGTCATATCATGGTGATTGTGACCAAAATCATTATTATTATCACGGTATTGTTGAGATTATCATTTTATTTTGGAAAAAATAAATAATATTATAAATTACATGCACAATGTACTTTCTGGTAGCAGAAAGATTAAAACATTAAAATGTAAACATCACACATAAAAATGTGCATTGAAGATGGCACCTTATGGTCAAACTGTATATGTATATATATAGTTTTACAGATTTAAGAACTTGTTCTGAAAAAAAAAAACACTTTCATGTACCTTGTGTAGATATCAAGTAGACATATAAAAGCAACACTAACATTTTAAACAAATGAACGTGGTACAAACATTATCCACATTAAATCTTTTAGTGGAGGGGAAAATCTCCAGAGCGCTGTCCGTGCGGTTGCCTCCTCCTATGTTTTCAGAGGCCAAACACTGCAAACTGCACATGCGTGTCTGGTGTGCTGCTGCTTCTCCAGGCAATGAGCAGCATCACTGTGAGTTTTTCAAAGTGCGATAATTAAACACACTTTTAATGATAATTAGAATTTGAAGCAGTAATACTAACTGTCAAGAATTTCACTGCAGTTTATCATTCTACTGATAATTATCGGAGTGGAAGGTGGATAGTAAATTTAACTCTGAAGAGAAAGCTCACTTTTTGTGGCCAAAGAAATCATAGTTGGGGAAAGCAGCAGAAATAGATTTGCATCTTCGGTGCTGAGTCAGATTTCTGTGCTGGCCTTCACCCGAGGCAGTGTTTCTCCAACCTCGTGTAATGACTTTGTTTTAGTGTTCCAGATGTGTAAGTATTGCACCCAGACCCAGCCCTTCCCTGCTCCCATTTCCCTTTGCATTATTTCTCATTTTTCAGCCTCACCTGCAGCAGAGCGGGAGGCCAGCCACTGTGTCTCAGATGCTTGACTATAGAAATATGGCGGCCTAAGCTGCGATGGACCGAACAGCATTCATCACAGATCAGGACTCCACGGTTGATGCTGGTCCAGCCCGGGTCTGACAGGCAAAAAACAAAACAGATAGAATTAGTAATGTTATAAATAAACTCTGTGTTATGGTTATCGTTTCTAAATTGTAGTTTTATCCAAAGTCAAGTTAAACATATGCCTCCTTTTTGTCCTATTTTTTTTAGCAGCAAACTCACAATAACATTTGTAAGATGTGGATATACAGAGATTAGCATAAAGCACAGTAATCTCGTCAGCAAGGCTCCAATTAAATTCACAAGGGTTTCACAAATGAGTGTGTAATTGCTCTGAACAATGTACATTAAAACAAATCTGGGTAACAACTGAGGATATGTGATCTTTGGAATGAAACAAATGTCTGTTAACACCAAATGGTTTTAACCAAAGAAATTCAAACAAAACAGTGCCTTCGCACCAGACTGCCTTTGTGACAAACATTCATTATAGTGTTATTCGATATGGTTCAGTATTACATTGTCACAAAGATGAAAAGTGAAATTTTTAAAAGTGTACCTGTAATTACATTTCCACATCCCAGTATAGAGAAAGAGAAATCATATGGTAATCCTGATTTATGACCCAGCATTATGTGAGAAGTCTTGAATTTTACTACGTGGAAATATCAGATGCTGAGGTAGTACTGGGATTACATAAGTTTTTGCTGACTTTTCTGTGACCTTTCTCTGAGTAATTTTACTATACACCTTGAAGTACAGTAAAATATGTTCTATTGTTCTGTGCGGTACACAATAAACTTGAGCTAAGAAATGAAATAATATGAAGAGCTGAAGAATATTCAATCAAAATATTAAAAAGAGAAGAAGTACAAGACAAAAAAAACTCCATATTACATTCAACTCCTCATAGTTAATGTTACTCATGTAAAATATACTGCACATGCAAACATTTCTATAATATAAGCATTTGTGAGGGCGAGTCACATCTGAAAAATCCAAACACTACTTGGATCTAGTTAAGTGCCCTGACAAAACAATGTTGACCACAATTATCTGAAGAACAACATTTTTTTAATATTAATTTCAAGCACATGAAAAAAAAAAAAAAAAAGCAGAAATAGCCAATTGTGACTTTAAGTGAGGTTCAAAAGAAAAGCAGTTCATGCCAATGCTGATCTACTGACACTGGCAGACTAGTTACAGAGTCTGGGTTATGTTTATGCCCGCAGGACCCTGTTGTGATGAGCAGCTAACAACTGACCCAGTGTGCACTATTCAACCAAAAATATGCACACACACACCAATCTACTATATGCATTAGTCACTTTCAGGCCAGGATAAAACTGTCTGGGCTTATGGTATTAATGAAGCTAAAATAGTCCATCATCTGATGAACTGACATGCTGCAAGTCTTTGCGCCAATAGAAAAAGTAGCAGCAAATTGCACAATGGCTTTGGTAAGAGCAATAGCCTAGTTTAGAACAGTAGTCTGTAGGTTTTAAAGGCTGGACTGCAGCAATTTAATTCCTTAATCTGTATAATAAATATAAAAACTCCCACAGGCTATGCTATCTACTTGACTCACTGGATCAATAAAAGGATACACCATTAAGCTATTAGACCTGAATAGACTACTGGCAGAGGTGCATTGGCCAAATCTGCAGCATGACATAATTACGCCAAAGTCGCCCTACAAATATAAGGACCTTATCATAATCCATCCATTGAACTTCAACAAAAATATCATACAAGTCTCAAAAAATGTAGCATAATGGGGATAAAGGGGTAATAATAGTAGAAAACATTCAATACATCTTTAACAAACAATAATGAGTGTTTTTGCATAATTTTCAACAACCTGCAAAAGTCATGTCGCTGTTGTTTTTCCTAGATCAAAATGTGTGGGAAGTGGAAGCATTTGTATAATGTAACAGCTCTTACAGAGGATCAGACCTGTTACTAGTAGCCTATTTTGGGAGTTGTGTTATCTTAGGACTCGTGAAATTGACATTGTTGATTTTCTTGAAGGGAGCAGAATTAGGGAATGTGTGATTGCAGAGTGTAATTATTTATGCAGAAACAAACAAATAGCAATATCTGAAGGAAGTCTTTCAGAAAAAAAGTGACTATTGTCCTAAAACCTTTGGTATCCTTCAATGAATTTGAATTAAGCACCTCCTTTCTGCAATGGTAAAATAATATTTATCATTATAAATAATTTTCCAAATAGTTAACAAATAGCAGATCATTTGCAGAGTGCATTGCTTATTAGAAAACTAAAGGTTGTTTTTTTTCTGTGAACACTTGTAGAAAAATTTGACTGAGGTGGCCACCACTTTGTTGTCTGTGAAGAAAAACCCCTGGCAATTTGAGACTGTTTGCTTGGTTTCTCAAAGAAAATGCACAACTAATCAACCAATTTGCAATGTGAATTTTCAATTAAACTAAACCTTGAGCATGAAACCAAGCATAAGTTAAAAAGACAAAAAGGTAATGGCTTTGATTTTATATATATATATATATATATATATATATATATATATATATATATATATATATATATATATATATATATATATATATATATATACATACACATACACATACAGAGAGAGAGAGAGAGAAAGAAAGAGAGAGAGTAATGACAAAATATGACTAGACATATTAGCCATTTAACAACACACTATTGTGCACATATAGTTAAGAAGGCTGATGATGAGATTGGAATTTGATTGATTGTGTAGATATACACAGGACTTAAAATCCAGCAGCAGTGAACGGATCTACTTAACAGAAATAAACATTTGTTAACGTATGACACTACATACTTCATAACAGAAGACAGTTGAAATGGTCTCCAAATGGTTGCATAATTGCAGATTCTACAACAATTGTATGTGTGCTTAATAAAGACATGACAACATGATTCATTGTTGTTATAAACCGTGCAGATTGCCATGGCGTGAAATTAAAGCCTCCTGAGGCTTGGCTATGACTGGGAGTTTCAGTCGTCCTTTGTAGCCATGCTATCAAGTTATCATCCCCTAGTATGACACAAACGCCTGGTAGCAGGAAGGTGGCCTGTCACCAGTGGCTAGGTCAGCATTTTGCAGAGTCCTGCATGTGTGTGCATGTCTCCTAAGGTGGAGCTACATGCAGAGAGCTGGTAGCCGGAGAGGATATCCAACTAGTTATGAGTAGCCACCATAAATGGGTTATAATGTGCATAAAACAGTCAATTTGGCTGATGACAAACCAGCAGAAAGGACATTAAATGCACTGCAACCTCAAACAATGAAAGCATTCAACTAACAGATTATTATGTGTGGAAAGGAACTGAGGTTGCAGGAGGAGAAACAAACAAATACAACAGTAAGTGATCAAGTAACATTCTCTGAAGTATGTAGTAATAGTTTCAGGTTGGAAAACAGTAGCAAGGTGTAGCCAGCAGCTACACCTCAAGAACTGTGCAGAAGGGCATGCATGCTTATAGACAGTTTTGCACAAACAATCCTACAAAAAGGGGAGCAGCTGTGAAGAGGGCAGCTGTTGTTACATATGTACACATGAATGAAAGTAAGCAACGCACAGTCCTGAGTGTGTGTTGTGCATCACACTTCATTTGAAGCTATGCAAAGGTAAGATAGAGGATGCCAAGACTATTAGCATCACCTCTGGCTCCGCCAAACTGACATGGGGGGCAAAGGGGGGGATCTGACAAACAAATACGAATGTTTATTGCAACATTTCTGAGTGTAGAAAAAAGTGTATTTATGTTAATAGATGGTAGATGGAAGTTGGCAACATATTGTGGTGATCTGTTATCTATCGAATGACTTATAGCTGAAATTTCCCAACAGTAAATTTCCTCAGCATTAGTAGCTAACTTAACGTACAGTTCATTGAAATGCATTGAATGTTAAAACACCGTGCAATAAACTCTACATGCGTGGTTTAAATAAGTTGTAATTGAACTTTAGACATTTAACAATACAGGCAGTACATCGTACATTTGCTAATAGTTGACGTGTACACTGAATCAGCTTAGCAACCACTTGCCGTGTTTAGCCAAAGTTAGCTTAGACAAGCTAACGAGTAGCTAGGCTAGCAACAGTGGCCAGGTAGACACAAGTAATAACGCTACAGCCAAGAGCTAACAGGAACACAATGGTGACGTATAACCAGGATTGTTATGTTAGTAAAAATACAATGAGAATGTTGCGTATGGAAAATGAGAGACACGGGCTTGGAAACGCCAGCTTGTTAGCTAGGCTAAGCTAACGTGTAAAGAAGTCTGTCCCGGTCACAAAAATCAAAACAAACGTCTCTCAAAGTAGGAAGGCGACATAAATCTGACACTCAGATCTTTCACTGCAGCAAACTAACTGTCGCCTTCACAAACGCTCTTCCTCAAATACGCTTACATGTTAAGCCACTGAATGGAGAACATTAACGTCGCTATTGGCTAAACATATTTCCCGTTGTGATTACACGCCTATTTTTTCAATGTTTATTTGGGGCCTAAGCGACGCTTGGAAGCCCTGGCCGTTTTCCTGCTCTGCGGACCCGCTGACAGTGACAGCCAGTGTCGGCCCTGTTGTCCCACCGTGTCGCCCTTTCCGTGTATTGTTCCATTGCTGCGGTCTGTCTGCTTTTTTTTCCCCATCGTTCCTACCTGGCGCACTGCAGTCGGCGCAGACTTCTGTCCTTTGTAGCTTTCTTGACATCTCGAAAGTGGCCCGAGAGGTGGATGTCGGCGATGATGTGGTTGTTCGCCCTTTCTCCCCCGAGCTACCGACGTCTGCCGTCAGCCGATGCGGCCCCTGAATCCCCGGAAGCCGGGTGGTGTGATCGGCTTTCCCGGCCAGCTGACAGTTGAATTTCCCGTTTTTTTTCCCCACCAGTCACTTCGCCCACGTTTTCTAGTGGACTCCGAGAGTAGGGCCAAGTTGTTCGAACATAGTTGATCTACTCTATGCGCTTTGTGGAGCTCATACCGGACTCTTAGATAAATCTGCTCCCTGCATTGTCAACGACTCACCGAGAGACGGCAGCTCTCTACCTGTCAGTTTCCGCACACACACCCAACATCCATGCCCACCTATGGAGGGGTGAGGGGGGGGGGGCACCCTACTATTCCTCTAAAAGTCAAGAAGTGGTCAAAGTTAATGGAGAAAAAATAGCTGTTATTTACTGGATTTTAATAAAACTATGCATTTCACCCACTGCAATTAATTCATAATTTCATCATACGTAGTATAATAATAATAATAAATTAATTAATAATAATGTAATACCACAAATGCTTAATAGCCTAATTGATCCATCAATCCTGTCAATACAGGATACAAAAACAAATACATTAGGTCTAATAGGCAAATAATATAGATACATATAACTAAATAACTAAGGTAAAATGCAGGTTGCCATCTTTTCTTAGTGAACGTGGAAACACCATAATCTTCTACAACTTTGATTCATCAGTAGTTTGACAAGTGACAATGGATGGAGACACTTGATTTATGCTCAGTTATTGATATATTTTATTAGGGGGAAAAAAGTATTTTTCCCAATGTTTCCTGATTTGGTGCAATAACCTTTGGATTTCCTTTGAACTTTTTTCACCATTTCCATGATCAGTAAATGGAACATAGGAAAATACCTGATTCACTGGGGATAAATGCAAAATGTGGGAGTTAGTTTTATAATAGATGGCAATAAATCACTTGGGAAAGACAATAATAATAATAATAATAATAATAATAATAATAATAATAATAATAATAATAATAATAATAATAATAATAATGATAATAATAATAATAATAATAATAACAATAATAATAATGTAATGCCATAAATGCTTGATAGCCTAATTGATCCATCAATCCTGTCAATACAGGATACAAAACAAATACATTAGGTCTAATATGCAAATAATATAGATACATATAACTAAATAACAGAGGTAAAATGCAGGTTGTCATCTTTTCTTAGTGAACGTGGAAACACCATCATTTTCTACAACATTGATTCATCAGTAGTTTGGCACGTGACAATGGATGGAGACACTTGATTTATGCTCAGTTAATGATATATTTTCTTAGGAGGGAAAAAAAAGTATTTTTCCCATTTTTTCCTGGTTTTGGTGCAATAATCTTTGGATTTCCTTTGAACTTTTTTCACCCTTTCCATGATCAGTAAATTGAACATAGGAAAATACCTGAGTCATATGTGCAAAATGTGAGATATAGTTTTACAATAGATGGCGATAAATCACTTGGGAAAGATAATAATATTAGTAATAATAATAATAATAATTTGGAAGTTGTTCCTAAAATAGTTGTGGGTTATTACGGGTTAATAATCTTATTAGTCTGTGTAACGCAGCCTTACAATGCTGAAAACCAAACAAATACTACATCAAATAATCTACTTCTATTATCCCGCCATCCATGCAGTGACTTACCGTAAAAAAAAAAAAACAACAGTAAATGTTCTGTATATTCTTAATTATTTTTTTTTTAGTTTGTTTTATCCACCCGTGCCAGCGGATTGGCTGAGTGTGCGCACATTTCATTGCAGCTTGTCAACGCATCTTTCTCAGTCACCACCGGATGCGAGGAGAGGAGGAGGATAGATGTGTTAGAGTAGGCAAGGGAGAAAGAGAGAGGGAGGCAAAAAAAAAAAAAAAAGAAGGAGGAGGAGGAGGAGGAGGACCGGGTGGTTAAGGAACAAAGGTGTAGCGTGATTTTAAAACAATCAAACGAAGGCGTTGTTGCGTTAACGTGGAGCTGGTTCTAAGCAGAGCGAGTGTGGAATCATCTGTTTCTGACGCGCGAGGCTCCCCATACGCCTTTGGGCATGTCGCCGATAAAGGATGATAGGCTTCATCATATAGCGTGAATTAATTGCAAAGTATTCTTAAAAACCACAGTGAAGAAAGAAAAGGAGGCAAACTATGATCCGAGGATGATTTCTGCTAAGAAAACTCCGGAGAAGAGTCGTTATCCTATCCACTATTTGGTGTGGCACAACAAACACCGACAGCTGGAGAAGGAGCTGGGAACAAACGAGCAGGTGAGACAGAAAAGAAGAAGAAGAAGAAGAAGGGGGAAAAAATAATCTTAGCATTCAACAACAGGCCCATTTTTATTTTTTTTTGTAATCATTTAAGGTATTCAGATAGATGCATGTGTGCATGCACCAACCCTGATTTTAAGAGGAGGTGGTACATGATATGATGCCACCTTATCCACGAGCCTGGTCAATAATTGAGAATAGCGCAGTTAATTGCTGGTTTATGATGGAGAAAACACTTGTGGACACATCCTGAGAATATAATCTAGAGCCTAACACTGATCACACTCTTCATTTTCATACATTTTTTGAATTCACATCAATGATGTTAGATATATGTCATTATTGAATCCATAGATGTTCAAAATCTTCATCTCTCCATTCATTTT
Source organism: Siphamia tubifer (assembly GCA_020466265.1). Lineage (NCBI taxonomy): Eukaryota > Metazoa > Chordata > Actinopteri > Kurtiformes > Apogonidae > Siphamia > Siphamia tubifer. The sequence continues at coordinate 20,911,813 of CM035795.1, read as the reverse complement.
TAATACCAGTAGGAAGTTGTAAGTTAATTCCTATGGGGTTAAAAAAAAAAAAAAAAAAAAAAAAAAGAATCTGAGTGCAGCTCACTGCTATAGCTGAGCCTGGTGGTGTTGCAGTGTGTATGTGCGTTTGTCAGAGTCAGCGGTGCTTCATACCTGTGTGTAAGCACCATCGTTGCGTTATCTACTCAAAAATGTGGGCTCTCCACCTTCCCACCAGCCCCTAAACCATTTGTGAGTGGGTGAGACAATGCAGATACTGTGGCATGTGGGCGAACAGTTGCCAACCACCACAGTACATAGAGTAATGGGATCATTAAGGTGTTGCATTAGACTAACAAAATAGATCTTTGGTGTAATCAAAAGCATCAAAATGATTCCCAGCACCTGGTAAAAGTAGACTACTTCAGCCGCTGGGTGAAGCATCAGGCAGCATGGTAAGAATTACAATACGGTGTGTCTAAGAGAGAGAAAAGGGAGCGAGTGATGAGGTTATTTATGTGGCTCTGTTGTTTGTCCTATACTGGGAGGTTATTAATCAAATGCTCTCAAACAGCACAAATTCACACACTAACAGGAAGCCAGGTGTAAAAATGTATTTTAAAAATCACCAGTAAGACATTTTAATAAACCAAACCTCCAGTATCTGATTCAATTTTAGAGTCAACATATACTGAAAGCGACCATGTATGTTCTCTAGGCAGAAAAGACATCACATCATTTTCAGAATTGACAGGTTTTAATCGCACATTTTCATGAGCTGCTAAAATAAGATTGAACATATAAGCTAATGATGACAACTATTTGATGCCTTGCCATCTTGAGCCCACAACATATCATCTGTTTTACATCTATCCCACAACTATCCATCTGCCACACAGCCTATGAAGCTAATTATATTACATTTCAACTGGCCTCAGACATATGCTAAAGGGTTTTCTATGTAGTTTTAAAGTCTTGGTAACCTGTTTTTATTGGCGCAGCCCAGTTTAGGGTGGCGTTCCCTCCCTAAGTAAAACTCACCCTTTGTCAAGAAAATGTTCCCTGAAAAGTCCCCCCTCCCCCCAAAAAAAACCCAAACAAACAAAAAACAGCTATAGAAACCCTCTTCACATATCTACATACAGTAGTTCTTAGTAATGAATGCATCTATTGTTGTTTTATTGTTGGAATTATCTCACACAGTGTCTACAGATAAATATTTTTGGTTGTTCTGATGGTCTGTCTTTAGTTTGTGATACTGAGGAAATGGAATAATGTTTAACGAACAGGACTGACAGCCGCAGAGTGTTCTGCAGAGCGGGAGCGGTCATGACAGTATGATTCTGAAATGGCACCACCTCTCACCTAATTTATCAGCCTAACCCCTTGGACGCCCATGGCACATACAAATTATTTGCCTGTTATTGTTGACATGCTACAAGTTTGAGCCGCAATCAACGTTTCCTTAGATATGAGCCTCTTTTGAAACATACGTCTGTTCAACACACTCCACTGAAAACATTCTTATTTTTAATCATGTAGAACAGTCTCCTACATAATGAACTTTAAAAGATGTATTATGTTGATTACTGAATAGAGTGACATTTTTCACACCATGTTCTACAACCTTAAATGTTCAGCTGGCTTTCAATATTAGTTCTAACAACTCAGTAATCAATCGATTTTCAGGAGCTCATGTATGTGTAAATATTTTATCATTGAAATTTTGTCACCCTCCTATAGCGCAGTTGAACCTAGATACTTGTACTATTCATCATTTAATATGTCGAGTGAAACAAATCAACATGTGTTTTTTTGCTTGTGCTTTGGGACCTCATTTATAAATATTGTGGTCAGTTGTTTATTCATCTTTTATGTACCCAGACGGTTCCATTGAGAAACCAGATGTTTTCTTCCAAGACCGCCAGTTTTTGTTATAACCATCATTAGCTTTGTTTCCATCAACACTAATGTTCCACTAATAATTGAAAAAATACACCAATCAGAAAAAAATATCACTCACTTCAGTGGAGAGAGACTGGCCCGATCGGAAGAAATTTTCATTCAGACCAAGAAGGAGGGGCAATAATGTGATCAATAGGAAAGTTATAGCACCTGATTATTACATATGTACATACATAGTCTGATTGTTTGTCTCTGTGCATGTTTGCCCAAAATAGGTTGACCCTTACAGTTATTGTTACTGTTGAGAAGTCCACAAAAATGCCTAATGATCATAATTATAATGATATAGGGTCTAATTTAAAATAAAGCACTATTATTATAATAAATAAACATTGCATGTTGAATATACGGGCATATTTAGTTTGGAATTTTACATACAATCGAAGTCTCAGTGGATCTGTGGTTGAATGGAAATGTTATGAAACTCCTCTGCAAGAAACTGTATTATTCATATGACTGGTATGTGGGTTTGCAGTTTCCAGTTGCATTTTTTTTCTATGTAGCCAAACCAAAACTGCTTTGTTGAGGTCAGGCATCAACACTACATCTAAAAAGTTTTGGATGAATGTTTTTTTTTTTGTTTGGGCAAGTAAATTGGTCACTTCATATGTGTGTGTGTCTGTTTGACTCTTTGTGCTCTTGCAGTCAAATTGTAAGCATTATTGACATCAAACTATGATCAAATTATTTTCTAGTCGAGTAGTTTTTGGCAACAACAGGCTAAAGTACAGCTAAGATATAGGCCAAAGTTCAAAAATGGATTTCCGTCAAAAGCCAAAGAAATGTTTTCACTCTGCATCCAACGGTGTGCATTATGACGTCATAAGGATCATGTTGTCGTTGACCTCTGAGTCAGTAAACTCCATTTTCTGAAATTGCAAATGGCTGTAATATCTACAATATTCATCCAGTCATACCAAACTTAAATATAGAACATCTCTGTGCATGTCCCTTGTCATGCACCACATTTGGCAATTCTAGGTTGTGTGACTTCAGGTTGCTATGGTAATGTATATAAAAAAAATAACAAAATAATAATAATAATAACTTCCATTCTGTCCATCATAGTGATTTCAGACTAAGATCAAACTATTGGAAATTTAATTCACTATCCATTACATACCTCATTTGTCATGCAAAAGTACATGTCATACAGTGATGTATGCCCCTAGTGCTTCTATATGGGCAAGAATCAGTGTGGCTCATATGTCATTTTCAAATGACATTTCCAGATGACTCACATGTATATTAGAGCTTTGCAAGACTACTGACTTACATTGTTTGGAGTCTGCTAGAGCCTTGGCTGTGCTCTACACCCAGCCTGTTTGACTGAAATGGAACTATGATCCAGTTCTGAGTAAGGTGTCATTTATCCTCTATGTTAAAGATGCAGATGGATACGGATGGAGTGTTCCGTCTGCCCCCTGTGTACATTACATATGTAATTCTCCAAAAACTGGAGTCTTCTTCATGGCATCTGCCAAATATGGTAATTATGAGAGGTACCCGCTGGTGGATTGGGTTAGAAACATACAGGACACATGGAAGTAAGAGGGTATTATCATGTGACACTGTTAGAAATGGATATACTTATTTATATACATAAATGAGCCTTAGGGGTCTCCATCAGCTCCCAGTTGTGTTGCAGCACACAGCTGGCCTCCAGCTGGTCTCTGCTTCCCAACCTTACCGTGAACTGTCATATAAGAACCATCCCTAGCACATATAGATATTGAGTAATTGACATCTAAAGCAACCAAAGCTCAAGCATCATACTCAGAAAACAGCTTTGATCTTAAAAAAAAACTAAGACAGATATTAACTAACTTTGTCTTAACAATTTGTATGAATCTATAATCTAATCTTTAATTTGGTACCAATTTTATTGACCTTTGATGACCTTGAAAGCTCAAACTCATAGTCATGATTTTCAAAATATCAAATTTTTGACCATAACTCCATCAATTTTGCCAATAGAGAAAACATTTGATTTTAAATCATTAAAGTATAGGCCATAGTTGTGATTGAAAGGCCTCCCTCAAGTGCAGTGCCTATGGCAGTTTCACTTGTTTGTTTGTTGGACAGAAGGCACCATTGTGGTTAGGATGTTTAAATGGCTGGCAGCAACTTTGGCCTCACATGAAGGTAACATTAGGTGATGTGACAAGTTTCCAGAGGGGACAGAAACATAGCAGGAGCAAAAACAACCAGTATGTGGCAACTACAGGCTTGGAGTTAAGGAAAACATTAATGGTGAAATTGTTTAAGACAATAGTGGCTGAAACAGGTGTTTGAAACCATAAATGAAGCTACTGTAACCCATATAAATCAAAAGGTACAATTATTTAAAAAAAAATCTGTTGCTGTATAGACCTGTCAGATTAGACCTAGTAGTGAGTTATATACTATCAATCTATTTAAACCCTCTGGCATTTTAACGGTTGGATATTTTATGGAAGTCATATATTTGGACTGGAATATTTTATTTAAAGCTGCATATACTGCAGACAGGAGTAAAGCCAGATAACTGTTTTTTTTTCTCCTGGTTTCATTATAGAAATTATGCTGCCATCTTTCACATGCAATCCACAGGCTCTGTTTAAGCAAAACACGTCTAAACATCACTTATCAGCTGGTTTGGTTTGACGGCACATTGTGACAGGTAGTAAACAACAGCAAAGGACAGTTTCACTTCTCACTTTCCTGGTTCCTCCTTTATTGTCTGTGAATATTTGGTCTTCCTTATCTCTAGAGATATTTTAATCAACTTCTCTCTCTCTCTCTCTCTCTCTCTCTCTCTCTCTCTCTCTCTTTCTCTCTCTCTTTCTCTCTCTCTCTCTCTCTCTTTCTCTCTCTTACTTTTTGTATTTGTATGGTGCAGCATTTGTCCATGCACATTTGAGTAGTAAATTTAGTTCACTCTAAAAATAGGAGAGCATGCACACATCATTGCAATCACATATACTTTCAAAAAAATGCTTTTACATATACACAAAGTTAATGTTTATGAGAGATGTCAATTAGCACTCTAAAAAGTGAACCTCAAATGTACAGTCAGAACCTAAATAACTCAGTGACTATATCCAAATCCTCATGGGCCTGCCCTGTCGTGCATAGCCAGGACATCATTCGCATGAAGTGACCTAGACTTAGATTTGGGTGTTGAAAATTGGAGTAGGACTACGAAAGTTAACCAGCTTTCTTACTGACCTACTGTGACTGTCTCCAGTCAGGGGCAATAAAATGAGAGGAAAGATTTATTAGGCAAGTTCTGTTAATTTGGGTAAAGAATACTGTTCCCCTGAAGGAAGAATCCCAGTTTATAGTAATTAAATACATAAAGATGCGTTCACTGTCTCATAGTCTGTTTAATGCTGTAACTATCAAAGTAACTAACTAACTAGGTTTGACAAATAGAGGCTTGACTTGACCTACACAACTAACACATTAAACTGAACTTATGAGCAGTTTTGGAAAACATTATACTTGCAAATAGGGAGGACAGAAAGAAGAATATTAAAGTGGAACTTGCAGAGTGAACAATGTATGTTGCAATAATATACAAAAACAATACAGTACATTGTGATTGTTTGTATGATATTGTATGACATGTATTAGGGTTTTGCATCATGACTATGGTAAACCAAATTACAAAGGGATTATTGTGCACATATTCCATGACTTTTTGTCTGTAATGAATTCCATCCCCACTCAGCTGTTAAAAAAAACAAAACAAAACAAAAAAAACACATCTTGTCATTTTTCACTTCAAGCTCTATACTTTTAATATATGAACTTCTTAGCTAGCTCTGTATTGTACAGATCAGTGACCTCTGCGTTATCCCACAGTGAAATAAAGGTAATCTGCAACTGCCTGTGTCAGAGCTTTTTAAAGCTTGTCCAGCCTTTGGTTCAATGATGAGATTCATTTCATTTTGCTACATGCATGCATCAAATATCCGGCACAGTTTCTGATGGCACTGTTGATTTCCTTCCATCGCAACAGTGTATCTGGTTGAAACAAGGCTGTGTTAAAAGTCATAAAAAATAAAGTCAGGTTTTCAACATTTATGGTGTGAGAGGATTCAAATGCATGTAAATTGATGTATTCTTAAAGTGCATGTAGTAGATAGTCTGAGTGAGTGGGTGAAAGGAGCAGAAATGCTGCCACAGCAGGCTACAGTGGAATAATTGCTCATTATTGTTACAACATAAAGCAGGACAGAGGAAACAGAACAGGAATCTGGAGTGTTTAAATGAACGGCGGAGATACTCACAAGCATGAGGAGAACTACAAGTGGACAGTAAGAGAAGGGAGATGCAGTAAAACAGGGAGGACAACAAGACATTACAGATCGATTTTGAGTGTTGTTCGCCATAAAACAAGGCAGATGATTAGGAGGAGATTGGTAGGAAAGTAAGGAGGTGAAACAATGAAGGAGGAAACCCTGGCAAAAATGAATCAAGAAAGAGAAGCACAAACAAGAGCTAGGAGTTGAGAAGAGGGAAGATAGAGGTGATAGTGACAGAGTTTGACCATGAACAGAATCTCTAAGACATAAAAGCAGTGTTATTGAAAAAGAACAGGGCCGTGTAAAGAGAGGTGGTTTATCATTCTTAAGACAAAGGCAGGAAACGGCACAAACAGTCTCTGCTGTCGCTCTCTGTTGCTGTTTCTCATCTGACCCCAGGTTTCTTCTTCTGTCACTGCAACGTTTTCCTCTGATACCCTCAGCAAGGTGATAATGTTAAATCAGTGTTCTAAAATCTTACACTGGGTTTCTGGCTTGAGGGAACTGAGCCGTAAATTAAGGCTCACAGGTTCATTGACTCCATCTTCTGGCTTAGATTCCTCCTCTTGTCGTCTTTCTTTTACCCTGTCTCCTCCAGTCACACCCACCATAAGCTTCTGTTTAAATGAGTATAAATAAGAATAACCTCTCTTCCCCCAGTGCCTTCTATTCATCCTTACCTACAGTCATCATCCGTAAACCCCACCCTCAGCCCTCTTACTTTCATCTGTGTAATGAAACCCAAGTCCTAATTGCTGTGCAGCAAAGCCACAAAGAGATGCTAGGGCTGAGGGATGGGTTGGGGTCAGATTTAGTTAAGTTGGCTGAAAGCTTTTACAGAGAGGAGAGTGTATGGGGGGGGGTATAGATTGGCAGTAATAGGAGAGTTTCTTTGGAAAATAAAAGACAAGGGTGTAGAGGAAAAAATAACGGAATGTACGGATGAAAATAAAGACAATACAGTCACTTCTTCTCCTCATTAGACATCAAACCCGCCTGGTATAATTCATATTCAGTTATTGAGACTCAAAAAGATATGCCTCATGTACTTCTCTTACACACTACTTGAGTAACTGATCACAAATTTGAGAAAAAGACTAAGCATATGCGCATCTGAATATTTAATATTTGACTGTGTACATGTCTTCAAGTCTTCCGACAGTAAAAGTGTAACATATGTTTTGGGGAACAGTTTGCTTTTCCTAAGGGTTTCACTCTTTATTGTGTGCTCACCAAGGGTGCAGATTTTTCTGTCATCACCCGAGGACATGAACCAGGATTCTTTTCAAATGTAAAGTCAAATTTTAACCAGAAAATCAACCAAAGAAAATGAGACTTCATACATATTTCCATCTGCTACTGCAATACAAGTATTAAATGTTAGTTCTGTGTGATTAGTAGTAGGTGTGTGTGTGTGTGTGTGTAGATGTAGCATTTCATATAATTGTATTTAACTTTTATTTAACCAGGAAAACTCCTACTGAGATTAAAAATATCTTTCTCAAGAGTATTACACTGAAGTTAGGCAGAAGCAGAGTTTGTATACAAACATTATATGAAATGCGTCAGATAATGTAAAGTGTCAGAAGTTGTTTCAGGTCATTGATCCCAAACAGAGGCAGTAGCATATCTGTTGCCCCCCCCCCCCAGACTAACATAGAATTATGGAACTGACAGAAAGAATAAATCTTAGAACCTGAGCTATTGATGGAGGAACTGATACATATAACCAGAGGTCTTTGGTCCAGAAATTCATCTGTTTTGTCATAAAACCTGAAAACTTTAGCTTTGCCCCCAAACCTGCTGATGGATATGATAGTTCCTGCTCATATGAAGTTTGTTCAAACACTTACATTTGCTTCTCAAACTTTGTAAAGCTTCTTTCTGTGGCTCTTGATGCACGTTGGTGTTTAGTTGTTATTTTTTTCGTACAAATTCAAAGAATGCTACATCACCTCATTAGTCCAAACATTGTTAACCTCACTTGAGTAGGGCTGCACAATATTAGGAAAAAAAATGACATTGCAATTTTTTTATTTTTTTTTAATCTTGTGATATATATTGCAATATGAAAAAATACTTAGGAGTATATACCAGCCTTGTGGTGCCAACACAAACGATCAAACATATTAGTGGTCAACACGGAACATACATTTCAGTATCATTGTTTCTATAGCTGAAATAAATCCACATAACTGACATTACTTTTCTTTCTGGCACCAAGCCTTGGTTTTAGGTGATTTTCTCTTGTTTATTGCTCATTTTTCAGTCTTGTTACCAGTGACTGATTCCAAACTGGTTCAGAATTATTGTGATGTCCTCAGTGTGTGACACGTTCTATTGAAATTAGATGAAAAAATGTTGAGCTCATTTGTCTCCTACATTGCAGGACCTGCGTTGTGACTATTGCATATACGTACATTGTGATGTCGATGCTCAAACAATATATTGTGCAACTCTGCATTTGAGTGATATATTAGTCGCATGATTTCTGTATATCTGTATATCTGTATATCGTTTATTCTATGAATCTGTCCTCATTTCATTCGGTTGCTTTTACCTTCAACAAATACATCAACTTTTTCCACTTCTCCCAATAACTAATACCTTCTTGGTATTTGAGTTTTTCCCCAAAATGTCTCTTTCCACTTTTTATGTGCAATATGAAACTGCATAGAAAACACGTGGATGGAAACATACTTTCATGACAAAACTCTGAGCATCTGCTGAGCATGACCATGACGCTTTCCATACTGGAGGCATTGCTTCTCTTTAGTCAAGGCTGGATTTAATCCAATTCAGTTAGATTGATCATGAACTAGGCTGAAAGCTCTGAATGTAGCAGTGGTGATTCATGTGAAACAGCGTTTGATACATATGTGGTTATGTGTGAAGTTTGATAAATGGCAGCAAAATAATCTACTGATCTAAAATATTTTTTTAAAAAAAACTATGAGCCACTAAGCCTATATATGTAATTAGTGTAAAATGCAGTTTGTCATCTTATCATGCTCATCAATTGGACGTTAAGAGGTAGTGAACATGGTTATTGATATCCTTACTGGAACCATCACTTTTCAATGATATTCTCAGTTTTTAAATGATAAACTTCAACTTTCAACTGAGCTTTTATGAATATCTATATTATTAGTAAATTAAATATAGAAAAATATGTGATTTTCACTGGGAAAAAACACAAAATACAAAGGATGATATTAAAAAATAAATGATGAAGAGTCACTTAAGAAAGGTAGCACTGGATCTTTATGGGTTAATTTTTAAAGAGGTTACTTGTCTGGACTTTATTTGACAACAGTGCATGTTGGCTCATAGATGATTGACAAACCTTATTTTCAAAGACAAATTCCCCTTTTGTCTGTACAGTGAATTGTCTGTACATTTTATATTTTTGTAGCTTGACATGTTGAAAACAGTATCGTGTCCTGTCCAGATTGGAAAGGAGCAGCTGTCCCTAGTGTTCAGGTGTTCAATTATATTAGAAACAATAGAGTTCAGCAGGACTTGTGGACCTCTGTCATGGAAAAAATACTTAAAAATGTGCTCCAAGGTTTTCAATAAATAAAATGCCATTTCTTTTTGTAAGTCATATTTTTAATAGACCATATAGTGTGTGCTATTTGTGCTGAGATCATTTAAATGTGCATTACATATCCTGATTTAATGTACTGATCTTTTACACAGATCCAGAATTGTCTTTGCTCATTTGTTCTATGGTTCAAGGTGAGAAGCAGACAGGGCATACCTGCCACAGGAAAGACCTGATCTTGTTTAGCTGGCAAATGCAAATAATAACTCAGAATGTGGTGAGAATGAAAAATGTTGTCATTGTGTACTGTATCTATGCGAACTAAATACATACATACATACATACATACATACATACATACATACATACATACATACATACATACATACATACATACATACATACATACATACATACATACATACATACATACATACATACATACATACATACATACATACATACATACATACATACATACATACATACATACATATATAATGAAACCAAAATAGCAACAATTTTGTCTTCAGTTATGTTCTTTTGGTGAATGGTGAGTGGCTATAATGTAGTAACAGCAATGTCTCGGAAAATACAGCATTATTAGATTTTTTTATGGTTAGGTTTGCACTGGCAGCCTGTAGAGATAGGGAAAGATATCATAGATTTGTTTGAAAATGCACAAATGCAACAAAGTAAAAAAAAAAAAATAAAAAAAATACAATGTGGTTTTTATTAATATACTAAATCACAATCTCCTCTGAACCCTTACCAATGCACTTTTGTTTCCTGAGCTGAAAAACTTCTTGAAGTTGGGATACAAACACTCATCTCTGCTGGTAACATTCACAATTTTCCATGCTAACCACCTCATGCCAAGGCAAACACAGCAGATTCTTAAATGACAAATTATACTTATATTATATGTATCAGTGCTTTGCAGAAATACTATACAATAGTAGCTTTTTTATCGTGGCGTCCTGGGTTTGAGGCCAAACAAAGGAAAGTAAACAACACAAATCTATAAAACATTTTGATATTCTTTTAATTTAACCTGCACATTGGCAATGTCCCAAAGAAATAACCCCCTGATTTCATTATCAGCTCAGGCCAAGGACAATCATCTCACACTGATCCTACCTACAATTGCTACATATTTCTAACTCTCACACACACTCGCCAGGAAAAAAGGAAGTGACAGCTGTGGTGTTTCACTCCAATAGTCTACATTATGTGATTATACTATTTTATAGCATATGCACTGTCTGCCTCATTCAAACAAATGACTTGCTCTCTCCATCTGTGAGTGTGCCTCCGTCCTTCTGAGAATAAGAAGCGCCTCACCAACCGTTGGTGTGCATGCATATCTCTGTCTTTTCACTGCAACAAACACATGTCTGCACCTTCAGATAAACATCAGACAAATGCTCCCTTCACGTTTGATGCCATTCTGACAGGGCTACCAGTATTTTAGAGCTTTCTCCATCTTTGTCTTTGTGTCTCTCTCTGTCAAACTGCCTGTCTCAGAGTACAGACTGGGGATGACATTGAAAACACCAAGTGCAGTGAAACAGAGACACATTGAATATTCTGGAATGTAGGTCAAGAGTTTTCACTGCTTGATTTTGGGCTTATTTCTACTGTTCATAGCCTAGTGCTGCACCTGCACAAATAGCGCTGTGGTTTTGCTGGTGTGAATATGAGTGTGAGAAATCACATACGGTTTAGTTACTCCTCTGGTCAGGGTTATCATCACCGTTCACTCTGCTCGCTTTATCATTCCAACTGGATTTTGAGTCATTCTTTTATTTCCAAAGCAGTGTCACATTGAAAGGGGATCAGGGTTTCATGGCAGTCTCACATTTGTCAAAGTCTCCACTGGATGGAGAATCACAGAAACGAGATGGGAGGCGAGGAGGAGGAAAAGTTATTTTTATACTCCTCCCCTCCCATTGCTACCCTCTGCTCCTGTGCGCCCCATGCACAAACATTTTGGAGAGCCTCAGTATGTGTATGTGTACACTTGTGTGTGTGTGTGTGTCTGTGTATGTGTGTGTAAGGGGTTTGTATGAAAGATTGATGTTGGCCTAAGTACCTGCCAAGCAGCATCAGGCCAGAAACACAGTGAGCGAGGGAGGGAGGGGGAGGAAAATGGGAGGGAAGGGGAATAAGAGAAGGAGCAGATGCCACAGATAGAGATGCCTATCAATAATGCAACCCCCAATGAGTTCACTATTAAGGGAGGGCTGGGAGGAAAGAGTAGAACGGAGGAGTGGAGGGAGTAAAGCTGGGTGAGAGAAGGTGAAAATAACAAGAAAAGAGTTTTGATTATAAGGTCAGAAAGAAATGTAGGAGGAACAGAGATGAAAAAGAGTGAATGTAGCAGGGGAATAAAATGTGAGGTGATGAAGAAAAGGAAAATAGTGCAAGGACAGAATACAGATCTGTAAGAAAAAGTAAAAAAAAAAAAAAAAAAAGAATGGTGTGGGTGTAAGTGAAGTTTTACAGCAGAAACAGAGGTGGAAATCATATGAAAATGGAACCAAGATAAATGTAGGGTATGTTCTTTTATTTAGCAAAATGTGCAAAAACATGCAGAGCTGCCACAGTCAGAACCAGAGTGAAAGAAAGAATTCCCACATCTCATTATGTATGCAACATTTTCTACAGGACGATATGTCATCATAATGAGAACATTTTCTACTTAAAATAAAACAGCTTTCTTTTAATGACACGACGCTAATATGTGAGACATCATCCATTTTTCCAAGGGAACTCCATCTCAGAAATGACACTGAATGGCAATGTATGTTTATGTCAAACAAGAAATTCGATTAAATATGTTGTAGAGTCTACTGTATATGCCACAGACAGTTTCATCTGTATTCCTGTGTCAAAGCAAAGTGTTTGGAGCTAACTCTAAAAGGAAGTTAGACTTGATTAGTTCATTGTAAAGGTAGCCATAACAGAACCCATTGTTGTCATAAATTAATCAGTGTTATATGGATTATATTTGATTAAAGCCTGATTAGCTCATTTTTTATGTGATGAGTTCAGTTTTAGCCTTAAAACCTAAAGTGTAGCCTGAAAATCCAAGATAAGAGACAGCCTGATGTCACCTCATCCAGTTGCTTTAGGGCATTTCCTAATAAAATAAAAGTTTTCATTATTTCTCAGTCCTTCTGCCTGCTGTTTTGTTTTCATGTTAATGACATTTAGAAGAACACACTGGCTGGAAAATCATTCAGCTGTGCTACCATTACAGTGCGTCAGCGTTCATGGGCCACACCCGATATCACAAACTGGATGTGACCACCGCATGCTCTCTATTTTCATTTTATTGTTGAGTGGGGACAAGGACTGAAAGACAAGCAGAGATTACAGAATGTCCCTAATGTAACTAACAAACCACATGAGTCAAACAAGGCCACTGAGATCACCCTCTGTGTGTGTGTGTGTGTGTGTGTGTGTGAGAGGGTGGATATATTACTTTTATATGTATTTTCTATATATAGTGCTGAATATTGAACAAAAGGAAACATTTTGACACTGATTCACCTTCTTTACTGCAGTAAAAGTGAAAATAGTACAGGCACTTAAATATACTTACTTGAAGTATACATGCAGACACTAATTATTTGAAGGACATTTCTAATAAGTGGATCTGTTCAAAGCAAACTCATTCCATATTAAGATAATGCAAAGACTGTTAAAGCTCATAAAGTTAAATAAATAAGTCCAGACCGTACATGCAGGACTCTCCCCAGATGCTAGCATATAATCTGAGCACCTCCTTGGTGTTTTTTAACCCTCTGGCGTCATGCTAATGAACTCTCCTGAGTGCCATCAGCTCATCATGTTTCAAAGCATGAGACTCGCATCTCATTAGTCAGTTAAGTATGACGTTAGAAATAAAGCGCTGTCATTTGTGAAAATAGTGACGTTATTCCAGCATTTAGAAGCACAACACTTTCCACATGAAGTTTTCCATAAACAACTCCAGCTGTTCATAAACAAGTGCAAGGCATAGACACAGCTTGCTGATCAGAAGACTCCTTCTTCTCCATGGGTGGGTGGGTGGGGGCATGGGACTCACAAAGCACAATGCTGGTCGGTGGGTGGTCCAGTGCGCCTCCTTGCTCAGAATTTCTGGGGAGAGCCCTGATATATGTGTGATATGCACAATAGATTATATACAGTAGTATATACAGTACTCCCCTCACATTTCTGCAAATACCATCTGAACCAAAGATGATGCACAAGAATACCCATGTCATGATTTCATATGTTGTGCCCCCCACTTTCTTTTATTTTGTTTTATGCTTAATGGTAATGTGTATGCAGTGGGGGGGTGGGGGGGGGGGGGCTGAGTTGGTAAAATTAAGGAAAAACAATTCAAGACATTGTATCTAAAATGTACTATATATTGTTTGTCTCTTCTTGAATAAAATAAAAATGGGGGAAAAAAATGATGCACAAAACATCTAAACAATTTGTTCAAAACAAATAGTTTAAGATCATGGATTACTGGAACCATCTCCTGTGGTCTGATGAGACCAAAATAAATGTATTTGGTTCAGATGGTGTTAAGTGTGGGTAGGATTAGAAAGACAAGTGTGTCTTACCTACAGTCAAGTATGGTGGAGGGGGTGTCATGGTCTGGGGCTGCCATGCCGGCATTGGGGAGAAGGATGAACACAAACATGCATTGTGACAGACTGAAGCAAAGCCTGAGCCCCTCCCTTAGGAAACTGGACCGCACGATGTGGTCATGGAGGAGTGGAGGAGGATTCCAGTGGAACCTTTGAAACTCTGCTGAAGTCCAGGCCTAAGAGTGTTAAAATAATGGTTCCCACGCGAAAAAGTGACACTTTGGGTCAAATTTGAACATGTTCATTTAGGGGTGTACTCACATTTGTTGGCAGTTGTTTAGACATTAATGTCTGTGTGTTACTGTGTTATATTGAAGGGACAGTAAATCTACACTGTTATACAAGCTGCAGACTGACTACTGTACATTGGATCAAAGTGTTATTTATTCAGTGTTGTCCCAGGAAAAGTTTAAAGGTGTCATTCCATCATTATTTCATTAATATTGCTGTATTCTCCATTGTTATTGAATGTATTGTGTGTTGGTTCTATTTTAAAAAAAAAAGGTCCGTAGAAAAATGACTTGAGGTCGAACAACAGAGTTTACGGGTACTTCTGTATACATATCCACGACGAGGTGATGAGGTGTCTCTGATTGGCTCAGAATGAATGCGTGAAGGAACATTAGCATTCGCTTGTTTTGAAAACTTTCAGGAAACAAAACAATGCTTTATTTATTATTGATTTTATTATCATTTATTTCCACAGAGAGCACATGAAAGAGTTTCCTCTGCCACTTTTTTCAAGTTTGTGCAGTAGCTACTGTGGCGCAGTCTTCTCTTGTAGATGCTAATGCTAATGCTACTTCAGATTTGCTGCAATGGGTAACGGGGCTAAGGGGAGTGTTACCTGCATTCAGTGGGCTGGCTTAACCTCACGTGGGTGACACCAACGTCCACATGATGTAATGTGTACATGCTTTTCCTGAGTGGCTCATTTCTCTGGGTTGTTTTCTATGAATGGGAAATACAGCCTAAAAAGCACCGCAACTTTCAACGCAAATTTAAAAAAAATATCATGCACCATCAGACATTTTAAGGCGCAACAATCTCAAAAAAGGCCCACAAAATCTTGAAGGATTATAGCTTCTTTTTCTTTCAGTGACCATTTCCTGGCTATTTTTTGGCAGTAGATTATTCCTTGCTTTGTACATTATCTTGTCCATATCATGTCTGACATAGAAATTTATGCTATGAGGTTAACGAGACATCATAATCGTACCTCTGGATGTTCTTTTTCTCTTCCCTCTCCTCCACGTTAGATATTTCTGTTTATCCTCGTCTTTATTCACATCCCACCTCCGCTCAAGTCACTCCTCTTCAGCTCTCCCTTCCGTTCATTCTTCTATCCAGACTAATTGAAATTGAGTCGAGCTGTAAAATAAGCTTAAACTGATAATCACCTACATTACACGCAGCCACTTTAAAGACGTCCAATAATAGATGAAAGAAAAGCGAGCCTGTAAGTTGCTATAAAAACAAAAGAAGGACCAAGTAGCTCTTCATTTTTGCTCTGCTACTCATTTCATTACATTTCTGAACAAAACTATCTGTTTTGAATCCTCTATTCCATTTGAACTCTGTTATGCATAGTGACTACAGTGGGTAGTTATCCTACAGCTGCTCCATTTATTCATAGGTTTTATTGTTTTAGTTCTATTTCAGCCATAACAGTGGATGCTCATATATCATCCCAACCTGATCTGCACTAAAAGGTTTGACTGTAAATCAATTGATTGTTATTGTTATTAGACTGTAATTAACAAAAAAAATGCCCATTTTTAAAAAAATTTTACCTCCATGAAGTGAGTAGTGACTAGTGTTAGAGTATGATCAAATGTGAGAAAACATCAGTTTAAAAGCCTTTTATTATTATTATTTCATTGAGTTCATACATTTTATCAGTAAATACGTATTTCTTTGCTTCTAAAATCACATGGTGTCGAGCTGAGTGGATAATTTATACTTTTTATTATTTATGTTGCATGTTAACACAGGTTTTTATACTTTTTAGCCCTGATTTTAATTTGTGCTGAGGTTGTTTATACTCTATTTAATTGTTTTGATTAGTCTTTCATGTTCTCATTTGTGGAACCAAGGGTTAATTTTATTTTATTTATTTTAATTATGTATAGACAGCTCATGTTAGTTCGCCTGTTGTCATGTTTGTGCCTGTATTTGAGATGGATGTTTTTTTCTTTTCACCCCAACTATAGTATTAATAAAGTAACCTTACTTTACCATAACTTACTTTACTTTACTTTACCTTAACTTTCCTTTATTTTACCTTACTTTACCTTACCTTACCTTACTGTATCTTACCTTACCTGACCTTTGGTTGTAAAATTGCATATGGTTTCCAGCTGACTGGATATTTTTGTAACTCCATGAAAAACAGTTTCATAAAAGTTTTTTTTTTTTCAACGCCTGAAAATGAATAAAAACACACAGTCATTCAATTGCAGGCTTTATATGAGACATCTGATGTTTAAATGGATTCCTCATATGAACTTTATAAAGTGTCTTATGACTTCCTATAACGTGCTGTCTAAGCATGTGTTGCCCACAGTCCGAGGACACTGTGTGCTTCTGTCTTATATTAAAAATATACTTACATGCAACACAATGGCACTAGAAATGGCCTTATTTGCATGTTACACCTGGACTTGCAGCCTGTGCGTGGTAAGCACAAACAGCGCTGACACTGTGTTTCCTCTCCACCCTGTGTTCCCCTGTGTCCACATCTCCTGGGGGAATCCCTCCTTTTGTTTGCTCCTCCAGTTTTACTTCTCCATCATTCCTACTTTGTTTTTCCCCCTCTGGTGCCTCTCCTGTCTTAACCGTGTTGTTTTCTGAAGCATACTGTTTGAAATAGCTGCCTCTTTTCTTTATTTCCATTTACTGCTGACATAATTTTACAATAAAAAATCTCCCACTCATCCTTTCTCATGTGCTGTGTCTCTTAAGCGTAGTTCAGGAGAAATCTATGGAGAACAGAGAGTGGAAAAATCAGAGTGGATAGTTAAAGACTGTAACTATGCAATCGTTCCTTCTACTGAGATATGCTCTGCCAAAAATCCATAAATAAATAAAGATCATTAAAGTGTGAAAAATGCATGAGTATTTATGTGATGATGATTTTTTTTCTTCGCATGCATCTCTCTGTCTGTGTATTTGCATTCGTACACTCATCTACGTTAGCATGTTCCCCATGCCTTTGCTCATTTCCCTTGCAAATTACTGGAACACAGGGCTGTAGTAACTGATTGATAGTGCTGAGTCTTTCTGGTTGTGCTCAGCGTGTTTGTTGGACTGTGACAGTTAACCTGTGTTGGACAGAACCTGCATTTTATTCACATATATTGCACACTTATCAAAGAGCCATTAAGGATATCAATGGCATAGTGGAGCAGTGCCTCACAGTGAGAAGGACCCTGGTTCAATTCCCACACCAGACCTTTCTGTGTGGAGTTTGATGGTTTCCTCCCACCATCCAAACACATGCACTGATAGGTTAATTAGTTAATCTAAATTGTCCATAGGTGTGAATGTGAGAGTGATTGTTTGTCTATATATGTTCAGCCCTGAGATGAACTGGCGTCTCATACAGGGTGTACCCACGCCTTCACCCATTGTAGCTGGATTAGGCCCCCAGTGACCCCCATGACCCTAGTGAGGATAAAGTGGCTTCAGATAATGAGATTTCTTGGATTTTGATTTTTTTTTTTCTTTTTTTTCATTTCTGGGTAAGAAACCATACACAGTAACTTCAATGATTTTGACTTTTTGTACATAAAACCAAAAATATAAATATTTTATATTAATAATATTTTTTAATTTCTAGAGTTTTTAAATAACTAAACATTTTCATCAGATTAATCACATAGTTGTTGTGGATTAATTTTGATTAATCACAATTAAATCCCATTCATTTTGATCTAAATAGAATCTAATTTAAAAAAATGTATTTTATTTTTCATGAGTCAACAAACTCAAGAAAGAAGGGAATATATATGCACATAATGTTTTCTAGTAGAATCCCTGACAAATGTACACTTCGTGTTAATGTACTATTTTAAGCTGGAAACATTTCAGTGAGAATAAAACTCCATTCTGTAGAGCGTGTCTAATACTTTCTTGCTGATCAACTGTTCTGTCTTGGGGTTTTTTTTTGCAGCCAGATGTCGTGCTGTTTAGCATCTTCCATCCTTCCATCTGCAGACTTGTGTATGTGCTTTACAACACTAACTAGGACAAACTGTGTCAGATGCATTGGCAGAGAAGTTCAGAGTCATTCTGCTGCAGATGAGTTAATTGTGTTAAAATTTTTCATCAGATTAATACATTCACTTTGACAAACCTAAAACATTTCACAACATCAATAATCTTGTTATCTCCTCCCATAACACACTACTGTTGAATTTCAGAGAATTACTATGAGCTTCCGATAAAGGGTTAAAGTTGAACTCCTGTTATGCTTGATTTAAAAATTTGCTTTTAAAGGAGACTGTCTTCTCCACTGGAAATTCATCTTCCTTATTTTTAAGCCAGCAGAATTATATTCATATATTCCACATGCCAAACTTGCCTCAAAATACAGAAGATGCACCTCCCCAAATGACACATAAAAGGACAAAGTATAAGGAAAACATTTTCATCAGCCTAACTTTTATCTGTGCAAACAAATATGCAAATGCACAGTAAACAACATTTGTTCAACTGCAACATTTTGCAGTGGTGATGAATATGCGTTCTTAATTTGTTTGTGTTCTATCTTCATCTAAATTGCAGTGTGCTCACATTTATGCTCAGGCTCGAGTAATTAGCCCAAACCCTTCATCCAAAAAAAAAAAAAAAAAAAAAAAAAGATTCCTTTTGAAGAACTAAGAGTCGACATTGGGTAAGTTTTGGTCACCCCTAGTCTACTGTTTAAGAAATAACTGTCAGTGGATTTATTATTCATGACCTTATGTCTTGTTGGCACCAGTTTTTTCCATCACAATCTTCATTATATACTTTTATTATGAACAGAGGAGAAGGGAGAGGGAGGGTGTGACAAGCATTTTATGTGTTTTTATTTTTATATTGTAGTCCATAAAGATAGGACGAAATATACATACACATACACATACACACTATAATATATAATTATTGCTTCTGGTTAAAGATAATACTGATGTGTATAAATGAGGAATGTGTCTGGGAAAAAAATTGTTCCATTCACTACTCAGCCATACTGTAAATAAAGGGTTTTAGCTGGAAACAAGTTCTTTATCTCTTCCACTCTTTCACCTCAGAAATGTTGTTAAGCCTGTTAGTGAAGCCCACTGGTGGCCCATGTTTTTGTAAAAAAAATAAAATAATAATAATAATAATACTAATAATAATTAATGAAATTAAATTAATAAATAGACATTTTAAAGTTGACATTAAATATGAGTAAATAAATATATTATAATTATTATGTGTTATTGTGCAACATTTATTAACATTACTTACACCAACTACAGACAAAAATGCACACTCTGAAATACACATTATTCACATTTAATAATGAATGAATGAAAAGATAAATTAACTAAATGTCAATGACAGATTCTACAAGGTGGAATAATTGGAATAAAGATTTGTTATGTTGAGGCTTGATTATGTACTGTAGAAAACATGTGAAGAAAGTATAAAGGGTACATTTCACATCCAGGGCTAGACTCTGGCATTACATTATTATTAACATTCAAGTTAACATTATGGTTAGTATAACTAATTATAACATTTCTTGAAAATAAATAGCCTAAGTAGTGATGCTTAGCCTGGTGGGGGGTGGGGTAAAGCCTAGATGGTCCACCAGGTCTATAATGCACAGGGGACAACACTGTCTTGTCATCTCTTAATCAACCATCAGTTTAATAGAGCACAAGAAGATTAGATTGTTTAGGTGGAAAAAGGTCATGTGTTTAGGTGGAAAAAGGTCATGTGGTCTGATGAGTCCCGATTGACCCTGTTCCAGAGTGATGGGTGCACGAGGGTGAGAAGAGAGGTAGATAAATGATTACCCATCATGCCTAGTGCCTACAGTTCAGGTCTGTGAGGGCAGTGTCATGATCTGGGGTTGGTTCAGTTGGTCTGGTCTAGGATCAGTACCATAATATGTCCATAAAATCAGAACCTGTATCGACTGAATGACCAGGTGTGAACATCAGTGGATTGTTTTTATAATATTTTCTCGTTCTTCTTTTTTCCATCTATTGGTATTGGTCTGTTGAGTTGGTTGATACACTCTTGTCTCCCTGCCATGATTTACTGACAGGTGAAGAAAACAAAAAGAGAAAAAAATGGAGAGAAAAGGGAAGGGGACAAAAGGGAAATAAAAATGAGAAAAAAGAAGGACAAAAGGAAAGAAGAAAAGAAACAAAGGGGAAGAAAACAAAAAATGGAAAAAATAAGGACGAGGAAAAGGAAGTGGGAGTGAACAAAAAAGGAGAGTAAAAGGAAGAAAAAAAGAGGGGAAGTAAAAAAAAAACAAACAAATCAAGGCAGTCAGAGACAGCAGGCCTTCACCAAGGCTTTATATGGCATCATATGACGTCAAAACGAGACGTGATGGAGCCATAGGTGTTGACCCATCTGATGTCTGAAGATGAGACGATGTGAATGAAAAAAACACCAGATTCTATCTTGTCTGAATCCTGAGATATTACCACTGATGTGTTTTAGATGTTGACCTTTAGTGTGAGCTTGACTTTTGACCTTCATTGCTCAAAATCTAATCTTCCTTGACCCATTATCTATCTATTATCTATCATTCCTGAAAGTTTCTTCAAAATCCGTTCAGAACCTTTTGCGTAATCCTGCAGACAAACAGACAGACCTGAATTTAATACCTCCTTGGTGAAGAAAAATGTCTTTCTATTGCAGTTTGGCTTAGATTACCATTTACATTATGCCTGAAAAACCACCTCCTGCCAGTGCAAAAAAAAAAAAACCAAACAGTGTAAATTATCATTTTTCCATTACATACATGTTATATTTTTACACTTTGAGGGTCAATGGAAAAGCAGCTATTGTAATTGACAAAAAAAACTTGCAGTGAAGGAGCTATATATATATATATATATATATATATATATATATATATATATATATATATATATATATATATATATATATATATATATACGACAAAATGACAACAACAGCAGTTCTTCTCCCTTCATAACTTGAACTCCACCCAAACCAATCCTGGAGGAAACCTTAGAAAGAGCCAAAAAACAGAGAGCCACAACAAATAGGCATTTTTTATTCCTGTTGATTTTGAGTCACGCTACCCTTATCTCCAAGATTAATCTTTAATTAGAAGTCAAGCCAGTAAAGGATTGACAGAACTGACCTTGGATCAGTTCCTAGACCCAGGATAATGGTGGCCGTCAGCAGCTCTATTGAACTGAATGTCAGTCTGGTAAAACTTGCTGATTTTAAGGAAGCACGCTGCAGAGAGAAGTGACATGAGCTCAGCGATGCAAAGAGCGGTCTGAGGACTGGACAGAGGGAGCTCATACACAGCAGAACATTCTGGTGCAAAGGCGGATTACTTATGTTGAGATGCAACATTTTATCAGGTCTCTAAGCACCATGGCTTATAGAGTAATAAAAAGGCTGGAAGTAACTTGAGTAGTGTTGCTGTACGTGGTGTTCTCAGTGTCACTACTATAGCATCAGCAAATGTTGAAACAGTTAAGATCAAGTTAGGCAGTTTGTTTTGATCACATACTGTACTATATTGCCTAAAGTATTGGCTCACTTGCCTTGACATATCATTGTTTTCATCCCATTCTTAAGCGATAGGGTTTAACCCTTTGATACATGAATTATGAGAACCTTAGTCAAGATTTTTTTCCCCAAAATGTTTTTGAAAAAAGTGATAAAAATGTGAGTGAAATCTTTTAAATGAAACAAATTTTTTTTATGGAGTTACAAAAAGGCCCACTCAACTGGCAGTTTTTATAGTTACAGTCTGAGAGCAACAAGCAATTGATTTACATGCAAACATGTTAGTGCAGATCAGGTATTAACAACATTAATGGTATGATATGGAATTTATCTGAAACTAAAACAAGAAAACCCATGAATATACTTATAAATGCAAGATTAACTTTACAAACTCAATACACATTTACAGTTATTTTATTTTCCCCATGCAATCAGGAAATAAGCATTTATAAATATAGTTTCATTAAAAAAAATCCGATAGTTGTGGCTTAAGGGGAGCCATCCATGCCCCCCCCCCCTCCCTCCGCTAATGGTCATATCTGATGACCATGAAAAGATGACAAACTGTGTTTTAGACCAGTTATGTGTATGTATGTTACATGTATTGATACACTGTTTACTTCTTTATTAGGTTTTTTTTCTTGCTGTTTAAAAGGCACCAAATCATTCTTCAATTTAGTTTTATATTCTCAAAACAATAGAAATCCATAATTTTTACATACAAATCTAGTTTTATAAACGTACTCTTGTTGTAAAGAATACACTTAAATTTGATTGTCTCATTACCACATACTTTCTATTAATCTATTATATTTTCCACACAATTTTGCAACTTTTTGGTCTTTTTTTTTTTACAGTGTATGAAACAATGGACATGGTTTTTTTTTTCCTTTTTGTTTGTTATTTACAGAAATTAATGAGTACTAGCACTACTATTTAATACGAAAGTGATTAATGGTTTGTCGGCTGGTGAAAATGAAATCTGTTGTCTTGCGCAGCTACATTTTGCCCCCATGTGATTGACTTGACAGGCTAACACTAATGTAATGTGGCTGACAGGACTCTAAATACAGTAACCAAGGGGACGTGTGAACTGAAGTGAAGCCTCGAGTGTTAATTATGATTGTGTTGAGCAGTGTTGTTTAGACTCACACGGTGACATGTTCAGGGAATAAACACTTGTACTTTTGTTCACAGACTCCATCATATACGATAGGTAGGTTGAGGAGGACCTCATATTTTCACACCTGTTATATAATATATAAATCATTACAAGACAAGACAAGACTAAAAATCGCTTAAACTAACATTTTACAGAAAAGCTATAAATCTGAGTGTGCAGACCCGCTCCTGCTAAACCTAGTTCCTGGACCCCAGAACATAAAAGTGATGCAGGAGAGTATCATCAAGCTATGCTAGCGTGTTGACAGATCAATTAGCAGCTGTCACAGTGACTGCCATCTCTCTTTTGTTATTACCTCACTTGTCTCTATTATGTTTTTTTTCTGTTACACTGTTCTGTCTGAGTAAAAAGAGCAGCAGTGATATGAAATTAACTCACATTTCCCCTTTTTATATCCTGTATTCAACTTTTTCCTCACTTACAGATAGATAGATGATAGATAGATAGATAGATAGATAGATAGATAGATAGATAGATAGATAGATAGATAGATAGATAGATAGATAGATAGATAGATAGATAGATAGATAGATAGATAGATAGATAGATAGATAGATAGATAGATAGATAGATAGATAGATAGATAGATAGATAGATAGATAGATAGATAGATAGATAGATAGATAGATAGATAGATTCTAATCTTTTCCTCTCACTGTCCTCTGGTCTGCTCTTTCCACTCAGACTGGTTTAGAGTCTCTTGACCCTCGTGGGCGGACCCCCCTCCACCTGGCTGTCACGCTGGGCCACCTGGACTGTGCCAGGGTACTGCTGCAGCACGGAGCTGACGTTAGCAAGGAGAACCGCAACGGATGGACTGGTAAGTGTGTGAGTGTCATTGTGTGTGAGTGGAGTGTGCAGAGAAAACTAAAGGTGTCCACATGGAAGGGTGCACACTGTACATGATGTATTATTGACTTGAAGGAGTGTAAAGCTCTGGAAAAATCATTACTTTTATCATTTCTAGGTAAAATAATAAAGGTTCTCATGAATTTCAAATAAAAAAAAATATTGTTATTTAGTGCATGCATTTACAGAACAGGATACACGGTCAAAATAAAATAAAAAAGAAGGTGTTTCCAGACTTCAATTAATGCAATGAAAGGCAGTTCATATTAATTTCTAAAGGAAAAAAAAATTATGTAATGTGGGAAAAGTTAAGATATGAATATTTGGTGGAATAACCCTAGTTTTCAGTGACAACTTTCACATCTTGTCTCTCCTCCATTGCTGTTGGATCACTATGCAGCTCTTGGCAGATGAATTCAAAATGTTCAGTAATGTTTGATGGCTTGTGTCCATCCATCTTCCTCCATAAGTTTATAAAGTGTGTTCAGCTCTAGAGCTTGAGCTGGACATGACAGGATGTTCATTTGCTGGTCTGTCATCCACAACTTTATTAATCTAGCTGAGTCCAGGAGCATTGATCTGATAGAAGAACCCGTCCTCGGAGCTTGGGAACATTGTCAGAGCAAAAGTCCAATCATTTTCAAGAGTTATTTGTAGAATATTTTTGCAGAACTAATTGCACTGTTTTTGCCCATTGTAAGGAAATAGTGATAGTCATAGTAGTGGTTTTTTTTACCTGTCCTTCTTAACCCTATGTTGGTCTTTTTCCACCTCACAGGGACTAAAAATAAAACATAGATTTATTTATGTTTTTATTGACCCTAAATTAACTAAATTATTAAAACTCAAACATTACTCCTTCACCAATCTTACCAACATAATTTGTGACTTGGTGACTTTGTGTTTGTATCATTAGTGATTAACATTAGCGAGTAGCATTAATATTTCATGACCCTTTACTATCATCTCTACCATTTGGTTGAGCATGTTTTCAAAAAATTATTACATGAATACCAAAGTATTTTACGATCTTCTTCCTTAGTGTTACATATATATATATATATATATATATATATATATATATATATATATATATATATATATATATATATATATATATATATATATATATATATATATATATATATATATATATATATATATATATATATATATATATATATATATATATATATCGGGGATATCGGGGTTCAAACTTACCTCTACGAAACGGTTGAGTTGACCAACAAAGGGTTAAGTTAGACATGGATGAAGTGTATATTCATGCTAACTACTAAAGTGAACATGAGTCAAATGAAAGCACACGAAGAACATGTAACATGTACTGGTGTTGAAATTCAACAAGAATGGAACGGCTGTCATACATGCACTGATTTCAGAAGAAGTTGCAGTGGTCTCTTATTTTTTTCAGATATTTATGGTATATTAGCAGGGATGTAGCTAGTACTGTGTGTAATATGTTGACTCTAAATTAAACACAGTATTCTGTAATTATATTAATTACAGAGATAATGGTGACGATCATGTTTACACTGCATTACTAATGGTTAATATATTTCCATCTCAAATATTTGCAAATGTTTTGATGTACTTTCAATATATTAGTGATATATAATGCATACAGAATTCCCTATAATTTTCACACATGGGGAAAAATAATAATAGTGCAGTAATACAGTTTGTAATGGTAGGGGATTTAATAATCTCCAAAGTTCAAGCAATAAAAATACCAAACTCTTGCTCCTACTCTGATGTTTTATGAAGGAGTTCTTTCCTGTTCAGTGGTACTAAATCTTGACTATCCCCATTCAACAGATGTGAGGTTTTTTCTGTCCTATTTCTCCAATTAGATTATCTTACATCCGGAGTCAGAAAACGTTACAACTTAAAGACCTAAAACAGGGGAAAAAACTGTCTGGAGCTACACAAAAAAATAATGAATTCCCTTTAGTTTAACCACAAGTGTCTATGCAGTAGCATATTTATGATTATTGGTTTAATGTTGCACTAATCTAATGCTTTGGTGCATTTATGAAATTATACAACTATAATAAAGAAGGGTATTTTTGGATACACCAGCATGTGTTGTGGTATTTAAAAGTGGGCAGTAAAGAAATGCAGGACAACAAAAGGCTGGGTAGGCCTACAACAACCATAGAAAATGATGACTTATGATTTCCTCTGGTCAACCAGTATGTTCTCAATGGATGGTTTAATTTAAATATTCAGAAAAATTCAACTATTTTTTTTTACTGTGTTTTGGCAGGTGTCACGGGTGTCAAAAAGCAACTGATTTAGAAAAAGAAAAAGCTAAGATTAAAATAACTGGAAGTGAATTACACTTTTTTTAAACTTCATTTTAGTAAAATTTTTTGGCTAATTTTTCAAGTTTTTTATTATGCTGTATATATTTTTTTAGTTTATGTTAACTTTGTTACTTACTTTGTGTATTTTTCTACATGTTGTTTTGTTATTTTATTATTTTTCTTCAACTTTGTTCCATTTGTGTCTTATATTGTTTATGTTATTTGTTATGTTTGTTGGTTATTACCTCCCCCAAGGAGGTATTAAATTCAGGTCCATTTGTTTGTTTGTCTGTCTGTCAGCAGGGTTACGCAAAACGTTCTGAACGGATTGTGATGAAACTTTCAGGAATGATAGATAATGGGTCAAAGGAAGAACCCATTACATTTTGAGCAATGAAGGTCAAAGGTCAAGGCCACACTAAAGGTCAACAACTAAAACACATAAGTGGTAATAGCTCAAGATTTAGACAAGATACAGTAGAATCTGACCATCTTTTTCATCCACATGGTGTCACCTTCAGACATCAGATGAGTCAACACCTATGGCTCGATCATGTCATGGCCTTGGCGAAGGTCTGCTGTCTCCGAATGCCTTGTTATTATTATTTTAATGTGGAACTGCTAAAATGTCAGGAGTCAAAGGGTTAAAGCAGGAGCATCTCCTTGTGTTATAATAGGCTTCACTGGTTTTCACATCTGTTCATCGGATATGGGTCATGTCGATGATGAAATCCTAAAGCTCTCCTAAACAATACTCCTGTATATCCCTAAGCCACCATGCTAACCTAGTGAAAATACACTCACAAAGGCCATTTATGATGCTACTGTGTCATTTTAGAAGCGCTCCCTTTGTCACAGTAAAAAAAGACGATAACATAGTGATATAACACAGTGCATACAATAACATTTCCCTGGGCTGGTATCTCAGAAGGGCACTGGGGAGTTTAGCACAAATCCTGCCTTGTCTGGTTTAGAAAATATAAACCAATCTGTGTTTTTTCTTTTTTTTTTTTTTTTTGCTTTCACAGATTGACAATGTATGCTGCCAGACACTTCTTCCCTGTTGGAACGGTGCAAATATGTCTGGCAAATCAAAAAGGAATGTGAAATCAATTAATTTTTAGAATGTTCAAACAAAATTGGCTTAGTTTATTTGAAAGGGGACAATGCAATTTTATAAAACACATGATTACACATGGTTAAAAAAGCCAGAATTAGCCAGAAGGCTAGATTTCATCTGTACTCCCCTGGATATAATAAAAAAAAAAACAGTAAAATACATCTACAAGAGAAAACATGTTTAGATCATGAATGTAATAAAAACAGACTGTTAAGAAAGCACATAGTACACAATACCAAAACAGTGTAATACAAGATACATTTTCGAGCACAGCGGAAGAAGAGAAAGAAAAGTGAAAGAAAATAAATAAACAAGGCAGTCAGAGACAACAGACCTCCGCCAAGGTTTGATATGGCGTCATGTGATGTCAAAACATGATGTGATCGAGCCATAGGTGTTGATCCATCTGATGTCTGAAGGTGAGACGATGTGAATGAAAAAAACTGTGAGATTCTATCTTGTCTGAATCCTGAATCCCTTACCACTGATGTTGACCTTTACTCTGACCTTGACTTTTGACCTTCATGCTCAAAATCTAATGGGTTCTTCCGTGATCCATTATCTATCATTCCTGAAAGTTTGATCAAAATCCATTCAGAACTTTTTGTGTAATCCTGCTGACAGACAAACAAACTCAAATGTAATACCTCCTTGGTGGAGGTAATAAAAGAAAGAAGACTTCACAACAGGCTTGTCTTTTAGTGTTGGCATCTATAGATATTTATGAGCCACATAAATAATACTTTTTCTTAACCCATCCTCATTCAAGGGTCTTTTGCGTTCCTTGATTCGTACCTTTTGCTTTGATGCTAATGGTTGACGTATATATATATATATATATTCTCATCTGTGGGTTACTTTTTCATCATTACCACCCAAATGATGCATATAATTGTTGAACTCTAAAGCTGCCCATAAGAGCAAATTTGTCTTGTGATGAATGATACGCAAACTGCTGTAATTGTTCAAACCAGCTTTTCCTCTGGCCTACTTCAGTTTCAGCAGTTCTCGTTGCCCCCCTTTTTCCTAAATCGCTCCTGTTCATAAATTTTCGATGAGGCCTGAGTGATTGGCTCTGTTTTACTCTCTCTTTCTTCTCTCTGTCTCTCTCTCTTAGTTCTTCAGGAGGCGGTGAGTACCCGAGATCCGGAGTTAGTGCGTCTCGTGCTTCGTTACCGTGACTACCAAAGGACTGCCAAGAGACTGGCGGGCATCCCCGTCCTGCTGGAGCGTCTGCGCCAAGTGGGATTTCACACAAACAAACGCACACACACTTCCATGCACATATGGAAAAAAATATATATACACTTTCATTACCACACACACACACACACACACACAGAAACACCCATTTACAAAGGCAAGAAATACATACATTAAAATAAAACACTACAAACAACATATCAAGGGATAACATCTTTTGAAATGTAGATGAATCTCTGTAATATTTATATTTTTCTTTTCAGGCAAACATATTTTTTGCCTAGTTTGAAGTTATTAATAACTTTATTTACTGGTGGGAAATACACTCATATTGTCAAAGGACGTTTCTCTGTTTCAAAAACCCTCTGGTTAATAAAAATCACTGAAATACTGTCTAGAATTGATGTCTGAAGCAAAAGTAGTAGAGATGGGCGATACTTGAGTGCCTTGGTGACCTTTAAATGTGCCCTGCCACATGTATTTCATTACTTTTGTGGTTCTACCATGGACATGAAAAAAGAAAGCCTTGTTTACCAACTTTCAAGCCATTCTAACATCGTAATAAAAGCCTGATGGATCGTTTTGCACCACTTTTCATAAATATTCAACATGCTAATCTACTTGACTCTGATTGGCTAATGACGAGCCTGGTTTTTCAACATCATTTCCCCTGTGCAACAAGTAGAAGAACTGACAGAAACTCAACATGAAACTTAATATGCTTTCAATGTCTAACTCTCAGCTTGTATGCCTCTCTAGCATGGTGGAATTTTTACAACTTACCTGTATCTACAAGCCCCCCCCCCACACCAAGAATGCCGATCCCCATGAATTTGTCACATTTACCCCCCATTTACGGTACCCCAGCTTGTTCTATATGAAAACTGTCACTGAGCTAGATTAATTCTGTGGGCGTGGTAATGAATAGTAATGGGCTCAAGCATTAACACAAAAACACCCTTTAACTTCTGACGCACTATTGGTGGGTGTTCTATTTGTATGAGTTATTCTAAATATTCATAGTTCTGAACATATAATGGGACAAAACAAAGCAGCGAGTGAGACCAGTGAGTGTTTGTTTTTACTATGGTTTCCACTTTTGTTGTGATTTTCCTCTACAACAGCTTTTAGGACAAATTCACAGCAGCACATTTACCTGGAATAATGTCTCAGGAGGTTTAATTGTTAAAGTCGATCAATCAATGAACAGGGATGGGAGAAGACTGAAGTGTTTTGAGTTGTGTGCGTGTGCATCCATGCACAGACGCACGCGCCTGGATATGTAGAGGCAGATGTAGCCTTATAATTACACTACATTGGTACATTTGCTAAAAAATTATTACAAGACATGAGGTTACATGCTAACAGATGCTCACCAGTTAGCAAATGAGCATATGCATCAAAGGGTTAACAAACTAGCCCCCCCCCCCCCCCCCCCCCCCCCCCCCCCCCCCCCCCAAGCAGCATATTGCTTAGGGCCCCCACCGATCCATAAACAGCCATGATTGACCTTATTTCTCCTCTCATTTCTTCTAAGTGTCAATAGTTCATTTTCAAATTGACTAGATATCACAAACACCTATGGACCTAACATATTTCAAACAATGCATTTAAAAGGGTTTTGTGTGGCAGAGCACCTTTAAAGGCCATAGTTATCCTGTAAAGTTGGTAGGAGGGTATGGGGATGCATCAGATGGTGCTGAAGCTGTCATAGCTACAGTATAGAGCAGTCAGCGGAGATGCAGAAAGCTGCTTTCATGTGGTTCAGCTTCCAGTGTATCGGCTGCATCCAAATCTCTGATAGATACAAAGACACACACTCATGTGGTAGACACAACAGCATCACACTGTGGAGATGCCAGAGAGGACTCACACCCACATAACACTTGGAAACATCACACACCGTTATTCATCTGCTGCTCTCACCCACATCATTCTCCTCTCTATCCCATCAGTTTTCTTCTATATATAACTCACACACACACACACACACATATTCGACCACTTCTCTATTCCTCTGTCAGTCTCTCCATCTCTGGCAGACACACTGAAACAGCAGCACTTCAATTGTTCAATCTTCAATATTTTTTTTCTCATCCTCTACTTTGTTATTCCCTCCTCTCTATGTACATCCATCTTTAAATTTATCACTTTCCATATCTTCTCTGTTGTCCAATTTATCAATGCCTGTAGCTTTCTCATTTGTCTTCCTCTCTCCATCTCGTTCTCTTCGTCTCCTCCTCCTCCTCTTCTCTCCTGCACCACCACTATCCAGGCTCAGGACTTCTACGTGGAGATGAAATGGGAGTTCACCAGCTGGGGTGAGTCCAGTCTACCATGCCTCTGTGCCATTCTAGTCAGTGAAGCAGTCCAGTACCAGCAGTCAGAACTAATCATGTTATCATCTCCCTCTGGGGCTGAAGAAGCCCATTTCTTCCTGTTTTCCTGGACACTGATGATAACACACTTCCTGCACAGCAGTGCACTCCTAGCTTTTGCTTTTAGAGTTAAAGAGCATGTGCAATTTATCTAAAGTGCACTGCAAAACCACAAGTGGCTGTATTTTAAGTATGAGTGTCTGAAGTGAGATAATTATGTGTCCTGTTAGTGTATCTAATATATACATTAGTGACCAAATGTTTCTGCCACGATTCACATATGAAGTGTAAAGCTGCTAAATGAAAACACTGTGAAGGCCTGTGTTCATTCATCATTCCATTCAAAGGTGTTATGTGTTTGTCTTTAGTGCCCCTGGTGTCTCGTATCTGCCCCAGTGACACCTACAGGGTTTGGAAGAGTGGTCAGTGTCTCCGTGTTGACACCACGCTGATGGGCTTTGAGCAGATGACCTGGCAGAGAGGAAACCGAAGCTTCATTTTCAGGGGACAAGGTCAGAGGCCAAAGTCTAACCTCATATAGTGGGAATGCATGTGGTGTTAGGATACTTTTGCTTCTACAGTATCAGAAACGCCTCAAAGGCTGGTGGAAAAAAGCCATGCAAAAGACACATAGTATATTTACAATGTGTCTTTTGCAGGGCCTGGATTTTTTTATTCCTTAATAAGTGAGATTTTTTTCATTTATATTCTCAGAAAATAAGATATACAATAATTAATCTGTTAATCTAAATTACCCGTAGGTGTGAATGTGAGAGTGATTGTTTCGATATGTTCAGCCCTGCGATGAACTGGCGTGTCATCCAGGATGTACCCTGCCCTCACCTATGATTAGCTGGGATATGCTCCAGCTATACCTGTGACCCTAGTGAGGAGAAAGCGAGTTCAGGAAATGAATGAAAGAATGAATGAATGATACAAACAACGTAGATCTGATGTATGTCAAAGACAAATGCTGAAGAGGAAACACTGAGCATACAGATCATGGGTTAGAAACAGTACATAATTGAATTATTTTAGTAAAAAAAAACTAATATTATAGCATCACATGCATTTGAAAACAGTATTTTCCTATAGAGCTCGGTGTATATATATATATATATATATATATATATATATATATATATATATATATATATATATATATATATATATATATATGGATATTAATAAATACAAACCTTATTACTTCATTCAGACCAGTTCATCCAGATTGTTACAATATTTTTCATACAAACCAGCTGTTATCATTGTCTTACATTTACATATATATTACATATTATACATTTACATATACATTATACATTTAGCAAATCATTTTATAATTTACTTTAACTTGTATCCGTCAAATTTGCTTCATGATTATATATTACTGCTATATGAAACTGGTGATTTGCATTTTGATAATAACTGTTTCATTAGTTTTTATGGAACCTCAACTTCTTCGTGTGCTTTCATTTGACTCACGTTCACTTTAGTAGTTAGCATGAATAGCTTTGCTGTTTTTCCTTTTAAACAAATGGTTAACTTATATTTATATATATATATATATATATATATATATATATATATATATATATATATATATATATATATATATATATATATATATATATATATATATATATATATATATATATATATAAAAGCACGACATGAATCTAATACAATACTATTATTATTATTATTATTATTATTAGTAGTAGTAGTAGTAGTAGTAGTACCGATCAGCATTTTTTGGCCCGATCACCGATACCCATCACTAAAAAACTTGATCTGTTGATTGCCGATCATTTCCGATCACGTAAGGAATTTTAAATGGCCATACCTTTCATCTAGGTATGGATAGTTACAGCAATCAGTAAATGGATATGGGAGAAGACTGAAGCGTTTTGAGTTGCGTGCGCGTGCATCCGCGAACAGGCACAGGTGCCTGTAGTTATAGCAAATAATTACACTACCTTGGTACATTTCCTGAAAACAATTACAACACTGATGCTACATGCTAACAAATGCTAGTACTCAACAGTTAGCAAAACAAGCTTTGAGTCCGCTTTGACGAAGTGCCAATGAAGTGTGGATGCGTTCAGGTGTTGTAGTAAATAAGGCAGTGCTAGGCTAATGCTAATGCTATTTAGCTCTGGGCACACTGTTGTCTGCTTTACATTATTATATGAATTATTATATCTAGATTTCATTTTTATCTAATCCCCTATAGAAATATATGTTCCATGGGTATACTGTATGTATCCCAGGTTGAAGTCAGTGTACACGTTCATGTTTTTGTTTTGTTTTGTTTTGTTTGTTTGTTTGTTTGTTTTTTTTTTGGGGGGGGGGTGAAATTACTGCTTTCCACTGGCTTTACTGTACCTCATTTCACCCAGTTCTTTATTTTTTTCTTACTTCCTCTCAGCACCTTAAATATTTCTGACCTTCATTTTCTGAGCAACGGCATCATATCTTCCCTCTCTGAATGTGTTCATTTCTTGTTCTTCCATTTGCAGTTTCGTGGACATGTTCATGGGCTATTATGGTTCTTTCCTGTCTTTAGGTTTGTCCTATTATCATTCCTCTAAATGTTATCTTCCTGTCCGTTTGTCCGTCAACCCTTCTTTCTGTCAGACTCCAGTGCAGAGGTGATGGAGGTCGACCATGACAGGCAGCTGGTGTTCTGTGAGACCCTGTGCGTCTCCTCCCTCACCGCTCTCCCACCTGGGCGGGGGAATGGTGGTGCCTGCTGCAGCACCGGTGCTGGTTTGGGCCTCCTTGGGGCGATGCAGCCCACTGATGAGCAGGTAGCAGCCAGGCTGTCCGCCCCTGTGGTGACCACTCAGTTGGACACTCGCAACATCGCCTTTGAGAGGTAAAATTACTGGATCACAGAGACTTACTATTATCGAAACATATACAATTATGGATAGGTAACAAAATTTTATTTACTGCATGCACCCAATTAGCATATTATCTGTTTAAACAAAGAAGAGCAATGCCAGCATGTTATATTCAACTTATTCTGTCTCTGATTTGTTGAATATTCCCCCTTTTAAAGTTTATTTTGTCTTACAAAAATCAGATTGTCCCATATGACATGTGTGGATTCATTTAAAACCATTATTACCTCTTCCAAGGACGTTATGTTTTTGCTAGTGTGTATCTGTCTGTTTGTTTTTCTGTCTGTCTGTCTATCTGACTGTTAGCAAGATAACTCAAAAAGTTATGGATGGATTCAGATTAATTGCCAAGAAATGTTGATACTGGCACAAGGAACAAATAATTCCATGTTCCTGGTAATTAGTAGAGAGGGGGGCATCTTTCATTTAGTAGATCAGGGACAGACACTCCTCACAGAAATGAAAATAAAGCTTATCATTCATTTATTGGGGAGTGGGGGCTCAGAGTACTTTTCTAGTTAAAAGCATGTTTTTTTCAACTTTCACTCAAAAGAAAAAATTAGCCATTAAACATAAACGAAATAAGCATTTATTTGGCATTAATTATGATCATTATGATTATCAAGCATTTCCAGACCATTTCAAAGTTTTGGGGATATTATGTTTTTGGTCAGATTGCAGCCAGCAGTAGATATCCTTCATGTTAACGCAATAATGTGAAAAATATTTGGGGTTAAAAAAAAAATTTGCAATGTCAGTTTTTTTTTTCTAATACCGTGCAGCAGAGTCCTGCACGGGTTCGGGTACCCGCGGTTGACCCGTGGGTGAACCGCAGATTTTCACGAAACGGGTGAAAAATGGATATCGGGTTCATTTATAGCGGGTCGGTTCGGGTGCGGATTTGTAATTTTTTTTTCATCGGAAAACGGGTCGGATACGGGTTTGAACATGACGGGTACGGGCGGTTGCGGTTTGTCAAAATCAGAACCGTGCAGGACTCTGCCGTGCAGCTCTAATGGAGAGGAACAACTGATTTGATTTTGGATGATTTACCATTTCTAGATTGCCCACAAGGGGGCACTTAAAACTTTAAAATCACTAAACACTCTTCTTCATATCTCTGGAAGTATTTGTCTGAATGACTTCAAATCAAGTGTAAATGAAAGGTCATGACCTCGAGATGAATCGTGTCATAACTGTTTAAGGTTTGGGGGCGTTTGAGGATACACCTGTAACTGTTACTTCTGATGGAGTAAGTCTAGTTCATCCGTCATCACTGCTAATGTAGGGCTGATGTATATAAACAACCGTTCACACTTGCATTTGCATGTAGTGTTTGAGGGGTCTGCCCGACATTCCGACATCCCATTGTTCCGTATAGAATGGCTTGCATAATCTAATTTAACAGTTACCCCTATGTTTCACACTACACTACATTACAAATGGTTATAAAAGTACATAATTAGTTATTTAGAAATTATAAGGTGAAAATTTAAATAAGGGGGAAAAGTGAATCATTTATAAAATATATATAGATTAATACTTTTAGCACTCTTATTGAGCTGTTGGAACAATGGGATGTCAGAATAATGTTATAGTAATGCTATTATCCCACATTTGAATGGACAGTAACAGATGGATTCCATTCATTTCAACAGTACACATCCTGTGACCCAGAATAGTTTTTTTTTTTCTTATCTTTGTACTAATCTGATGTTGTAGTTTAGAAAGTACAGAATAAATCACAACAGTACTGGATATGTTGATATAAACTCCTCATATTCAGGAGCTTTGGTCTCAATTGCTCTTTCTGAATCAACAATTATTGAAGCACAAATCTTTTTTAGAACAAACACAGCAACATTGTCTCTACCAGCAGTTGTCTGAATTCAACACAATGCAGTTCAGCCAGAGGGCATGTTATGCTCTGAGTAGCGCTTTGGATTTTTTTTTTTTTCCTGAGTGGAAAAAAAAATCAGTCTTTTGTTGTTTGTGCTGAATTTCTGTCACTCTTTCCCTATTGCTGTCTCCCACACTACAGCCCACAGTGGAGTGAAGCAAGGTCAGGCACGTTCTCTACTGGCTGTCAAAATGCATTTCAAGCAGAAAACTAATAGCTAGAGTTCATTAAACTTCCCATATTACTGATATACCCAACAGACATAAACAGGGGCACCATAAGGAAGTGATGATGAATGCAAGGGCCCATGACTGACAGGAGCCCAAGAGAACATAACAGAATTAGTAGATTTTTATTTATTTTTTTATGAAAATTTTTAATATATCACCTTAACTTCATGCCAGCCTTACGACCTGGTCCTGGCATGTAGATGACATTATTTTAATAACAGTTCCCACATTAATGCCAATTGTCACACATCAAATGAAAGTGAACAAACTGATCTTAAGTGCAACAGCAACACCACATACACAAAAAATAAATATGAGACATTTGTGATTAACATTTTTATTGATTTCACAAAGTCCAAATATACAAAGTACACAATTATACAAAACAACACTCACTATAACTCAGATAAAAATAAAACAAGGACATAGAAAAAAATAAAATAAGAGATAAATAATATAAAATATGCCCCAAAAGGGGGGAGGCTGCACCAAAGAGTGACATACATTCGCCACAGCAAAGGGGGAGGGGAGGTTTCTGTAGTATTCTCAACCATCTGTGTTTGTAGGAAAATATGATAAATTTAGCTTATCTTACTTTTGAAGGCTGTCATCTGATAAATTATCTATCATTGATATGTGGTGGTGTTTTCCTCGTAACACTCCAGTGACCATAATCCAGTAAAGTATTTAAGTCCAAAACACACATCAGAATAGTAAGGGTTTAAAAGAAAGTTTGCTTCACAATACACTAATAATGACATCTGTTCTTTGCATTTGTTTTGTTTGTTTTTTGTAAAATAAATAAATAAATAAATAAAAATAAAAAATTGAAGAAGTAAAACTAGATTTTTCTTGTATCAGTGGAAAAAAATGTGATACTCTTAACATTAAAAACAAATTTTTTTATTCTTAAAAGATGGAACTTGTACTTTTCATATCAATCTTGCATGAAATTGTAATTTCTATTTTAAGCCGAAATATTGACACATGCCTGTACACTGTTATATTTTTAGGGTCTGTTAGGGCTCAAAGTGACATTTTTTTCACAGGGTTTCAAATCCCTGGCGACACACTTGGTTGTAAATGTAATACACTGAGGAAACCAAAAAATACACGAGTCTGTCTTCAATTGTCACAAAAACGTGTTAGGAATAAGTTGCACTATATGAAAATGTTAAGCCATTGAGGAAAAAAACAGCTTCAGGTTATGTGAATTAGATTTGCATCCTTTTGTGAAAGTGAAGTGCTTAACTTAGATGCAGTTAAAATGCAACTGCGAATATTTATGAGAGGATACATATTGGTTATCTGAGTGAGTAGAAATCTGGAAGGAGACGAGATGATAATGACCAATGGAAAGAGAGAAGGTAGCGGGTGTGCAGTCGCTTTAAGAGCCTTTTATCACAATAAATGTACAATGCAGAAAATGACAGCAGAATTAAAACCAAAAAGTTATATAATTGCAACATAAAAAACCCCTCTTAAGTGAAAAAAAAACAATACAACGCTGTTTATTTGACAAGCGTTTTTTTTTTCGATTAATAAAATATAGCCGTAGATTTTACAGGAAAAGTGTATTAACAAAACTAGATTTGTATGTAGAGAATATGTATTTTTATTGCTTTTAGAAAATAAAACTGTAAACAATGTAATGTTGTTTAAATTTGAAGAACAGCGTATTTGCATTATTTTTAAATAAAAAAAGGAATAATCCAACGTTTTCTTCAATAACGTAATAACTTGCCAATAACGTAATAACATTTTGCCAACATAAGGGATGCTAGAAATGCAGAGGTTAACAGATTAAAATATATCTAGTCATTATTATGTGCTACTGCATTACTGGACAGAGGTGAGAAGTAATATGAAGAGTAAAATAGTAAAGTTCATCGCAAATACTATTATATTGAAGTCATCTGTGCTACATATCCCTCCCAATAATCAGTCAATAATGTGGGCAGACAGTAAATTTGGTCAACCCTCTTTTTAAGAGGCAATATTTAGACATTTTATATCATTAATGTAAAAATAAAAGAAAGTGAAACATAATTTACTGGGCGGCCATGGCTCAGTTGGTTAGAGTGGGTTTGTCCAGTAACTGAAGGGTTGGTGGTTTGAATCCAGCTCTGTCCTAGTCGGTCTGTTGTGTCCTTGGGCAAGACACTTCACGCTCCTTGCCTCCAGTGCCACTCACACTGGTGTATGAATATTCGATGGTGGTCAGAGGGGCCGTAGGCTGCCACGCTTCTGTCAATCTGCCCCAGGGCAACTGTGGCTACATATGTAGTTTACCACCACCAGAGTGTGCATGTGAGAGCGAACGAATAATGGGTCACTAATGTGAAGCGCTTTGAGTGGCCAAAAAACGCTATATAAATCCAATTCCATACATTATTGGCATAGTTATTACATTATCAAAGTTTTTTTTTTGTGTAAGGCCAATAACGTAATAACCTGCCAATAATGTTATATCTTATTATCTTATTGGCTTTATTACATTTCAAAAAGGCCCAAATTATTACATTATTGGCAGTTATTACATTACAGTTATTACAACTTTTTTTTTTTACAGTGTAGAAATGTATGATTCAGTGTGTCATAAAATCACATAAACAGGTATAAAATGACCAAGAGAAAGAAGGATAAAGTCTTCGAGTCAGACATGAATACACTCGTATCATTCTAGTCACATCATGAGATAAGAATGACTGACTGAACAAGGAGGAGGATGCTATGGAAGGAAAGTTTTGGACAGATAAATGGTTGATAATAACGAAAGGATGAAAGGGAGGAGAACAAACAAACAACAGAGAGATAAGAGGAAATCAAAGGAATGTGGTGAGAAGCAAGGTGAAAATGATGAATGGGACACAGGAGTAAAAAAAAAAACAAAAAAAAAACAGCAATATGTAAGGCAGAATAGGGGAGTCACTGGCAGGAAGACAAAAGGCAGGAAAATAGACCACAGAGACACACAGTGATAGATAGGTGAAAAGAAATGCCAAGACAGGAAGTGAAAGTTAACATATAGAAAAGGGAATCTATAGACCAAGGAGTGAAAAGCAGCACCAAGACGTGAGCAGAGCAGCAGAGGTGTATAATCACCATCCTGTCAGACTTGTACTTCACCATCACCTCTACACTTTTTACTCGGTCAGCACTCCTGTCTACATGCCAATAATCTATTTATGATGCTTTATAGCATACCACTTTGTCAAGCACGGCAGACAGGGCATCTACCTCTGGAGTTTTTACGTCTCAGCCATGCATGAAAACTACACAGCTGCACTTTTGGCTTATGTAGTAAGTAAAAGTAAAAACCCAAACAACCACCCGTGACCCTAATCAACTATTGATGTAAACCGTTTAACACCTGCTGATCCACTGAGCCTATCAATAAGTAGTAAAAAGTATTATTTGGAAAGTAAATCTGCTAAATCTTACACACTTTAATAAGATGAATCAGAAAACAAATGACAAAAGGTCATGTTTTTAATATGATTGTGCGTTATTCCACATATATAGTGGTTAATGTACATGTATACAATGGATTTGTAAATATTCCACTAGAAGGAACCTGTAAAGTGAATGGATCATAATGTGCAGACAGTGTTTTGAAGTAGATCTGGTAGATCTGAGACCAATATTCCTTTGGACTAAAACATATTCTCTTGTTAATTCTAATAATTTCACATTTTAATCAAAAACATATCTTCGAAACTTGAGCCAACCAGCATTTGAGACTTGAGTTTTCTTTATCAGTAACACACGTGTAGTAAAATGGTATTAGCTTTATTCTGGGAGCATTTTACTTGTAGACCAGTGTTATTCATTACATTTACATGCATTTATAAATGACTTGTGCATATATTATTGGAGATACACTTATTTTTCATTTAAAACATAAAATGTATCACATAGGTACAGTAGATATCAAACTCTACCATTTGTGTAGCATGGGTCAAATGAAATGTTAAAATGAAATGATTAGCAAATTCACAAAACTTGATATATCAGTATTTTAAAAAGGGAAACAGGAGTGTTTTAAAATGTTTGGAAGACACTGTGGGTAAAAGTTAAAGTTCTGAATTAAATCAGACAAATGGATTAGTAAATATTCCACTAGAAAGAACCTGTAAAGTGAATGGATCATAATGTGCAGACAGTGTTTTGAAGTAGATCTGGTAGATCTGAGACCAATATTACTTTGGACTAAAGCTAGAGGTCTGCACAGGACACCATTTCCAGTCGTGCTCCTGCAAAGAATTATGATTTTCAGTCCCGCTCCCGCCCACAAGTCCCACAGGATTCAGATGCGAGTTAAAATGCGGCGTACAGAAGACTGTCTGATCGAGGCTGAGCCTGTCGACGGTGTGAGGACGGTAATGGTCCCCGTCACACTAATGTCTGATCTTCTCAGAGTCGGGTTGTTTGTGAATGCAGCAGTGGGAGGTGAAGTCCATCTGAGGCTAAATACTGGCACCATCAGTCAACAAGTACCTGAAGGGAAAGTTTAAAAGAACTTTGAAAACAGTGTTCAAGAGGATGTGAAACTGCACCGTAAACCTCAATAAGTTAGCAGAGCTCAAAAAAATGACTGACACTGACAAACAAACAAACTGAAATGAAACAATACCAACACCCAAGCGCAGGTGAGGGTAAAAATTAATTTAGGAATTGAAGTAACACTGGGTCTTTATGGGTTCAAGTTTGAAGAAGACTCAGTCAGTGACATATGATATGCAGCAGCTTTGAAATCTACTCAAAGGAAAATGTTTTCTTATGAGGAAGAAAAACTATTATCCTAGAAATTCTTTTCTTGAAGTTAGTCTGGACAAAAACTGGATCACAGAGCTGACTTTATTAGGTCACTAACTGCCAGAAAGAAAAAAAAATACTTCACAATAATATGACATTAAACTAAGTTTCTGAATTAAAAGTAGGTGAAGAGTGAGTTTTCTGTGGAATAATGTATAAGTGTGCAAATGTAGGGTAGAGGTTGGACATGTAACACGATAAGATAAGATACGATACGATTCGATACGATACGATACGATACGATACGATACGATACGATACGATACGATACGATACGATACGATACGATACGATACGATACGATACGATACGATAAAATAATCCTGTTTTAATCCTACAGTGGGCAAATTCCCATTGTTACAGAAGCAAAGTGGTCAGTAAGAGTCAAAAGTTT
Organism: Siphamia tubifer; assembly: GCA_020466265.1. Classification (NCBI taxonomy): domain Eukaryota; kingdom Metazoa; phylum Chordata; class Actinopteri; order Kurtiformes; family Apogonidae; genus Siphamia; species Siphamia tubifer. The sequence goes on along the minus strand of CM035795.1, from coordinate 20,870,303 downwards.
AATTTACAGTAAAGGAACAATATACAATAAAAACAAGGAATATAAGAATGTATAAGAATACAACATAAGCAAAATGAAAATGACATAAAATGCAACAAAATGTAAAAGACAAAACAAGAAGTAAACATGTTAACAAACTCAGAAAAAAAAATTAGTAAGATGCAGCAGGACAAAAATGATGACAAACTAAGAGACAAATGACAAAAAGATGCACTAAGATAAAAACAATTAGAAAATGTTGGTAAAATGGAAAATCATATTCATAGAAATATGTAAAAGACAAGACAAAAATCATAACCACTTAACAATTCATAATTTAATTGTATAGATAATGATGTATTTCTCTACATTTATTTCTGTAATAGGCAGAAAATTGACTTTTTGGTTCTTAAACTGAAAGTGCTGGGGAGCATTTGTGGTGTATTTGTGTCATACAGCGTATGAATTATGTTCCCATTACTGATATTTAACAGAAAGAAAAATACACAGAATGTTTTTTGTCAAATAGAAGCAGAAATATAACCCTGCAGAAATAGTCCATTACAAGTGTATTCAGAATGTTACAGATGGTGATAAACGCTGTTGATGATAATATAAACTGCTGTTTTTTTAGCTCCATTCTTCTACAATAAACAGATGATTTTAACAAACACAGTTACCATGGTTTTATGACTGTTTCCACATCATTTTTCCACTGTTTGAGATTTGACTAGAGCTTTGGTTGAGCCCCTTTCATCCCAAGACACTACACATGTATTTTTAGCATTATCAGTAATCTCTTTGTATATTTCAGGAATAGGCCTGGGTGTAATTAGATTATTTATGTCACATCTGCCCTTTGTAAAGTTTGTGTACAAAACATAAGGGCAAAAGGAAAGACAATTATTAATATCTGTGCTCCAGTGTTCAGTGGTGCAAATAGCTCCTCTTCATTAGGTTTAATCTACGTGTGTAAATTAAACAGGTTAGGCTTATGTTGTCATAAAATGATTAAAAAAAGAACTATTACATCGGTATTCGTAATTGTTTCTTTGACAATTATTCAACAAGTAAATGTCATTGTCATGGCAACCCTAGTTATATAAACAAACAAATGTACTCAGACATGGCATCAGTCAAAGTGTAATCGTGTTACTATAGAATAATATATCGGTCTGTTTTTGTCAGTTATATTATATACTGTTTTAGTTTGACATGAGGAGCAAACATTTTTTCAAATATTTCTCTCTATGGTATGAATTTAATGCTTGTTTGTCTTTTTCTGTGTTCATCCGTACAGATGAATGAATGAATGAATGAAAATGGAGACATAATCAGTTGTGAAAGAATACTGAGAAATGTAACAATAATTACTTGAAAATAAAGATTAGTGCTGAATATATCGATTTATAAAAGAAAGTGACAATATATTTGACATCTATGCTTAGAAATATGTGTGTTTATATTAAAAGTGGTGCTGTCAAATGATAATAATGATAAATGATGATAAATGTGTAATGGGCTAATTTCAATTAATTGTAATTAAATATCTTTCATTCTTACTCTATATTAATCATATTTCATTTTGCGTGACCTGACAGACTCAAGAAAGAAGGGAATGTTTATGCACTAAGCGTGTTTATTAAACACTTTTAACAGCTTTATCTAAATAACTTTAAATAACTATTCTGTCTTGGGTTTTTTTTTTTCTTCATATTTTCATCCAGAGGCCAAAGTGTTGTTTAGTCTTCCATTGTTATCGGCTGGTTCTGTTGTCTGTGGCTACCGGATTTACTTCCCTTTTGCATATGCACAATATTAACTATATTTGGACAAACTACCCAAAATGCATTGCCAGAGTCATTCTGTGCTGCAGATCGGTTAATTGCATTAACATTTTTCATTTAAGTAATCAGGATAATATATTAATCTGCATTAAGGTGCTAATTTTATTGAGTTAAAAGGTCAATGATCACACTGGCATGTTTAGATCATGTGGCAACTTTAAAGCACTTTAACAAAAAAACACATGGAGGACTACTGTCAACTTACCTCACAAGTTCAGATTTGAAACTCTCTCCCAGTTTTTATTTGGCATCGATAGGCCATGTAAAACCCGAGATATAATTGTTTTAATTCAATTTTTTATCCGAGCATAAATGTACACTTATACTGGTGTGTTTCTGACCATATATTCACCAAACTGGGAAAAATAGTGTAATCAGCTGATTCTACTACTACTATTATTCTACTCTACATGATGATTTTTTTTGTATGTTTGGGTCCAATATGTTAATGAAGTAGATTGTCCCTTTGATGCATGAAATATGATAACTTTAGTCAAGGTTATTTTCCTAAGTGTTTTTATTCCTCTTTAGGCATTAAAAAGCAATGTGATTGAAATCTTTTTCATGAACCTATTTTTTATAGAGTAACAAAAAGTGTCCACTCAGCTGGAAAACTTGTGTTTAAGCTTTGAAGAAAATAAATGTGTATTTAAAACACAATATCAGAACACTATGAAATAAAACATTTCTAATGCAATTTTTCTTTAAGAAGACTTTAATTACAGTCTAATAACAACCAACAATTGATTTACAGGTAAACATGTTAGTGCAGATGAGGTATTAAGAATAGACCAGTTACAGTAATGATATGAACTGACTGATATGGAACTAAAACAACAAAACCCATGAATATACAAGACAACAACTGTCCACTGTTGTGACCAGTATGCATCAAAGAGTTATACTGAAGTAATGGCTATCGCTTCATATAGATATCAAGCATGGGGATGTTAAAAAACTTTTTTTATGTGATATATAGAATCAAAAGTATTAAAAAAATAACCAAAATAAGGTCAGGACTTTAAGGGTTAACAGCTGAGAGATGAATGATGAACTGGTGACTCCTCCACAGCTTCAGTCATAAGTAGCTGGGGTAGGCTGCAGCGATCCCTGTGAGTCTAGTGAGGATAAAGCAGGTTCAGATGATGAATGAATGAATGAATGAATGAATGAATGAATGAATGAATGACATGAAACAGTGTGAAAATAAATGTGCTGAAGTAAAAAAAAAAAAAAAAAAAAAAAAAGACAACAATAGCAACAAACCCTGCCTCCCTCATACACATTTAACCTGATTTGCCTGTGACCTTGACCTTTGACCTATATTCACCACAACTTAATGGCATCTATTCTGGACCACTTTGTACCTTTCCTGAAGATTTAATAGAAATTGATCCAGTAGTTTTTGCATAAAGCTGCTTACACACAAACACACACAAACTGATTTAAAAACAAACGCCTCTCCCCTTTGATGGGCAGGGTAAAAATGCAATGTGCGTCTCGTCATCTGAACTCGCTTTATCCTCACTAGGGTAGCAGGGGTCACTGTGGGCCTAATCCAGCTACAATGGGTGAAGGCGGGGTACACCCTGTATGAGTCTCCAGTTCATCTCAGGGCTGAACATATATAGACAAACAATCACTGTCACATTCACACCTATGGACAATTTAGATTAACTAATTAACCTATCAGTGCATGTGTTTGGATGGTGGGAGGGAAGTGGAGTACCTGGAGAAAACCCACGCAGACACGAGGAGAACATGCAAACTCCACAGAAAGGTCTGGTGTGGGAATCAAACCAGGGTCCTTCTTGCTGTGAGGCATGAGTGCTAACCACTGCACCACAATGTGTTTCTCTGAAATATAATACAGTATCTAAAGTTGAATAAAGTGTAGAAACATTGCATGTAAAGTATAAATATGCCAAATACCATCTTTACGGGTCATACCATTTTCAAACTGCTATTAGCTTGTTGGTGTCGGGGTCTTTGCAGAGCAGAGTGACGTGATTAGATCATGAGGATGAGCCATGCCTCACTAACTTCTGGGCAGGTGTCCTAATTGCACACCAAACTGCTGATGCTCTGATGGCAAACAAGGACAAAAGCAGCAATGTTTACAGAGCTGCACATCCTAAAGTAAAATCAGGGCCAGAGATATGCAATCTAAGGGGAGGTTGTTTAATGTTATTCTGGAGTGTGGAGTGTATTTATGCAGATTTCCCAGGATGGCTAATTCAAACCAAATAAACAGACTGAGCTTCTTTTTTTTTTTTCTTCTTTCCACTGCCTGGGACAGCTCCTGCTTTACTGAAACCACAGAGAACTAATCTGTGGTTTGTCGATTCTATTTTCCAGGAATAAGACGGGTATTCTGGGCTGGAGGAGTGAGAAGACGGAGATGGTGAATGGATACGAAGCCAAGGTAAAGCACAGACTGCTCTGACATGTTACAGATTGCTCACACTGTCCAGAGAAACCGCCGCTGTCACTGTACTCAGCCTGATATTTCCTTAATATCCTCTTAATTTAGAGAGGTTTTTCCAGAATAAATCACGCTCCACGTTATTTTAAGCTTTGCTTTTGACATGTGAGGACTTAACCTTCTGCATTTTTTGAAAAAATTATGACACAGTAATTAATAAAATCTGTAATATAAGTATGATCTTTCAACAAATTAAAAGCTCATTTTTTATCCTCTGATGACACTCAGTACATTAAACACCAGATGCCTCTTGTGAAGTTAAAATAAGAGGTCTATCCATCACAGAAAGGCTTGTCATTACCTTGACCCCATTTGTTTTCTGGAGCCCTTAGAGGGATCGATGTGAGACAAGTGTCAGACACCCACGACCATCTGTCACTGGTGGTTTAAAAGCGCTTCAGACAGGCTTTACTGTAAAATAGTGCTGCCTGAAAAGCATCTATTTTCTGCATCATTGATTTAACGTTACAAACATAAACAGACTGTTGAGCTTTTCTACTTTTTATTATTCTTTTTTTTTCTCTAACTCTTTTTTTTTTATTATTATTTATTTATTTTACTGTAGCTCTTCCTTTCACTTGTCCTTCTTCCAGGGTAAACTCCAGACTAGAAAGTTGCTAAATTTTTAATCAGTGTTTACTTTTTTATGCTCATTGCTGTGGAATTACGGTGCTGTGCTTTACTGTTACTTGAAAATGTTGCTCCCTGCTGGGTGCAATGGTAAATAAAGGCACCTCTTTATATAAAATCCAGCCTATATAATTATATATTAGCACATGTTTGTAGCATATTTGCTCTTTATAAGTTATTGTATAGCCTGTATTATGCACACACATATTCACATTAAATAAGACATTAAATAAGCATTCACTTGATAACCTACTAATGTTGCTTATTTATAGTGAGTATATTAATTACAAAGAAAGAGCATAAAGTCATTCTACATTAATAATAATAATGAGTATGCTAAATATTTGTATATAACATGACAAAAACTACAAATAAAAGTCTTGAAGTAAAGTGAATTCTTTCTAATTCAGACTGTTTTAAAATGATCTACTAATTCAATATGAAGATGAAGTAATACATTTGTGTTATGCTAGCTTGTTTGTTGCTGTTTTTTGACTCCATTTCCATATTAACTGTATATAAAAGTACCAAGGGGCAAGGACATCACCTCAAAAATAAAGCCAACTAGTGCATTGATCTGGATCCACAGGTTCTAGATGTGGTGGGTTTTATGCTGTTGTGTATTTTGTCCAGCAGTCAATGCCAAAGCATTCTGGGTAGATTGTAAAACAGGGGTGGGTAATCCTGGTCCTCGGGGATAAAGTTCCTGCTTGTTTTAGATGATTCCCTCTTCCATCACACCTGGTTCATCAACTAATAATGATCAGCTCATCATCAGCTCTGCAGAAGTCTGATAACGATGTAATGGCTTCCAGGTGTTGATGGAAGAGGGAAATATGGAAAATAAGCAGGATTATGGCCCTCGAAGACCAGGATTACCCACCCCTGCTCTAAAGCTGTTGTATTCCAAAATTACTAATATCTTCCAAAATACCGGCAGTGTTCCATGGCCAAATACATATAAGTATGGCAAACTGCAGCAGTCAGCTCAGACACACACACACACACACACACACACACACTGGTTTCCATGAAGATCAAGTTTGCAATGAATTTGCCATGAGTATGAACACATCTTTTTTAACATAAAATAAAAAGAAATAAAGTAAAAAGAAAGAGAATATAAATTAATGAAGAAATTAAAAATAAATACATTTAAAAAAATGTAATAAATACAAAAAATACTAATTATATATTTTTTTAAATAATGAAAAAATAAATAACATGAATGAATATATTTTTAAATATATAAAAAATAAATACTTCTTTTTTTTGTAAATACATCTTCAAATCTTTGAAAACACATTTTTTTGCGTTGCACCTGTTTCCGCCGTGCTTTATGAGGACTTCTAGAAAAAACTAATTCATGTATTTATATGGCCACATCATTTCTATTTTTACTAGTGAGGACCTTTATTTATATTTAACCCTTGTGGGCAGCTGAATTGTGTTCCCCATTGTGTCAGAGGTCAGTTTGGTATATTGTTATGTTGAGTTAATGACATTTTAGTTATTTATAAATTGCATTTTACTCATTTTTGTTTGAATAATGTCAGCTGAAAATCACTGAGTAGAAATTAATTATATTTTTTCAGTAAAGTCAATAATGTATAAATCAATATCATCCAGATATTTAGGAATATGAAGTAATTCGACCTTAATCAGTGTAAATAATTTTTTTCAGATATTTGGTATATCTGAATTAGTATTTTCCGGATAACTAGTAAATATTGGTTTAGTTGATTTAGTTTTCTCCCTAAAATTTATTTGGATTTACTCAAAATGTGCTAAATAATTTAACTAATAATTAAATTATTTTGGATTTAATTATTATTTTTAAATTGACTTAATAAAACCAATAGTTTTTAATCAAAGTTGAAATACTTAAAATCTATTCAATTATTTTAATTGTCACTTTGTTGCCATAATTTGCAGTGCAGCCTTTATGCTTATGGTATAATGGTGAATATACTGTATGTACCTTCATGTGAACAATGCTTGGTTTTGATTTGTAGAAGATTCAACCTAATAGTCAATCACAACAAAAGACAATGTGTCAATTAAACTAGTAAATTATCTAAACATCTCCTCCTCTGTCAGGTGTACGCAGCGTCCAATGTGGAGCTCATCACCAGGACCAGAACAGACCATCTGTCAGACCAGAACAAGAACAAAACTAAAGGTACCTGACAATTAACCTGACGTACGTCATCTGGCTGTGTTACGCTACGCTCACACAACCATCTGTGTAGCACAGGGATCAAATCTACTTCAAAACAAAGGATTCAATCAGTGTCGCAGGGTGGGACAACGCGGCAGTGTTGTGGCTGGTGTGACGTAGAACAGAGGCGAAGGCAGTGTAGTCTTTTCAGATACACAACAATGTCAGCATGCGTTAGGTATCCCAGGGTCCATATAGACTCGGCTATTTCCACTGTTTTGTCTACCGCATATTCACTCATTAAAAGATGAACAGAGGACGGCTTTGGAAGCATTTTCATTCTTCTTCTGACCAGGTTTGGCAAGAGTTTGATCTATCAGATGGTTTTACAGGTGGATAAAGAAATAGTACCAGTGCAGAAACCCATGGTTATTGTGGTACCCCCCTGGTTGTGTTGGTAGAGGACCAAGTCAAAGAGGCTGGTAAACTACATTACTGAGAGTAATGGAACTGGGAGGAAGAAATGAGAACCACATCTGCAATGGAAGTTGGCAGCTAGTGTTTGTTAGCCCCGAATTTTGGCTGAAGGATAAATGGAAAACCATGCTTTCTTATGATGTTTACCAGAAGAACTTGGTGGGCATCGTCGTAGATAAGGTTGTAAATAAATGTCACCTATAAATGATAAGTTTAAACCCCTTCTGTTGATGTGTATATACCTGATGCAAACTATTTTCGCTGGTTAAACGGCTTGACTTCAACGTGAGTGGATGAAGCAGCTGAAGTCAGTCAAGATGAGGGACAGATTTTTAATCTAATCACATGCAATGATTTTAGATAAGACCCCTCCTTTGAAAATGGATCTGAAAGGGTCCCAGATCATATTGTGAAATACCATCTGGCGACAGTCAGGTTACCTGACAGTGGCATGACAAGCCCTCAGGATGTGCTTCATGTGCGGTCTGAGCGTACAGCTGCAGTCATATTTTTCTATTATCACCTCTGTGCCGCTGTAACCCCTAATCCAAGTGCTACAACATGTCTGATAAAAGACTCACTGATGAGTAATCCCACTCACCTGAGCTCGATGAGATCACCCTGAGGCTGGGGCTAACGGTCTGTGGCGTTTGCTCGGCAGCTCCGTCTCGTTTTCTGGTTCACATCATAAATCAAACAGGATTAGCAACCTTCCCTCCACGGACTGTCGCTGTCAGCAAGGATCAACCGTCAGCTACTCCTCTGAGAGCTCCATTCTCCTAGGTTACAGACCCCATCTGCCCCCTGCTAATATATGTATGAGAGAAGTGTTTTTGGGAGCATTACACCGACTCCTAAATGACTCTCTACATTTGCCCTTTCCTTGTGCTACTTTCATCATTTTATTAACACCATGGAGAGAGAAAAACCCCTGCCCTACATATGTACATATACATATATATATATATATATATATATATATATATATATATATATATATATATATATATATATATATATATATATGTATATATATATATATATATATATATATATACTGTGTGTCCTAAGGGACACACAGACATGTAGCATCAGCAGCAGTGGTGGTCAAACCTGTTGAAAGGTCAAACCGTTGACAGCCATCTTAAAAACCGCACTGTGACACTCCTGACATTAACACTGATTGATGGGTCTTTGCATTGCTTGTAGTTTGTCTTTCATTTCTGGTCAGTGAAGACAACCACCGCACTAAGTCTGTCAGAAAATCTAAACCGCCTTTAACAAGCTGCTCATGTCTCTGATACATGCAGCAGATGTTGGTTTTCCTCTAAACTCTAAAATAAAAATAGTGACTTCATGATAGCTTCTTCAGAGATCCACTTAACCTCCTGAGACCTGGTTATTTATGTGTGTCCTCTGTGAGGGACATGAGTCGCAGACCATTAAAACAAACATGAGAATCTATCTATCTATCTATCTATCTATCTATCTATCTATCTATCTATCTATCTATCTATCTATCTATCTATCTATCTATCTATCTATCTATCTATCTATCTATCTATCTATCTATCTATCTATCTATCTATCTATCTATCTATCTATCTATCTATCTATCTATCTGTCTGTCTGTCTGTCTGTCTGTCTGTCTGTCTGTCTGTCTGTCTGTCTGGTGTGCGTCCTTTAAGAGTTCATCCTAGGCTTTGTTTTCATGCCCCAATTGTGAAATTGTGGCAAAACACAGGGCATACACTGCAATTTCAAATTTGGGGGTCAGATAGTCAGCTGTTTTTATTTCTGCCTCTGCCAAGGAGGTATTAATTTCGGGTCCATGTTTGTCCGTTTGTTTGTCCGTTTGTCTGTCTGTCTGTCAGCAGGATTACGCATAAAGTTTTGAACAGATTTTGATGAAACTTTCATGAATGATAGATAATGGGTCAAGGAAGAACCCATTAGATTTTGAGCAATGAAGGTCAAAAGTCAAGGTCGCATTAAAGGTCCTAAACACTAAAGGTGTTGACCTTTAGTGTTTTAGCCACAAAGTGGTAATATCTCAGGATTTAGACGAGATAGATTCTCGCATTTTTTTCATTCACCTTCAGACATCAAATGGGTCAATCACATTACATTTTGACATCATATGACACCATATCAAGCCTTGGTGGAGGTCTGGTGTCTCTGACTGCCTTGTTATTATTATTATTATTATAATTATAATTAAAATATACTTACTTTTTGGAGCTGGGTTTGCTATTCTTGTGTCAGTTACCAAATGTATTTTTCTCTGTATTTATGAATTCTAAATTAACCCCCCCCCCCCCCAAGAGAAAGACTCCATTTTAAATATCTGGGGTTGTCAGAAATGTTAAAATGAGGTTAGAATCCAAAAAAGGTTGGGAATCACTGGTTTTGTGGATTGAATGTGAATGCTGTTGCAGACACAGATGGGTTGTGAAATAGCATTCTATCGAATTCTGTAACATCAGTATCTATCCCAATGTATTATTATGTTTTAGCTGCTGCTTGATATCATAATTCATTTGAAAATAATTTGACTTCAGTTCATTTCAGCTCTGCTTCTCTTGATTTGATTAAACCACATGACAAAAGCCCACAATGCTATTAATAATGAGTTTCAGAGTTAAACTTAGCAGTGGAAAATGACATTGCAGCAGAGAAAAATGAGTCCATCATGTCTACTCTCTCATCTGTGCTGTGTGTTTCTGTGCAGGTGGAAGGACCCCCCTGCAGAACTTCCTTGGCATTGCGGAGCAGCACATGGGGCCTAATAATGGAGTGAGTAAAACGTTTATTCCAGCGCCGCTGACTGATATACAAAAGTTTGAGAGAAGATTATGTTCTGCTGCCAACGTCAAGGTGTGAACCTTAACTAGAGCCAAAGATAACTTGGCTTTTTTTAATAAGACATGAGTGCCCCTGAAAAATTAAAACTGAGTCAATATTTTGTCTTAACCCTCTATGGGACTATGTAAGTTATAAATGACGCTTAAAAAACAACTTTAAAAAATAAGACAAGCTTCAAACCAATCAGATTGTACCATAAATTTGTCACCCAAAAAAATCACAGATTATTTCAAATCCTGATATCATGTGTTGAAACAAGGAAGAACAGGAGACAAGAGCACATGTTGGGTCGCATGTATGAGTAGTGTCATGGTAAGTCCATTTTTAAACTATAAAACACACATAAACCACCAATAAAAAATTACTAAATAGGTTTTTTTTAAACTCCTTTAGTAATTTCATATGAATACATCTACAAATCCTTCTTTAAAACAGTAAAAAAAATAAATAAATTACTTTCCTCAAAAAATAATGAGACTTAATTGTCGCCTCTTGAACCACATTTAATTTGTAGTTGTTTATTCAACCTTATGTTCATCAACTTTTCAGGATTCATAACTAACATGAATATTTTTATGTATCTTTAATTATTTTGCAATCTTTCTGAAATTAAATGTCCTGTTTCTCAGTCAAATATCTTCATGGATAATGGAGCCATTGTTCTTTTATCAATTGTTTTTACATTCAGAATTAATGAAAAAAAAAAAATCATTATAAATGACTGTATCCCAACATAAAGATCAAAGGCCAATTTTGTAAAGTGAGAATAGATAATTTATTTTAGGCCTTAATTGTGCTCCGGACATCACGTGACTTTTAGTTTTCAGGACGCAATGTTGGCAGTAAACATCTTCATCTTAAATATAACAGACCCGTATAATGACCCTGGGGTGCTTTTTAAAAGTATCTCCTCCTCAGTTGAAGAAGACGCCCCTGATTTACGGTATGCTAACATCTACAGTTACGTTATTAGCTTCCCATCAGTTAACTTAGGGAATTCTCTGAGAGCCTACAAGAGCCTGGAGCTTTACAAATGGAGCATCATCACTGGAAGGGTAAGTGTTAAATTATCCCAGTTTAAATGGAAGTGTCCCATTAGCATGTTTGTTTATTAGCTGTGCTAGCTACATCTGACAGTAGTGCAGCCGACACCGCTTCATAACCTCGGATACAAGGGCTCCTGGAGTTTGTGTCCATATAGGAAAAGATAAAAAACTCATAAGGTTTTATTGAAGCCTTCCATGTCGGTCGTGACACAGACTATGTCATACAACAATACAACACAACGCACACGAACCATTTTAACCAGCAATGAGTGGAATAATAACCGCAGCGCCTTCCGTATCAGGTGATTGCTTATCAGCTGTTTCCCTGACTCCCACAATTATTCGTGCTGTAACTACATATTCCCGAACTTAGTTGCAAGTTTGTATTTTTGTGATGTCTCTGCTACCAGTGCTGCGATTACTGCTAAGATGGACACGTCAACTTTTTTTTCTTGTCCTGTGATGTCAACTGCCAGAGCTCAATACATTTAAAATCAAAGATAATTTTTTCTTTTTAATTAATTTCCTTAATAACTTCCATACAGGGTTAATATATAAATTTTATTGAATACAATGTAAATCAATAAGGGTACCTCTTGTCTTACTAACCTAAAGTGCTCTACCAGACACAGAAAAACTAATTCATTCATTCATTTTCAGTAAGTTAGATTATTGCAATGGTGTCTTCACTGGTCTAAACAAAAAATCAATCAGGCAGCTACAGCTGATCCAAAACACTGCTGCCAGAGTCCTGACCAGTATCAGGAAACTGGACCACATCACACCCGTCCTCAAATCCTTACATTGTCTTCCTGTGAGTCAAAGGATAGAATTCAAAATCTTACTCCTGGTCTATAAAGCACTAAACAGCCTTGGACCCAAATACATCCTAGACCTACTGGTTCCCTATGAAGTATCCAGAGCCCTGAGGTCATCAGGAACAGGTTTACTGTGTGTTCCAAAGATAAGAACGAAACAAAGTGAGGCATCATTCTGTTACTCTGCTCCTCAACTGTGGAACAAACTACCTGGATACCTGAGGTCTGAGAAAAACTGTCACTTCATTTAAATCAGGCCTGAAAACATTATTGTTCACTGGAGCTTTTACTTAGATTATTATTTGCTTTAAAATGTTTTTATGTCTTGATTTTAATTGTCTTTTAATGCATCTTTATCATTTTAATTTTCTTCTGTTTCTGTTTTTGTGTAAAGCACCTTGAGTTGTCCTGTACATGAAATGTGCTATACAAATAAATTTGCCTTGCCTTGCCTTACCACCCCACATTTCTGTGCTTAAGGTGCACAACAGGCAGAGGCAAAGCCACTAGTTTTCTTCTGTTTTGTTATTCCCATTATTCATTCTCTTATTAATGGTAAGTAAACCTTAAATGGAGTTACATCTGTTACATCTGTCATTTTGGACCATAAGAGGTTCCCCTGAAAGCCACAAACAAGTATGCAAACCGGCTGACATAATGAATCAAGCTGACAGGTATTTTTGGATTGCAGCCATAATCACATTCAGAGCTTTGACAAACATGTCCTCTTGAATTAATAATGGGCTTTAATATTTCCAGCATGGCCACCCCCCCATCGAGGGGCTGATGACAGTAGGAGTGTGTATTCTGGCTGCTTACACGGTCCTAGAGTAAAACAATCAGTCACAGGCTCTGACTTGCTTTCAGATATTGATTATGTTTTTCCTTTTTTATTTGTCTCTTCCCAGAGAACATAGCTACAGTGTGACTCCCTCTCCCTCCCTCTGCCTCTCTCTCTCTCTCTCTCTCTCTCTCTCTCTCTCTCTGTCTCTCTTTTTCCTGGTCTATAAATTTTCACATGTCAACTCTCTGTTCCTCTGTATCTAAATCTTCACCAATGTTTGCTCACTAAAAGCATTTTGCAGATAGTTTATGCGGCTGTAAAGCTCACACAGGGCGGGCTAACACTTCACTTCAGAGGTTTATCAACCGTAGCCCGAAGGAAGAGCAGATGGACAGATGTACTCCACAGCATCTACCTCCTCCAATAATGAGGGCCCTGACTTGATAAATTAATTTAAATGAGAAGTAACAGTTGATGAGTGAGCTGCAGCGGCTTATTAATTAGCACAGGGAACCGACAGAAGCACCTAACTGCCATGATGGGAGAGAGAAGAAGAAAACTGCATTGTCATTCTCTTCTGTTTTGGCCTAAGAACAAAGCATTTTTGTCTTCTACTGAGCTATTAAAAATGTCAGTAGGTAAGAGGAAAGCCTTGAAATCCCACTAGAGGGTATTTTTTGCCCACAGGAAAAAAAAAGAAGGATAGCACTTAAAGTGAGTTTTCAAAAGCCAGAAATTTTAGTGTATGGAATATTGATAAAAAAAATTTAAAAAATTACTGTTGCAGATGCAGACATTTTTAGTCTATAAAACAAAAAAAGACATGTTATTTAGGATTAATTAATTGTACTATCAATACAGCTGCTGGGTACTGGTATTTTTTACTATTCTTTTTCAGTATTTGCAGAAAATTCAAATTCTAAGGCCAAAATTACTACAAAACATACAGTAACAGATGAGTAAAATCAATATCAGATTGATTGATTGATTGATTGATTCATTCATTCATTCATTCATTCATACCTTTATGTAAGACACATTAAGGTGACAGAGATGTACTGTACCACATTCTAGCTAAGTAGTTAGGTTCCATCCGTTGTCCCTGGCAACATGATGAATACATTTAAAATTAGAGCTGCACAATATATTGTCTGAGCATCGACATTGCAATGTACGTGTTTGCAATAGCCACATCACAGGTCCTGCAATTCTTCTTCTTCTTTTTTTAAATAATTTTTATTTATTTGTATAATTTTTTTTTATCATTTATTTAAAAATTGAATGTATTCATTCATTTATTTATTTGTCTCATAACGTTTATAATATTTTTGTATTAATAAGGTGGATGCTTTAAAATAATCCAGTTTAGGTGTTTGCCTCTCCCTGCATCTTTACTGTTTTATTATGTCTTAGATCAGTGTTATGTATGTGCAAAATAAATCAGTAAATCAATAAATAAATCAATGGTGAAATTAAAGCCAAAGGAGCCTCTATTAAATATTGACTTAAAGTGGGGTAAAGATTTATGCAACAACTTATTTTACATCATTTGCACCTAGTTGACATCACTGATAAGCTAAACTACACCAACCATTTTCATTAATGAAAGTGTAAAACATTGAATTATTTACAAGCATTCAATGTGCAATTGTAGCAAAATTACTCAGTATATGTTGATCATTTTCATTGTGAAGTATTGATCAAAAAGACCATTAACTTTTGCCCACATCAACGTTCTCTAATGCAGAAGAATAAAGAACATATTGTTTAGGATGAATGATTTGCACTTTGTGTTTGTATTGTTTTATTCATCAGATGGTTATCTTTCTGCAGGCTCTCGTGACCCAGATGTCAAGTCCCGCGGTGACCAACCCCGCAGCACTGACAGCCGAGGAGTACTTCAACCCTAGCTCGTCACAGACTCAACGGGACATCGGCCACCCGTGCCAACTCACCACCAAGACCCAGAGGTGACGCCGACACTCACAGACAGACAGGAAAACAGACAGGCAGCCCATGCATACAGTGAAACCAAGTGCTAGAGCTGACAAACTGATGGACGTAGAGTCGACACACACAGAGTAAGATCAGCCGTCCATGACAGCTGACCACCACTATCCTGAGACCAAAGACAGATAAGAAACGCTGGAAGATAAAACTCACACGGGGTAAATTTCTACAAACCTGGTGGAGAGTTAAACAGTCCTTCAGCCTCTGCAGTCTGTCACACATCTCTGGTTTGATGACACATAATGTTTACTTCACTATTTTGTCACAGCAAAGAACAAAAATGGAGAAAAAAATCCTGCAGTGTCTCCTTAGAAAAAAAAAAAGTGGTGCCAGGTGCCTCTCAAAAATGTGACACTATGGGTTTGAACTATAAGGTCAAAGATCATAATGGCGTTTTGGAGCCTACATCTAGTTTCCTATCTGTCAATAATAGTAACTAAGTACTTTTCACCTTTGACTTTTGGAGTTCCCACCATTTAAAATCGTGTGACTTTGATTTTGATTTTAAAAGGTCACTGAAGGTCAAAGGTCATGATGCCATTTTGAAGTCTATGTCTATCTGTCTGCCTAACTATCTAGTAACTAAGTCTCTATCTCTACTGTTTTTTTTCCTTTATAGTCCATTTTAGTTGTTTAGGCATTGACACAGTGACCCCTGACCTCTTAGTCAATAATAGGTCAAAATCTATACACACAAGATGCAGAACTAAACAAAAAAAATGACATTTGTGAAACATGCTTATTGGAAAACTGTAAGATGAATAGTTCAAAAGTTATATCCAAAATTTGATTTTGCGCTTCATTGTGACCTTGACCTTTGACCTATAGAAGATGTCCTTCAACATTCTGATGTCAACACACATCAACAGTGAGAGCAAAAAGAAGCTCTACTATATGTTAAACTGAGTATACGGGAATAAAAAATACATTCCTGATTTGGCCTATCTCTGATTATTGTGAGAACACATTTTTGGTGACCTTTGACCTACATTCACCAACATTTAATGGGATCTATTCTGGACCATCCCACACCTTTCCTGAACATTTCATGGAATTTGGTCCAGTAGTTTTTGCGTAAAGTTGCTGACAGTCACATAGACAGACAGACAATAAAAAAAAATGAGGGGGGGTGGAAATAGGGGGAGAGGGAGAGAGGGTATAACTGAGGTAGTGCATTCGCTCCATCATGTCCAATCATTTGCAGCGGCTTCTTCTCACTGGCTTTTGGCCTGAGTGTCATTTTCAGTTGTCATTCTCATCGTTCTCCTGCACTTGATAAAAAGTGACATCATGAAGATGAAGTCGCAGATCTCTTTTTCAATCTGCTGTTCATTATCGGACAAGTTAAATTATAAGCATTGATTGGTTTCAGTTTGAACACAGCTCAGCAGCTTGTGGACAGTCGCTGTTTACTGATCCAATCAATGTCTTTGTGTACCTCTGACCAATGAAATAATCACTATGGTGAGGACACAAATCACTGCAATTACACTTAAACAAGCAGGGTGTGGGTGAAACACAACCAAAGAAAGTTCCACAGATACGAATCAGACTCCACACTGTATCAATGGCTGCCAGCGTTTCGATCTCATAGAGGTCTTAGTCAGGCATTTGTGCAAAGATGTATAGACACAAACAAGTACAATAGTCAATCAATATGAACCCGTCAGAGTAGAAATGAACCCTGTTTGATTCTCCCACATCAGGGACAAAGCATGCATCTGTGCAAAGACACTGAGATCAATATGATACCGTCATGTACTGAATCCAACACAGCAGATTCAATATGTGTCATGTATAGAAAAACACATGGAAGATAAGGCAGGGGTGTCAAACTCATTTAGTTCAGGGGCCACATTCAGCTCAATATGATGTGAAGTAAAATAATAACAGTGACAAAAGTCAAATTATATGATGAATCCGTTTACATCTACTACAAAGCTTCCTTAGAAATCTGAATAACATGCAGTACCTGACATGTCTGACATTTACACGTGTGCATTACAACTTACAGATCACAGTGACTCTACAAATACACAAAACATTTAATAACAGGCAGAGTATTGGTCAAACTATACTTAATTGTCTTAAGAAGTTTCATATTGTTCCTATTTGTTCAGATTAGTCACATTTTTGTTGAAAAGATAGTTTGTAGTTGTAAATATAATATAGTTGTAAATATAATATAATAAGTTTACCATTTTACACTAAAACAAGGAGGGGAATTTGTCTTTGTCATTATTTATAGATTAGTACCCCTTGGAGGCAAAGAGTAGTGTTTTTGATTCCATTTGTTTGTTTGGGTGAAATTTAAAATCAATCAATCAATCAATCTATCTATCTATCTATCTATCTATCTATCTATCTATCTATCTATCTATCTATCTATCTATCTATCTATCTATCTATCTATCTATCTATCTATCTATCTATCTATCTATCTATCTATCTATCTATCTATCTATCTATCTATCTATCTATCTATCTATCTATCTATCTATCTATCTATCTGTGACTTACATGGCACTCACATTAGTTTAGTAATACTTGCAGGGAGATTTGTTTTGAGATTTGTTTGTAGAATTCAATTCAATTTTTTTCAATTCAATTCAATTTTATTTATAAAGCCCTAAATCACAACAACATCGTCTCAGAGGGCTTTACAAAAACATAATCAACTACAGAAATACATGAAAAGTCCCAGGCATCCCCTGTCCTTAGACCCTCCTTCTCGGCAAGAAAAAACTTCCAAACCCAGTGGGAAAAAGAAGAAATCTTGAGGAGAACCACATTGAAGGAGAGATCCACTCCCATGGACGGACAGGCTATAGATGAACGTCCATGTATAAATGCAGGAAGGGGGGCTGGTCCAGACAGGCAGGGGCGGTGGTCCGGGGTCACAGGTCAGCACAGGCGAGATACTCCAGATCCTGTCGTCCATGGCTCCCGTGCAGACACTGTCAGGAGAGCCACCACTCCCCCCAGGGGGGGAGGGGGGAAAGGGGACACCAGGTGACTAGTCATGAACAGACTTGGTAAGAAAGATATGTTATAAAAATTACAGAAACAGATGTGAGGGAGAGAAAGAGAAGAAAGAACTCAGTGTCTGTACTTCCCCCAGCATTCTAACTCCTAGGGCAGCCTAGACTGAACTGTGACTCATACATCATGTATACATGATATATGAGTCACATAATTTTTAACTAACCTGACCATAGTCTTTCTCAAACAGGAATGTTTTAAGCCTAATTTTAAATGTAGAGACTGTTTCGGCATCTTTAATATTAAAGGGAAGCTGATTCCATAAGACAGGGGCCTGATAACTAAAGGCTCTAGCTCCTACTGTACTTTTAGAAACCCTAGGAACTTTCAGTAAACCTGCATTCTGAGAACGAAGGGTTCTATTGGGTTGGTACGGAACCAGATCATCTTTAAGATAAGAGGGGCCCATACCATTAATGGTTTTATATGTAAGGAGGAGGATTTTAAATTTAATTCTAGACTCAACTGGTAGCCAGTGAAGGGTTTGGAGCACAGGCGTGATGTGTTCTCTTCTATTTGATCCTGTTAATAATCTTGCTGCTGCATTTTGAACCAGTTGCAAGCTTTTTAGGGAATATTTAGGACATGCTACAAGTAAGGAGTTACAATAATCTAATCGTGATGTAACAAATGCATGAATTAATTTTTCTGCAGTCGTTTTAGACAGAATATTCCTAATTTTGGCTATGTTGCGCAGGTGAAAGAAGGCTGTTCTGCAAGTTTGTTTGATATGCATTTTGAATGAAAGATCTGGATCAAATAAAACTCCTAAATTTTTAACTGTGGCACTGGGTGTTACACTTAAGTTGTCCAGAGTAACTATCTGGTTAGTTAGGGAGTCTCTCGCATCTTTAGGACCAATTATAACGACTTCAGTTTTTTCAGGGTTCAGTAAAAGATAATTGGCACTTATCCAAGTCTTTATGTCTTGTACACAAGTACTTAGTTTATCTATTTGCCTGGTCTGGTCAGGTTTTGTAGAACAAAAATCTAACCAAGTCACAAGAAATGAGGCGTTGTGTGCATGCACAGTGGGGTTGGTATGAAATCTTGATGAGTAGGAAAGATTTATAGAACACAGACTTTCAAGAACCAGGATTGGAGAAGCAAGAATAAAAACACAATGAACTAAAGGAAGTGTTTCTTTGTTTTGTGTTTTAGGTTTAAAGCCAAGTTGTGGCTGTGTGAGTCCCATCCCCTGTCCCTGGCAGAACAAGTGGTGCCTATCATCGATCTCATGGCGATCTCCAACGCCCTGTTCGCAAAACTGCGTGACTTCATCACTCTGCGCTTACCGCCTGGCTTCCCCATCAAGATCGGTGAGGGCTCAGAAAGTGAGATGGATGGAAAGACAGAAGGAAGAGAGAGAGAGAGAGAGAGCTGTAACAATGTGTAACTGAGTGAAGGGGATGATGGGAGAATGAAAAGTTCATAAATAGATACGAGGATAGATGGAGAACAGTGGAGACAGAGACACATCATTAGGTTGCACCAGTGGGATTGATACAAAGACACACAAATGCACAGGATAATAAATCATAAAGCATCTGGTGTTCGTTTCGTCCCTGCAGAGATCCCACTTTACCACATCCTGAACGCCAGGATCACCTTTAGCAACCTGAACGGCTGCGAGGAGGGGACAGGGGGCCGGGCTGATGCTGAGGTGGGGGTGGACGGGGATGGACAGAGGGACGCCCCGAGGACAGACACCCCGTCCCCAGGCAGTGACTCCTCCAGTGTCTCCAGCTCCAGCTCCACCAGTGAGAACACTCTCCTATATAATATTTGATTTGATTTTTATTTGGTTTTCTTCTGATAAGCAATTAATTTTCTGATGATGATTAATGAAGTTCCCCCATATCTGTGTTTATATCTATATATTTACATATATTTATATTCACTAAATCAAGTGGCTTTGCTCAGGGGCAATTTGAAGGTGATTTTATTGGTGTCTAAAAGTCTTAATGGTTTTAGCCCTGTTTATTTATGGGATCTGCTTTTAACATATGAGTCCTCACAGACCCTCAGACACTCAGGTAGCAGAAAACCTACCTTTTTAGCTTAGCTTTTAATAAAATTGTAACTTTTAACATTTCATTCTGCTGTTTTAATTATTTCTTTATATTTCTTTATGTTATCACTATTACAGTATTATGTATTTATTTACTAATTTTATATATATATATATATATATATATATATATATATATATATATATATATATATACACACACACACTACCAGTCAAAAGTTTTAGAACACCCCAATTTTTCCAGTTTCGTATGGGAATTCAAATAGTTCAAGTCAAATACACAACTTCAAGTGGTACAAAAGTGACCACTGCTAGAGGTTAAAAAAGGTAAAGTAAAAAAAAAAATCTGAAAAATAATGTTAATTTCAGAATTGTACAAAAAGAAGGTTGACATGGGTTGAAACAACTTGAAGCAGTTCTGCAGCAATGGAGGTTGAGCAAGCCTCAAATTTTGGTGCTACCAATTCACACAGGTGTCCCAGAATGCCACGAGTGTATTCAACTGTTATATCCACCAAAAGGAGGCTACTTTGATGAGTCAAAATGTATTATATTTTTATATCAATATTTTTGTTTCAATGTTGATTCCATGGTTTCTTTTTTAACTTCAATTGTTTATTTGTTCTATGCTTCAATTTCAGTACACTGAGACTGCAATATTTTAACTGCATTTTTAATGAAATTCTGGAACAAGTTGGGAGCGTTCTAAAACTTTTGACCAGTAGTGTATATAATTTATTTTATTTTATTATTATCTATTCTTTTTAATTTTAAAAAATCTTTTAACTGTACCTACAACTGCGGGATAATGAGGGGTCTGATATAAACCATGTATGAAAAGTGCTATATAAATAAAGTTTGATTGATTGATTGATGGGCGGCACGGTGGTGCAGTGGCAAGAAGGACCCTGGTTCGAATCCCACACCAGACCTTTCTGTGTGGAGTTTGCACCCCGTGTCCGCGTGGGTTTTCGCCGGGCACACCGGTTTCCTCCCACCATCCAAACACATGCACTGATAGGTTAATTGGTTAATCTAAAATTGGCCATAGGTGTGAATGTGAGAGTGATTGTTTGTCTATGTATGTTCAGCCCTGCGATGAACTGGCGTCTCATACAGGGTGTACCCCGCCTTCACCCATTGTAGCTGGATTAGGCCCCCAGTGACCCCCGCGACCCTAGTGAGGATAAAGCGGGTTCAGATGATGAATGAATGAATGATTGATTGATTGATTTTTGTTAAATGACAGGAACAAGGGCCCAGTTATTAAATAGTCAGTATTTATCTAACTGTTATAGGTTATAGTTTAGCAGTTAACTGGTTAAAATGTTCCTCATTAAATTAAGATGAGTTAGTCCAATTGATTACTTTCTCACAATACTGTAACATGGGCAACAAAATATAATACATTAAACATATTATTGCGACTCCATAATATGTTAATTAAAACTGTACTTAGTTCACTGTCATACTTTTAATAAAAGTTTTTCAGTAAAAATTTAATACATCGTATATTGCTTTTAAATAACTGTGGCAGCAGTAAAGGTAAAAACTGTAACCATAATCTCTGCCCAGGTTTATTGTTAAACTCATGATTACATGATGAGATGTTGTCGATACAGCTGTTAGCAACTTTTTTTTCTTTGCTTTTTCAATATTTACAGAGTTTTGAGGCCACACTGCAAAACAACAACTAGCAGCAACTTTTACTTGTTTCATTGGCAGATGTTTTTTTTTTTTTTTTCATGCAATTCATACAATTTCATTAATTACAGTTTCCCCATTATTTTAACATTTTTGGAGTCTTCACTCCTTTGGATGTTTTCACCCTTTATTACTTTGCAAAATAAATCATGGTCAATATAATTAAAATTTAAATACTGACTTGAAGAGAGTGAACATTTATGGAAGTACTTATTTTAAATGATAGATTTTTAACTAGTGTACATCACTGATACCTCAAGTTGTAAATCATTCCTTTTTTTAAGCAGTAAATATTTCATTGGCTCTATACTATACATGATCCTAATTGTAACAAACTGACTCATTGTATTCATTAATCATTTCATTTTCATTGTCAATTAGAAAGATGTTTTGTAAATTATTATGATGATTAGTTAGTGATATTTTCCAAGAAACTCTATTCTACAGCTTCACTAATATTTACTGTATATTATCTAACACACTTGTCAGTTATTCAATGAAATTTATAATCCCTATTTATCACTTGGGTTGGATGCACGGCTGTGTTTTGTATTGGCAGTGAGATTATGGCTTACTTTCATCATCTTATTGTATGATCAGAATCTAAACAGCCGCATTAAAAAATGCAGTCACGCAGGATGGAGATGTAATTCATTGTGTGGCTACTAAGAAGGAACATCTCTGAGAAAACCTTGATTTTTATCTTGCAGAAATGCTGTACTTTGAGTTATAGTCCTATAAAGCATACACCCATTTGAGTTTGTGGTAATATTTTACCAATAGATGACCTGCTACACCTCCTTTTATTATTATTTTTCTTCTGTTTGGCCGATTGTGAACTCCTTACCCGATCTTTACCTTCAGTTCAGTGTCTTCTCCTTTCCCTTTAGATAACACTCCTTCCACCCATCTCTTGCCCTTTGCCTTCCCCCTGTGTGTGCTACAGTGTCATGTCGAGCTGGAGAAATTCCCTCATGTGTGTTTGAGCCCCCGCCTGGATACACCATGCTAGGAGGTAAACAGAGAGACAGCATGAGGGAGGAGGAGGAAGACCTGCTGCAGTTCGCCATCCAGCAGAGTCTGCTGGAGGCCGGATCGGAGTATGATCAGGTAGGCAGATGGTGATGAACCTCAGAGATTCTCCTCTGAACTTAAAGGAAGACCGAGCAGGCATTTTAAAGACTTATCAGCCTTGTGTACGATGATTACACTGGTCTATAAGTAAAATGCTTCCGGAATTACTAAAACTAATAATGTTACCACATGTGTATCACTGATAAAGAAAAAACTCAGGTCTGAAAGTTTCCAAGATAATTCTTAGGTCAAAATGTGATATTCTTACAATTAACAAGAGAATAGGTTTTAGTCCAAAGGAATATTAGCCTCAGATCTACTTTAAAACACTGTCTAGACATTATGATCCATTCACTTTACAGGTTCTTTCTAGTGCAGGGGTGCTCAATCCTGGTCCTCGAAAGCTACTATCCTGCTTTTTTTTTTTTAGATGCATCCCTCTTCCAACACACTTGATGGTCATAATCAGTCTTCTGCAGAGCTTGATGACAGGTTTATCATTTGAATCAGGTGTGTTGGAAGGTGGATACATCTAAAACATGCAGGATAGTAGCTCTCGAGGACCAGGATTGAGCACCCCTGTTCTAGTGGAAGATTTACAAATCCATTGTATACATGCAAATAAACCACCATATATGTGGAATAACACACCATAATTTATTAAAAACATGAACTAACCAGCACTTTTGTTATTTGTGATAGATAGATAGATAGATAGATAGATAGATAGATAGATAGATAGATAGATAGATAGATAGATAGATAGATAGATAGATAGATAGATAGATAGATAGATAGATAGATAGATAGATAGATAGATAGATAGATAGATAGATAGACAGACAGACAGACAGACAGACAGACAGACAGACAATTATTGCAGGTCATTACAGTAGGCCTATAAGGGAGCAGCAGTAACAGTGTCACAACCTGCCACAACATTTCCCCTAGATCCTTACCTCTCCTGTCACCTAGGTGGACATTAATCCAGTGTGAAATCCTAACACTATATTCACCTACAAGTCAAGCAGCACAAGACAAATCCACAGTATAATGGAAAAGAAGTGTCCAGTCTCAAAATGTTAAGAATCAATATTGATGTAAAATCATTAACTCATTCACTGTCATTGACATGTTTTGGCGTCAATTCAAATCCAAATGAGCAGTTTATAATTTATTTTGATGGGTGCCATACTTAGGTAGTCTTAGAGCCTTTTATTATAGTATAATATTATAATATAATATAGTATATAGTATAATATGTATGTTATATAATATTGACTATATTCTGAGCCAATATTCTACTGGCAGTGAATGAGTTAAGTAGAATAAATCCCCTGTGATGTGTGGTACCCAGAGCCGTTATGGTCGACCTACCTGAGGAAAGATGCCGTTCTCATATCCTACAGATACTGGTCCTAATAGTCCTTGGGTTTTTTGCAGAGGAAAAGCAGGAGAAATATAAATAGTCCAGGTCAAGGAACATGCTGGGAGTTTTCTCAGGTTGGGCGCTGGTGCAGAATATAGAAGAGGCCAAAGCTGAGGATCTGTGCTCTAACTTTGTATTTCCTGCTTTTCATCCCTAACACTTTTAGACTTAGTTTAATTAGAGACAAGGGAGCTTTAGTTTTTAGTGATGGAAGTCCAGGAAAACCATGTGCAGACAAAAACAATTTATAAAATACATATCTAAGCTTATCCAAAAAAAATCATGCATTTTTGACTTAGATCTGTTTATTTAAAAACTAACGACATGCTCAAAAAAACAACATTTACAGGATTCAAGGGCTTCATCTGAGCTTAGTTTGGAGCATGAATAATTGTGGTCGTTCCACAGAAAAAACTGAAAAGAAAACAACAAACAAATTTTCTCTGATTTGACATATATATATTGTAAGATTACACGCGGATTATATTAAACCTTCACTATATTGAATTTATTTTTATCTCAAGAAGGTCCAACTTTAATGAAAATACTGTATATTTAATTGCAGATTTTCTCATAATATCAATAAATCATAACCACAGCATCTCAGGCTTTTATTCTTATGTACTGTGATGTTTTGTTCTTGTTGTTAGTAAGTGAAAACAAAATCTAAGATAGCATATTATTTATGGAAACCATCCTATTTATAAATATGTGCGGACGCGTCTAAAATTCAGCTTTATTCTTTTTTTTGTATTATTGCAGACTAATATTAATATTTAGAAAAAAGCTCAGATAATTGTGATTGTGATCTAAGCTAAAACTACATTTCCTGATCAAAATAAGCCTTTTCTTGCATCATATTAATTGGCCTAAAATGATGTGCGTTTTCTCTCCTAATGGTAGAGAAATCTCAGCAGTTTTTTTTCCTGTTTTCTCAGCTTAGGTGCTGTTAAAAAACACTTGTCTTGTAATGCTATGAAAAAAAAAACCTGATAGTACATTAAAAAATAACTGTAATGAAATAAAATACGTCCTCCCTAAGCTTGAACAATGGAGTATTAATATAATTACATTAATAAGTTGCCATTTAAAAGAAGTTTTGTAAGTGCAGTTTTGGAAATGATGCAGTGTACATTAATAGATTAGTGGACTAATGTTAAACTTGTCTGAATTGTGTCTTATTAATATTGATAGCAATATTAATGGTATTAAACTAGTCTGCACTGCAGTAGCAGAGACCGAGGAGATCCAGTTTACATCGAGTCGGCTCGTAATTCATAATAGGGCTGCACGATATTAGAAAAACCTGATATTGCAATTTTTTGAATATATGCGACGTATAGTATATTGTGATATGAAAAAATACTCAGGAGTATATAACAGTTGTGTAGTGCCGACACAAATGGTCAAACAGATTAGCAGTCGACACAGAACACGACTTTCAGCATCATTCTTCTTGTAGTGGAAGTAATTCAATAAAATTAATAATTAAAATTAAATGAATACATAAACATTAAAAAAATTATTTAAAAGTATAAACTAAAAATAAATAAATAAATACATGAATGAATAAATAAATACGACAAATATTTTTTAAAACGATATATACAAATCAATCAAAAATGATAAAAAATTAAATAAAAATAATTGCAGGACCTGTGATGTGACTATTGCACACACATACATTGCGATGTCGATGCTCAAACAATATATTTTGCAGCTGTAATTTATCAGTTATTCCTTCGGTGTGTGTGTAAGTTATACATTAGTGCACGTGAATCAGAAAATCCTTCAGGGATATAGTTCTGCTTGGCCCTTTGTCTCCCTCTGTCTGTCCATATGCGGGTCACTTCCTGTTCTCACTCTCTGACTTCCTTTTGTTTTTTTTATGTGTCTAGGTGACCATCTGGGAGGCACTGACCAACAGCAAACCAGGGACGCACCCACTGTCATGTGACCCGAGTCGTCTGGATAGGTTAGAGATGACATTCTTTTAATGCCTGTTGTTTTAGATCATATTTAATCCATAAAGACCCAGATCTACTTTTGTCGCAGTTCCCCAAAGTTTTTCTCTATATTTAATCTTTCTAAAGTGATTTATCTTCATTTATTGTAAAAATTATCCTCTGTATTTTGTATTTTTTTCATTGAACATCTGGTATATTCCTGTATTTAATTGACTGATCATGTAGATACTCACCAAACCTCAGAATAAAGTCAATAGTTACATCAACAACCGAGAAAAATGAGCAAAATCTATCATTAACTGAAGATAAATCAAGCATCTCTGTTTACTGTTGGGAAGTCCCGAACTATATGTGGTTAAACGATGTAGTTAAATCACATTTTGCTGTTACTTGGTACTTTTGATGATGATGTCATGGATGTTTGGGTCTTTATGGGTTAAATCTAGTCTGTCTTTCATACACAGAGGTTGAACAGGTCCAATCCCCAGTGTAAAAGTGTTACATATTCAGTCATTCTGCTCAGTATCACATTGTTCTTCCATTGTGTTTATTCCATCCTGAGTTCTTCCCTGAGTCACATCCTGTATTCCTGCACCATCCTATTCTTTTTTATCCATCCTGCTATTCTCCTTTCATCTGTGTACTTTCTGTGGGAGTTTATAGAGACATATGCAAAAGGGGGGGTGGGGGTGTTTCCTGCTTTTACAGTCCACAGCGCTCCTGTTGACTTTAGCCTGTTATCTTTCCACAGTGTTTTCCCTCTCAGTCTTCTCTGTTTGTAGATGTTCGGAGGGACACACACAGACATGTAGTTTTTCTGTCCCTGTTTTGACACATTTATGCCACTGCAGAGTGTACTTACACCAGCAGTGTACTTAGAGGAAACTGGGTGCCAAAGCTTTTTTACTATAGACACTGAACATCCACTAGATCACAAACCCCCTGAGATTCACAACAACTGAATGTAAACAAATACAGTAAATGTGCAAAGGGTAAGATTTTCTTGAATTCAGCAAGAAATAGAAGAGGCTGAACTAGCATAAATGTCAATCGATGGGTGACCATGGAAAGGAAAACCTATCAAAAAGCTTCAGTAAAGTGACGGGGTCACCACATGCTGCCAGAACAGCTTCAGGATCAGTCCTGCAAATCTGTGAAGGAGATCAATGAAACCAGAAAGACACGCCCTCATGGTGTTGTAATGATATTGGGAAAGATTACTGTCCAACATATTGGGTTGAAATCTCTAGATATTCATTTGGGTTGAGATGTGATGACTATGAAGGTCACTGCAAATTATATTATTACGTACTGTACCAGGACTGAAACCAAATGCAGACACACACAGATGTAAAAGTGTACACTGTTTATTGGAGCAAAGGGAAGGATTGGGGTACCGTAGGGTCTAGGTAAAGACAGTCTGTAGTCCAAGACGTCCAGACTCGGGGTGTGCGACAGAATTGGGACGAACTACCGGAATCCAACATGGCGCCCATCGATACACTTCAGAATGATTTTATATCTATTCTAGACTACAGCATTTTATAGGCCTATTAAATGCTAATGTAAGGATTAAGACAAAAACACCAACTACTTTGTTGTTAGATTTAATAAGTATTTAAGAAAAACAGACCATTGATGCAGGTGGGGTTATCATTTATACATTTTTTATTACATTTTAACTCATTCATGTGCTTATCTGTCAAACTCATTCAGTTTATGACTTGGTGCCAACCATGCGACAGGGGCTTGGTCAGGGTCAGTCCGGGGTCGTTGCAACGTAGAGGCTGGATCGGCATCGAGGGGCGGAATCCAGGTCTGTACATGGGAGAAGCACGTAGGTCAGGTGAAGGCGGTCAAGATCCGGGCCAAAAAAAACACTGGAGATGTGGTCAGTTGGAACAGAGGCAAGCAGGCAGGGGTCAAACACTGGAACTCAGGAGACCACAGGACAGCAGGGTAAACACTTGACTATCAAGCAAAGAAGTGACAGACGCAATCAAGCTGGTTAAAGAGCGGCACTCTGATGAGCCACAGCTGGGCCATCAGGTGCTGCTTGATCACTCAGGTCAGGGGAGTGGGTTAAAGGTGACACATGCAGAAGAGCCAGAAACTAGGTAAAGGGTGAAACAGACAGGACTGCAAACAAGAGAAATAGACAAAAGGAAAGGGACAGAAAGAGTAGAAATATAACAGTTTCACATCGATTTCTCAAACAAGTGAGTTCTCATATGTTTTATCATTGTGGAGGAGAGCCCTTCCACCAGGGTTTTCCTTTCATTTATCACCATCTGTAGCTTTAACGCACCACTATACAGTAGCATTACAACACATTATGTTCAACTTAGTGTTTTTACATGAGTACAGTGAAGGAGGGTTACATTTTATCATTTCACCAAATTCCCCCAAAAAGTGGCCAGAACCTGAAAGAGTGGTGTTTTTTTAATTGGTATTATTATTTAATCTTTATTTAAGATGGAAAAGACTCATTCAGATTAAACATCTCTTTTGCAAGAGGAGCAGAAGGTTACAGACAACAGAGACGTTCTGCTAAAATGTATATAAAATAGGAAATTAAATTAAAGTACAAAGCACATGCATATAAACACCACCAATGAGTTAAAAGGTACTGAAACGTGTAATCAACAATGTTACTTAAAGGCATCTCAAAGTTGATTCAATCAATCAGACAAACATGTGCATCTATAGCCTTGTAAATACAAACTGGACTGACTATAACTATAGGTCAAATCCTCACCAAGGAAAATACATTCTCACTTTCTGCAGTAATAATCTACACCTGGCTTTTCTTTGTTAATTATAGTATAGATTACATAGCCTAAATGTTAATTAAATTAACGTTTATTTGCAACATAGTATAGCAAACTATTTCATGATCAAAACCAAATTAATTTAACAAAAACGTCTATGTTTTGAATGTCTGTGATGTTAAAAAGGTTGGTAAACACTGTCCTCATACTTTCTAATACTTCAGGTGTCTCTGCCTTTCTGTCACCTAAAGAGTAACTTTTCAGTGGTAGATATAAGAGTAAGAATCATGATTAGATAAAAATTAAGCACAAATATCTTTGAATTAAGAAAAAAAAATCTGCCAATGGAACAATCTTGGTAAGATTTCTTGAAATTATCTTTTTGAGATTGTCTAAAAATCTCTTTATTGTCTAAAAATAAGTTCTTTCATCACTCGGACAAGTTACTCTTAAGGTGATTATGTCTTATTTTAAGGGTGATTAAATGTTTTGACTAGAAATAACAAAAATACACTTAGTTTTGCAGTGGTGACGATCTATCCCAGTAGTCGTTGGTGTCAAATAACTGAATACCCATTACCTCACCCTCCCCTAAGGTGGACACTAAAAACACAGGTGACATTCATTGCAGACAGTGTTTTGTGTTTTTGTTAAAGCTTTTTAGCTCAGGGAAAAATAACTCTGCAACTTAAGTCTGGATAAAAATGTTGAAAAGAAAAAGATCTTGCTATGAGCTCCTGTAGGACCATGGGATCGGCTCGTTTTGTATGAAATCAACTCATTTGAAGGCAATGAATTCACAATTATGCACTGACATGCAGCACCAGACTGTTAACCCCCCCCCCCCCCCCATTCATTCACAACCATCAGACTCTACAATAGCACTAAGTAAACTCCAAATATTCACTTATAACTGCCATGCAAATGCAATGTAAATATCATATATGTGTAAATATGCTCTTCTTCTCTGCTATTTACTTTACTTTATTTTTTAATGCTGTAACTGCAAACTTTCCGCAGGATGGGATGACTAAAGTATTGTATTCGTATATTCATTACATGTCCCCTTCTCCCAAAATCGTACTGAACATTTAATTATTGCAAAGTCTGTGTCCAATTTCCTGATTTCTGTCAAAAATAAGGTACAGTTTTCCAGGATGTCAAATCAAGCTCTTAACTTGAAGGGCCAACTTGGCTCCAATTTCCTGTCTTAGTACTTTTGCTTGAGACAAGCAGAATTTTTTTATTAGGTATCATTTATTTTTATGGCTGCCTCATGGTTCCCAGAAAGAAAACCATTGTAGAGTTGTTGGAAATAGGATATCCCATAATGTCTTTACAGTTACATTTGGGTTTACTCTGCTACGTAGAGTCTATTGGTGCAGCAGAAATAAACATGAATGAATTAGTAACAGCTTTTACGATTTCTAATAGTCACATATTTTAGCTGTTCTGTTTCTACCGTGACAAAAAAGTGTAGGTAAGGTAAAAACTGATGACTCATCCTGTACTCGTGGGCATGTTCCTAATTTTGCTTCCAATGAAAGACTTTCTCAGATAATTACATCCCATAAAGAGGCTCTCCGAGCAGTTATGAGTCACCAGCGGGTCGACACTGGGTCAAAGGCGGTTAAGAGACAAGACGATGCACTGAGGAGCCATTTCCTGTATCTGCGTCATGTGGTGGTTTCTCCACTGTCCCGCCCTTTAGGACAATTAGCAGCAGATCCTGTCCCATGTCCCAGTCTTGTCTCCATAAACATAATTTTCCCATAGTCACCCAAGTAAACACCAGGCCCATTTTCACATCATCTGTATACTCTAGAAATAAAATGATATATCAGAGGGAGGGGGTTGGCGGTTCGATTCCTGCTCTGTCCAGGTCAGTCTATTGTGTCCTTGGGCAAGACACTTTACCCTCCTTGCCTCCAATGTCACTCACACTGGTGTATGAATGCATATGAATGTTTGGTGGTGGTCAGAGGGGCCGTGGGCGTGAAATGGCAGCCATGCTTCTGTCAGTCTGCCCCAGGGCAACTGTGACTATATATGTAGTTTACCACCACCAGAGGGAAGACGTGAGAGTGAATGAATAATGGATCAATAATGTAAAGTGCTTTGGGTGCCTTGAAAAGCGCTATAGAAATCTAATCCATTATTATTATTATTATTATTATTATTATTATTATTATTATTATTATTATTATTATTATTATTATTATTATTATTATTATTATTATTATTATTATTGTTATTATTATTATTATTATTATTATTGTTATTATTATTATCATCTAAAGAAAAAGAAGCAGGAAAATAAAGTGACAGTTGATGATAAAAATGATGTTGAATTATATTTTATATATTAATGATATATGCCAGAGGTCTTCAACCCTCCACTGTCCTGCATGTTTCAGACGTCACCCCGCTCCAACACACCTGACTCAAAGCAGTTGGTCGTTAACAGGCTTCAGTAGAGCTTGATAACGAGCTGATCATTTGAATCAGGTGTGTTCATGTCATGATACAGTGTCCAAAATATGAAGGTGAACGGAGGGTTTTGAGTATGAACCTACAGAAAAGAAAAAGGAGTAATACAGTAACTTGAAGGAGATATTGGAAAAACAAACAGGGGAAGAATCGTGTCAATTACTTATTACATTTTTAAGGAAGACAAAACTAACTAGACAATTCCCCCAAGTGGAAATTGTGGAAGGGGCTCGGGGTTCGGTGCTGGGCCACGTCGCCTCTTCTGAGGCTAAGGCTCACAAGTGCTACATTCCTGGATAGAGCACAAAGTTGTCTACGATTTAAAGTTGAAACGACATCTCTGGGTCAAAGTACGGCAAAGTAGTAGTGTGTACAAGTAGGCAACTTGTGTATTTTTCACATTCAGTGCTCCATTCATTTTATATGGAGATTTTTTTTTTCTAATTTTTTTTCATATTTTTACTAGTACTTGATATAATATTTGTAGTAGTGGTAGTAGTAGTAGTATTATTTGCAGTACTGGTGGTATTACAGTATTTTAGATTCATTGTAGTATTTCTTAGTAGCTATACATATATATGCATAGTGCATATGTATCAAACACAGACTGGAGCCTTACGGCTCCAGTCTGTGTTTGATACATATGTGTGGAGTAGTACTTGTAGTAGTAGTACTAGTATTTGCAGTAGTAAATGTAGTATATGGATATTTAGTCATTTTCTGCTTCATATCATACACTGATGAGTCACATTTTTTGTCATACATGGTGATTTGGTGGGTTCTCTATGGAGAACCTTTAAATCGCAGACACATGAGAGACACATTCCTGTGTAGAGGACAAAGGTATCTGTAATGAAAAGTTGAAATGAAGTCTCTGGAACAAAGTATTAGAAAGTAGTAGCGTGTACAAATAGGCAACTTTTGTCTTTTTCCTATTCAGTGGCCCCATTCATTTCCTATGGGGATCACGTTTTCCCACTTTATGCAAAATCCGTAATTCGGAATTTTAAGAAAAGTCATAGCACACCATTCCCGTATAGGACGGACAATATGGCAGTGGAACGGTTTCATTCCTTCAAAATCCCTAGGAGCCTTAGCGGTCCAAAGTATGTTTGGAGCGGGGTAGCAAAGAGAACACTAGACAATTCCCCCAAGTGGAAATTGTGGAAGGGGCTCGGGGTTCGGTGCTGGGCCACGTCGCCTCTTTATATCATAGACGGACTACAGCTACATTAACTTGTAGAGGAGAAAGGTGTCTACGATTAAAAGTTGAAATGACGTCGCTGGGTCAAAGTACGGCAAAGTAGTAGTGTGTACAAGTAGGCAACTTGTGTATTTTTCACATTCAGTGCCCCATTCATTTTATATGGAGATTTTTTTTTTCAAATTTTTTTTCATATTTTTACTAGTACTTGATATAATATTTGTAGTAGTGGTAGTAGTAGTAGTAGTATTTGCAGTACTGGTAGTATTACAGTATTTTAGATTCATTGTAGTATTTCCTAGCAGCTATACATATATATACATAGTGCATATGTATCAAACACAGACTGGAGCCTTACGGCTCCAGTCTGTGTTTGATACATATGTGTGGAGTAGTACTTGTAGTAGTAGTACTAGTATTTGCAGTAGTAAATGTAGTATATGGATATTTAGTCATTTTCTGCTTAATATCATACACTGATGATTCACATTTTGTGTCATACATGGTGATTTGGTGGGTTCTCTATGGACAACCTGTAAATCACAGACACACGAGAGACACATTCCTGTGTAGAGGACAAAGGTATCTGTAATGAAAAGTTGAAATGAAGTCTCTGGAACAAAGTATTAGAAAGTAGTAGCGTGTAAAAGTAGGCAACTTTTGTCTTTTTCCCACTCAGTGGCCCCATTCATTTCCTATGGGGATCACGTTTTCCCAGTCTATGCGAAATCCGTAATTCGGAATTTTAAGAAAAGTCATAGCACACCATTCCCGTATAGGACGGACAATATGGCAGTGGAACGGTTTCATTCCTTCAAAATCCCTAGGAGCCTTAGCGGTCCAAAGTTTGTTTGGAGCGGGGTAGCAAAGAGAACACTAGACAATTCCCCCAAGTGGAAATTGTGGAAGGGGCTCGGGGTTCGGTGCTGGGCCACGTCGCCTCTTTATATCATAGAGACATTAAAGCTACATTCCTGTGTAGAGGACAAAGGTGTCTGTGATGAAAAGTTGAAATGACGTCGCTGGGTCAAAGTACGGCAAAGTAGTAGTGTGTACAAGTAGGCAACGTGTGTATTTTTCACATTCAGTGCCCCATTCATTTTATATGGAGATTTTTTTTTTCAATTTTTTTTTCATATTTTTACTAGTACTTGATATAATATTTGTAGTAGTGGTAGTAGTAGTAGTAGTATTTGCAGTACTGGCAGTATTACAGTATTTTAGATTCATTGTAGTATTTCCTAGCAGCTATACATATATATACATAGTGCATATGTATCAAACACAGACTGGAGCCTTACGGCTCCAGTCTGTGTTTGAAACATATGTGTGGAGTAGTACTTGTAGTAGTAGTACTAGTATTTGCAATAGTAAATGTAGTATATGGATATTTAGTCATTTTCTGCTTAATATCACACACTGATGAGTCACATTTTTTGTTATAGATGGTGATTTGGTGGGTTCTCTATGGAGAACCTTTAAATCACAGACACACGAGAGACACATTCTTGTGTAGAGGACAAAGGTATCTGTAATGAAAAGTTTAAATGAAGTCTCTGGAACAAAGTATTAGAAAGTAGTAGCGTGTAAAAGTCGGCAACTTTTGTCTTTTTCCCACTCAGTGGCCCCATTCATTTCCTATGGGGATCACGTTTTCCCACTCTATGCGAAATCCGTAATTCGGAATTTTAAGAAAAGTCATAGCACACCATTCCCGTATAGGACGGACAATATGGCAGTGGAACGGTTTCGTTCCTTCAAAATCCCTAGGAGCCTTAGCGGTCCAAAGTATGTTTGGAGCGGGGTAGCAAAGAGAACACTAGACAATTCCCCCAAGTGGAAATTGTGGAAGGGGCTCGGGGTTCGGTGCTGGGCCACGTCGCCTCTTTATATCATAGACGGACTACAGCTACATTAATTTGTAGAGGACAAAGGTATCTGTGATGAAAAGTTGAAACGACGTCGCTGGGTCAAAGTACGGCAAAGTAGTAGTGTGTACAAGTAGGCAACGTGTGTATTTTTCACATTCAGTGCCCCATTCATTTTATATGGAGATTTTTTTTTTTTCAAATTTTTTTTCATATTTTTACTAGTACTTCAGATACTATTTGTAGTAGTGGTAGTAGTAGTAGTAGTAGTAGTAGTAGTATTTGCAGTACTGGTAGTTTTATAGTATTTTTTTATTTATTGTAATATTTGTTACTTGCTTTACATATAGACTGTGCATATGTCAAATACCACAGATCAGAGCCTTACGGCTCTGATCTGTGGTATTTGACATATGTGAGTACTTATACATAAATACATATACACTAGGCATATGTCAAATACTACAGATCAGAGCCTTACGGCTCTGATCTGTAGTATTTGACATATGTGTGAGTATTTATTTATACACACTGTACATGTGTCAAATACTTAGACCAGAGCCGTAGGCTCTGGTCTAAGTATTTGTGTGTATTAGTATTTATACATGTATAAATATACACTGTGCCACCTCTTAGTACTCACAGAAACTCACAGTACAGGTATGTTGATCTGTTTGCCTGTCAATCATGTTAAAGCACCTCCCACACTGTTATAGTTCTGTTAATTGTCTGCACCTGTTAGTCAAGTCAGAGCAGCTCTGTTGCTAGGCAACGGCGCTGCGCTGCACTCTGTGTCACACAGAAACACTGGCTTTCAAGCAAAATCTTACCTCCGAACTACTGCCATTTGTGAGAGAACCGTAAATGCTAGCTCAAAACCAAAATGATTGTGAGTGGCAGGAGGCTTTGAGGAACACGTAGATGTATTTTTTTTCACTGTAGGGTCAAACATGACCGAGATTCGGCAGTTTTAAAAACACTAAAATTAGGCGAACATAAGACTTTCTTTGATCCAAATTAACATTGCAGTCAATGGAGGCGCAGACCAGACATCCCCCCAAACAACTGAGGCTCATTTAAATTCCAAATGAGCTAGATCTTCCAAATCTTTTTTATATGGATCCTAGGTAGTATGACTACATTTGTGGAAAGTTTCATTCACTTACTATTTATCGTTTGGCCACGGCGACGATTTATTCACAGATTTTTCACATTAATTTTCTGCTTTCCCTCCACTCTAATTTTTAAACGCTCCACTCTAAATTTCAAATTTTCTCATTTCCATGCTCTACATTTGGGGTTCTCTATCGAGAACCATACACCCCACCGTCATGAAATATACATTCCTGCGAAGAAGACAAATTTTCCTACGTTTTAAAATTAAAATCACGCCTGTGCGACAAAGTATGCCGAACTAGTAGCGTTTGGCAAAAACACCTTTTTTTTGGTCGCTCCCATTAAGAATGAATGGGATTTGTATTTTTAAATGAAACGCGAACATCGTACGACATATCGGATATTTGACAACACCGTTTAAATCCTGGGCCAAATCGAGAGGGGGTTACAGTTTACGGATTTTTGATCCGATGCACCGTTTAGAAGTTAGGGGCCGCGTAAACGCGGCCCTATTCATTCCGGATGGACATTTTTGACCGATTTTTCGCAGTTTTTGCGAAAACCGTATATCGGAATAACTATAAAAGTCATAGCACGTCCTTCGGGTATAGGACGCACATTCGTGCGTCAAAATTTTTTCACTATTTCAAAAGCCCTAGGAGGAGTAGCGTTTCAAATTTTTGTCCGGAAGATGAAAAATAATAATAATAATAATAATAATAAACGCGCGCAAGAACAATAGGTGCTTGTGCACCACACAGAGACTCTGTCTCTGTGTGTGGTGCCCGAGCCCCTAACTAGACAATTCCCCCAAGTGGAAATTGTGGAAGGGGCTCGGGGTTCGGTGCTGGGCCACGTCGCCTTTTCTGAGGCTAAGTCTCACAAGAGCTACATTAATTTGTAGAGGACAAAGGTGTCTGTGAGGAAAAGTTGAAACGATGTGTCTGGGTCAAAGTACGGCAAAGTAGTAGTGTGTACAAGTAGGCAACGTGTGTATTTTTCACATTCAGTGCCCCATTCATTTTATATGGAGATTTTTTTTTTCACATTTTTTTTCATATTTTTACTAGTACTTGAGATAATATTTGTAGTAGTGGTAGTAGTAGTAGTATTATTTGCAGTACTGGTGGTATTACAGTATTTTAGATTCATTGTAGTATTTCTTAGTAGCTGTACATATATATACATAGTGCATATGTATCAAACACAGACTGGAGCCTTACGGCTCCAGTCTGTGTTTGATACATATGTGTGGAGTAGTACTTGTGGTAATATTACTAGTATTTGCAGTAGTAAATGTAGTATATAGATATTTACTCATTTCTTGCTTAATATCATACACTGATGATTCACATTTTGTGTCATACATGGTGATTTGGTGGGTTCTCTATGGACAACCTGTAAATCGCAGACACACGAGAGACACATTCCTGTGTAGAGGACAAAGGTATCTGTGATGAAAAGTTTAAATGAAGTCTCTGGAACAAAGTATTACAAAGTAGTAGCGTGTACAAGTAGGCAACTTTTGTCTTTTTCCCATTCAGTGGCCCCATTCATTTCCTATGGGGATCACGTTTTCCCACTCTATGCGAAATCCGTACATCAGAATGTTAAGAAAAGTCATAGCACACCATTCCCGTATAGGACGGACAATATGGCAGTGGAACGGTTTCGTTCCTTCAAAATCCCTAGGAGCCTTAGCGGTCCAAAGTTTGTTTGGAGCGGGGTAGCAAAGAGAACACTAGACAATTCCCCCAAGTGGAAATTGTGGAAGGGGCTCGGGGTTCGGTGCTGGGCCACGTCGCCTCTTCTGAGGCTAAGGCTCACAAGAGCTACATTAATTCGTAGAGGAGAAAGGTGTCTACGATTAAAAGTTGAAATGACGTCTCTGGGTCAAAGTACGGCAAAGTAGTAGTGTGTACAAGTAGGCAACTTGTGTATTTTTCACATTCAGTGCCCCATTCATTTTATATGGAGATTTTTTTTTTTTTCAAATTTTTTTTCATATTTTTACTAGTACTTCAGATACTATTTGTAGTAGTGGTAGTAGTAGTAGTAGTATTTGCAGTACTGGTAGTTTTATAGTATTTTTTATTTATTGTAATATTTGTTACTTGCTTTACATATAGACTGTGCATATGTCAAATACCACAGATCAGAGCCTTACGGCTCTGATCTGTGGTATTTGACATATGTGAGTACTTATACATAAATACATATACACTAGGCATATGTCAAATACTACAGATCAGAGCCTTACGGCTCTGATCTGTAGTATTTGACATATGTGTGAGTATTTATTTATACACACTGTACATGTGTCAAATACTTAGACCAGAGCCTACGGCTCTGGTCTAAGTATTTGTGTGTATTAGTATTTATACGTGTATAAATATACACTGTGCCACCTCTTAGTACTCACAGAAACTCACAGTACAGGTATGTTGATCTGTTTGCCTGTCAATCATGTTAAAGCACCTCCCACACTGTTATAGTTCTGTTAATTGTCTGCACCTGTTAGTCAAGTCAGAGCAGCTCTGTTGCTAGGCAACGGCGCTGCGCTGCACTCTGTGTCACACAGAAACACTGGCTTTCAAGCAAAATCTTACCTCCGAACTACTGCAATTTGTGAGAGAACCGTAAATGCTAGCTCAAAACCAAAATGATTGTGAGTGGCAGGAGGCTTTGAGGAACACGTAGATGTATTTTTTTTCACTGTAGGGTCAAACATGACCGAGATTCGGCAGTTTTAAAAACACTAAATTTAGGCGAACATAAGATTTTCTTTGATCCAAATTAACATTGCAGTCAATGGAGGCGCAGACCAGACATCCCCCCAAACTACTGAGGCTCATTTAAATTCCAAATGAGCTAGATCTTCCAATCTTTTTTATATGGATCCTAGGTAGTATGACTACATTTGTGGAAAGTTTCATTCACTTACTATTTATCGTTTGGCCACGGCGACGAGTTATTCACAGATTTTTCACATTAATTTTCTGCTTCTCCTCCACTCTAATTTTTAAACGCTCCACTCTAAATTTCAAATTTTCTCATTTCCATGCTCTACATTTGGGGTTCTCTAACAAGAACCATATATCACACCGTAGTGATATATACATTCCTGCGAAGAAGACAAATTTTCCTACGTTTTAAAATTAAAATGACGCCTGTGCGACAAAGTATGCCGAACTAGTAGCGTTCGGCAAAAACACCTTTTTTTTGGTCGCTCCCATTAAGAATGAATGGGATTTGTATTTTTAAATGAAACGCGAACATCGTACGACATATCGGAATTTTGACAACACCGTTTAAATCCTGGGCCAAATCGAGAGGGGGTTACAGTTTACGGATTTTTGATCCGATGCACCGTTTAGAAGTTAGGGGCCGCGTAAACGCGGCCCTATTCATTCCGGATGGACATTTTTGACTGATTTTTCGCAGTTTTTGCGAAAACCGTATATCGGAATAACTATAAAAGTCATAGCACGTCCTTCGGGTATAGGACGCACATTCGTGCGTCAAAATTTTTTCACTATTTCAAAAGCCCTAGGAGGAGAAGCGTTTCAAATTTTTGTCCGGAAGATGAAAAATAATAATAATTAAAACTCACGCAAGAACAATAGGTGCTTGTGCACCACACAGAGACTCTGTCTCTGTGTGTGGTGCCCGAGCCCCTAACTAGACAATTCCCCCAAGTGGAAATTGTGGAAGGGGCTCGGGGTTCGGTGCTGGGCCACGTCGCCTCTTTATATCATCGAGACATTAAAGCTACATTCCTGTGTAGAGGACAAAGGTATCTGTGATGAAAAGTTGAAATCACGTCACTGAGTCAAAGTACGGCAAAGTAGTAGTGTGTACAAGTAGGCAACGTGTGTATTTTTCACATTCAGTGCTCCATTCATTTTATATGGAGATTTTTTTTTTCAAATTTTTTTTCATATTTTTACTAGTACTTGATATAATATTTGTAGTAGTGGTAGTAGTAGTAGTAGTATTTGCAGTACTGGTAGTATTACAGTATTTTAGATTCATTGTAGTATTTCCTAGTAGCTATACATATATATATATACATAGTGCATATGTATCAAACACAGACTGGAGCCTTACGGCTCCAGTCTGTGTTTGACACATATGTGTGGAGTAGTACTTGTAGTAGTAGTACTAGTATTTGCAGTAGTAAATGTAGTATATGGATATTTAGTCATTTTCTGCTTAATATCATACACTGCTGAGTCACATTTTGTGCACACGTGGTGATTTGGTGGGTTCTC
Source organism: Siphamia tubifer (assembly GCA_020466265.1). Lineage (NCBI taxonomy): Eukaryota > Metazoa > Chordata > Actinopteri > Kurtiformes > Apogonidae > Siphamia > Siphamia tubifer. Next base: position 20,830,230 of record CM035795.1, on the reverse strand, counting down.
TATGGAGAACCTTTAAATCGCAGACACACGTGAGACACATTCCTGTGTAGAGGACAAAGGTATCTGTGATGAAAAGTTGAAATCACATCGCTGAGTCAAAGTACGGCAAAGTAGTAGTGTGTACAAATAGGCAACTTGTGTATTTTTCACATTCAGTGCTCCATTCATTTTATATGGAGATTTTTTTTTTTCAAATTTTTTTTCATATTTTTACTAGTACTTCAGATACTATTTGTAGTAGTGGTAGTAGTAGTAGTAGTAGTAGTAGTATTTGCAGTACTGGTAGTTTTATAGTATTTTTTATCTATTGTAATATTTGTTACTTGCTTTACATATAGACTGTGCATATGTCAAATACCACAGATCAGAGCCTTACGGCTCTGATCTGTGGTATTTGACATATGTGAGTACTTATACATAAATACATATACACTATGCATATGTCAAATACTACAGACCAGAGCCTTACGGCTCTGGTCTGTAGCATTTGACATATGTGTGAGTATTTATTTATACACACTGTACATATGTCAAATACTTAGACCAGAGCCTACGGCTCTGGTCTAAGTATTTGTGTGTATTAGTATTTATACATGTATAAATATACACTGTGCCACCTCTTAGTACTCACAGTAACTCACAGTACAGGTATGTTGATCTGTTTGCCTGTCAATCATGTTAAAGCACCTCCCACACTGTTATAGTTCTGTTAATTGTCTGCACCTGTTAGTCAAAGCAGCTCTGTTGCTAGGCAACGGCCCCTCCTTTACACACTCACAGACACGCTGCACTCTGTGTCACACAGAAACCCTGGCTTTCAAGCAAAATCTTACCTCCGAACTACTGCCATTTGTGAGAGAACCGTAAATGCTAGCTCAAAACCAAAATGATCGTGAGTGGCAGGAGGCTTTGAGGAACACGTAGATGTATTTTTTTTCACTGTAGGGTTAAACATGACCGAGAATCGGCAGTTTTAAAAACACTAAATTTAGGCGAACATAAGATTTTCTTTGATCCAAATTAACATGGCCGTGAATGGAGGCGCAGACCAGACATCCCCCCAAACTACTGAGGCTCATTTAAATTCCAAATGAGCTAGATCTTCCAAACCTTTTTTATATGGATCCTAGGTAGTATGACTACATTTGTGGAAAGTTTCATTCACTTACTATTTATCGTTTGGCCACGGCGACGAGTTATTCACAGATTTTTCACATTAATTTTCTGCTTCTCTTCCACTCTGTTCAACCGTTGCTAGGTAACGCTCCCACTCTAAAAATGAGATTTTTGCCTTTCCATGCTCGACATTTGGGGTTCTGTATCGAGAACCATACGTCCCACCACCATGGGACATACATTCCTGCAAAGAAGACAAATTTTCCTACGTTTTAAAATTAAAATGACGCCTGTGCGACAAAGTATCCCGAACTAGTAGCGTTCGGAAAAAACGCCTTTTTTTTGTCGCTCCCATTAAGAATGAATGGGTTTTTGTTGCCAGGGTAACGAAAACACCGTACGACATATCGGTATTTTGACAACGCCATTTAAATCCTGGGCCAAATCGAGGGGGGGTTACAGTTTACGGAATTTTGATCCGATGTACCGTTTAGAAGTTAGGGGCCGCGTAAACGCGGCCCTATTCATTCCGGATGGACATTTTTGACCGATTTTTCGCAGTTTTTACGAAAACCGTTTATCGGAATAACTATAAAAGTCATAGCGCATCATTCGGGTATAGGACGCACATTCGTGCGTCAAAATTTTTTCACTTTTTCAAAAGCCCTAGGAGGAGAAGCGGTCCAAAATTTTGTCCGGAAGATGAAAAATAATAATAAACGGGTGCAAGAACAATAGGTGCTTGTGCACCACACAGAGACTCTGTCTCTGTGTGTGGTGCCCGAGCCCCTAACTAGACAATTCCCCCAAGTGGAAATTGTGGAAGGGGCTCGGGGTTCGGTGCTGGGCCACGTCGCCTCTTTATATCATAGACGGACTACAGCTACATTCCTGTGTAGAGGACAAAGTTATCTGTAATGAAAAGTTGAAACGATGTCTCTGGGTCAAAGTACGGCAAAGTAGTAGTGTGTACAAGTAGGCAACTTGTGTATTTTTCACATTCAGTGCTCCATTCATTTTATATGGAGATTTTTTTTTTTCAAATTTTTTTTCATATTTTTACTAGTACTTGATATAATATTTGTAGTAGTGGTAGTAGTAGTAGTAGTAGTATTTGCAGTACTGGTAGTTTTATAGTATTTTTTATTTATTGTAATATTTGTTACTTGCTTTACATATAGACTGTGCATATGTCAAATACCACAGATCAGAGCCTTACGGCTCTGATCTGTGGTATTTGACATATGTGAGTACTTATACATAAATACATATACACTATGCATATGTCAGATACTACAGACCAGAGCCTTACGGCTCTGGTCTGTAGTATTTGACATATGTGTGAGTATTTATTTATACACACTGTACATATGTCAAATACTTAGACCAGAGCCTACGGCTCTGGTCTAAGTATTTGTGTGTATTAGTATTTATACATGTATAAATATACACTGTGCCACCTCTTAGTACTCACAGTAACTCACAGTACAGGTATGTTGATCTGTTTGCCTGTCAATCATGTTAAAGCACCTCCCCCACTGTTATAGTTCTGTTAATTGTCTGCACCTGTTAGTCAAGTCAAAGGAGCTCTGTTGCTAGGCAACGGCGCTGCGCTGCACTCTGTGTCACACAGAAACACTGGGTTTCAAGCAAAATCTTACCTCCGAACTACTGCCATTTGTGAGAGAACCGTAAATGCTAGCTCAAAACCAAAATGATTGTGAGTGGCAGGAGGCTTTGAGGAACACGTAGATGTATTTTTTTTCACTGTAGGGTCAAACATGACCGAGATTCGGCAGTTTTAAAAACACTAAATTTAGGCGAACATAAGATTTTCTTTGATCCAAATTAACATTGCAGTCAATGGAGGCGCAGACCAGACATCCCCCCAAACAACTGAGGCTCATTTAAATTCCAAATGAGCTAGATCTTCCAAATCTTTTTTATATGGATCCTAGGTAGTATGACTACATTTGTGGAAAGTTTCATTCACTTACTATTTATCGTTTGGCCACGGCGACGAGTTATTCACAGATTTTTCACATTAATTTTCTGCTTTCCCTCCACTCTAATTTTTAAACGCTCCACTCTAAATTTCAAATTTTCTCAATTCCATGCTCTACATTTGGGGTTCTCTATCGAGAACCATAAATCACACCGTCATGAAATATACATTCCTGCGAAGAAGACAAATTTTCCTACGTTTTAAAATTAAAATCACGCCTGTGCGACAAAGTATGCCGAACTAGTAGCGTTTGGCAAAAACACCTTTTTTTTGGTCGCTCCCATTAAGAATGAATGGGATTTGTATTTTTAAATGAAACGCGAACATCGTACGACATATCGGAAATTTGACAACACCATTTAAATCCTGGGCCAAATCGAGAGGGGGTTACAGTTTACGGATTTTTGATCCGATGCACCGTTTAGAAGTTAGGGGCCGCGTAAACGCGGCCCTATTCATTCCGGATGGACATTTTTGACCGATTTTTCGCAGTTTTTGCGAAAACCGTTTATCGGAATAACTATAAAAGTCATAGCGCATCATTCGGGTATAGGACGCACATTCGTGCGTCAAAATTTTTTCACTTTTTCAAAAGCCCTAGGAGGAGAAGCGGTCCAAAATTTTGTCCGGAAGATGAAAAATAATAAACGGGCGCAAGAACAATAGGTGCTTGTGCACCACACAGAGACTCTGTCTCTGTGTGTGGTGCCCGAGCCCCTAACTAGACAATTCCCCCAAGTGGAAATTGTGGAAGGGGCTCGGGGTTCGGTGCTGGGCCACGTCGCCTCTTTATATCATCGAGACATTAAAGCTACATTCCTGTGTAGAGGACAAAGGTATCTGTGATGAAAAGTTTAAATCACGTCGCTGAGTCAAAGTACGGCAAAGTAGTAGTGTGTACAAGTAGGCAACTTGTGTATTTTTCACATTCAGTGCTCCATTCATTTTATATGGAGATTTTTTTTTTTTCACATTTTTTTTCATATTTTTACTAGTACTTCAGATACTATTTGTAGTAGTGGTAGTAGTAGTAGTAGTAGTAGTATTTGCAGTACTGGTAGTTTTATAGTTTTTTTTATTTATTGTAATATTTGTTACTTGCTTTACATATAGACTGTGCATATGTCAAATACCACAGATCAGAGCCTTACGGCTCTGATCTGTGGTATTTGACATATGTGAGTACTTATACATAAATACATATACACTATGCATATGTCAAATACTACAGACCAGAGCCTTACGGCTCTGGTCTGTAGTATTTGACATATGTGTGTGTATTTATTTATACACCCTGTACATATGTCAAATACTTAGACCAGAGCCTACGGCTCTGGTCTAAGTATTTGTGTGTATTAGTATTTATACATGTATAAATATACACTTTGCCACCTCTTAGTACTCACAGTAACTCACAGTACAGGTATGTTGATCTGTTTGCCTGTCAATCATGTTAAAGCACCTCCCACACTGTTATAGTTCTGTTAATTGTCTGCACCTGTTAGTCAAAGCAGCTCCGTTGCTAGGCAACGGCCCCTCCTTTACACACTCACAGACATGCTGCACTCTGTGTCACACAGAAACACTGGCTTTCAAGCAAAATCTTACCTCCGAACTACTGCCATTTGTGAGAGAACCGTAAAAGCTAGCTCAAAACCAAAATGATTGTGAGTGGCAGGAGGCTTTGAGGAACACGTAGATGTATTTTTTTTCACTGTAGGGTCAAACATGACCGAGATTCGGCAGTTTTAAAAACACTAAATTTAGGCGAACATAAGATTTTCTTTGATCCAAATTAACATTGCAGTCAATGGAGGCGCAGACCAGACATCTCCCCAAACTACTGAGGCTCATTTAAATTCCAAATGAGCTAGATCTTCCAAATCTTTTTTATATGGATCCTAGGTAGTATGACTACATTTGTGGAAAGTTTCATTCACTTACTATTTATCGTTTGGCCACGGCTACGAGTTATTCACAGATTTTTCACATTAATTTTCTGCTTCTCTTCCACTCTGTTCAACCGTTGCTAGGTAACGCTCCCACTCTAAAAATGAGATTTTTGCCTTTTCATGCTCGACATTTGGGGTTCTGTATCGAGAACCATACGTCCCACCACCATGGGACATACATTCCTGCAAAGAAGACAAATTTTCCGACGTTTTAAAATTAAAATGACGCCTGTGCGACAAAGTATCCCGAACTAGTAGCGTTCGGAAAAAACGCCTTTTTTTTGTCGCTCCCATTAAGAATGAATGGGTTTTTGTTGCCAGGGTAACGAAAACACCGTACGACATATCGGTATTTTGACAACGCCATTTAAATCCTGGGCCAAATCGAGGGGGGGTTACGGTTTACGGAATTTTGATCCGATGTACCGTTTAGAAGTTAGGGGCCGCGTAAACGCGGCCCTATTCATTCCGGATGGACATTTTTGACCGATTTTTCGCAGTTTTTGCGAAAACCGTTTATCGGAATAACTATAAAAGTCATAGCGCATCATTCGGGTATAGGACGCACATTCGTGCGTCAAAATTTTTTCACTTTTTCAAAAGCCCTAGGAGGAGAAGCGGTCCAAAATTTTGTCCGGAAGATGAAAAATAATAATAAACGGGTGCAAGAACAATAGGTGCTTGTGCACCACACAGAGACTCTGTCTCTGTGTGTGGTGCCCGAGCCCCTAACTAGACAATTCCCCCAAGTGGAAATTGTGGAAGGGGCTCGGGGTTCGGTGCTGGGCCACGTCGCCTCTTTATATCATATAGACATTAAACCTACATTCCTGTGTAGAGGACAAAGGTGTCTGTGATGAAAAGTTGAAATGACGTCGCTGGGTCAAAGTACGGCAAAGTAGTAGTGTGTACAAGTAGGCAACGTGTGTATTTTTCACATTCAGTGCTCCATTCATTTTATTTGGAGATTTTTTTTTTCAAATTTTTTTTCATATTTTTACTTCAAATACTATTTGTAGTAGTGGTAGTAGTAGTAGTAGTAGTATTTGCATTACTCGTAGTATTATAGTATTTTTTATTTATTGTAATATTTGTTACTTGCTTTACATATAGACTGTGCATATGTCAAATACCACAGATCAGAGCCTTACGGCTCTGATCTGTGGTATTTGACATATGTGAGTACTTATACATAAATACATATACACTAGGCATATGTCAAATACTACAGATCAGAGCCTTACGGCTCTGATCTGTAGTATTTGACATATGTGTGAGTATTTATTTATACACACTGTACATGTGTCAAATACTTAGACCAGAGCCTACGGCTCTGGTCTAAGTATTTGTGTGTATTAGTATTTATACATGTATAAATATACACTGTGCCACCTCTTAGTACTCACAGAAACTCACAGTACAGGTATGTTGATCTGTTTGCCTGTCAATCATGTTAAAGCACCTCCCACACTGTTATAGTTCTGTTAATTGTCTGCACCTGTTAGTCAAGTCAGAGCAGCTCTGTTGCTAGGCAACGGCGCTGCGCTGCACTCTGTGTCACACAGAAACACTGGCTTTCAAGCAAAATCTTACCTCCGAACTACTGCCATTTGTGAGAGAACCGTAAATGCTAGCTCAAAACCAAAATGATTGTGAGTGGCAGGAGGCTTTGAGGAACACGTAGATGTATTTTTTTTCACTGTAGGGTCAAACATGACCGAGATTCGGCAGTTTTAAAAACACTAAATTTAGGCGAACATAAGATTTTCTTTGATCCAAATTAACATTGCAGTCAATGGAGGCGCAGACCAGACATCCCCCCAAACTACTGAGGCTCATTTAAATTCCAAATGAGCTAGATCTTCCAAATCTTTTTTATATGGATCCTAGGTAGTATGACTACATTTGTGGAAAGTTTCATTCACTTACTATTTATCGTTTGGCCACGGCGACGATTTATTCACAGATTTTTCACATTAATTTTCTGCTTCTCCTCCACTCTAATTTTTAAACGCTCCACTCTAAATTTCAAATTTTCTCATTTCCATGCTCTACATTTGGGGTTCTCTATCGAGAACCATACATCCCACCGTCATGAAATATACATTCCTGCGAAGAAGACAAATTTTCCTACGTTTTAAAATTAAAATGACGCCTGTGCGACAAAGTATGCCGAACTAGTAGCGTTCGGCAAAAACACCTTTTTTTTGGTCGCTCCCATTAAGAATGAATGGGATTTTGAATTGCCATGGTTACGGGACACATCGTACGATAAATCGGAATTTTGACAACACCATTTAATTTTTGGGCCAAATCGAGGGGGGGGTTGTCATTTCGGAATTTTGATCCGATGCATCGTTTAGAAGTTATTGGCCGCGTAAACGCGGCCCCATTCTAACCCTATGGGTTTTTCGGGCCGCTTTTTCGCACTTTTTGCGAAAACCTTACATCGGAACGCTTATAAAAGTCATAGCACACCATTCCCGTATAGGCCGCAAATTTGTGCGTCAAAATTTTTTCACTTTTTCAAAATCCCTAGGAGGAGTAGCGCGCCGAACTTTCGGCGGAAGAAGAAGAAGAAGAAGAATAAACGGGTGCAAGAACAATAGGTGCTTGTGCACCACACAGAGACTCTGTCTCTGTGTGTGGTGCCCGAGCCCCTAATTATTAGATATGGGTGGGTGTATGATAATAGAAGGTAGATTTGGATAGGAGTTTTTTGTTTGTTTTGTTTGTTTTAATTTAGTTTAGATGAGATGAGAAGATTCATCCTGACTCACACTCCACAACAGTAGGTGGCGGTAACGAACCTTAAAAGTTGTTTGCTAACCGCCACAAAAGAAGAAGAATCAGGTGTGTTGGAGCAGGTATACATATATATATATATATATATATATATATATATATATATATATATATATATATATGTATGTATATATATATATATTACAGAAAGTTAATGCAGCTTATTTTGTTTGTTGATGGAGATGATTTAAACACATCAGTGCAGAGAGTAGAGAATGAGATGGTTCAACTCAAAGAACGGTTTGATACAAATAAGTTATCTGTGAACTGGAATAAAACTAAGTGCATGGGGTTTGCAAATAGAAAACAAGGAGGAACATGTTTCATTGTCTATTCATAGTTTTGAGATTGAAAAGATTTCAGTAATGTGTGTTTTGGGCGTAATAGTGGATGATAAACTAACATGGAAACCACATATCATATATATATATATATATATATATATATATATATATATATATATATATATATATATATATATATATATATACATATATATATATACATATATATATATACATATATATATAAAAACCAAGTACCCAAGAATATTTCTGTAATGACTTAAGCAAAATATGTATTGGATAAAGCAAAGAGAACTGTATATTGTTGACTTATTTTGCCATATTTAAATTATGGGACAACACATATATAAGATATATATTTTTTACATATAGATATATAACACAAAGCCATTGTTTTTATTACAGAAAGAACAATAAGAATAATATACACTGTTAATGTGAGGGAACATATAAATGAATTGTTTATTAAATCAGGATTGTATTGAATTAAGGACATTGTTGGTTGTGTTTAGAGCTAGAAATGGATTATTGTCTGTACAGTACATTTACAGAGGTTATTTGTTTTAGTATCATAGGATGAACAACATAGAAGAGGATTTAATTTTAAACATGAAAAATTGAGGACTGGAAAACAATTGTGCATTTTTGGTGTCACAATGTCGAATAATCTGCTAATGAAAGAGAAGAGCTGTATAAATATTTCTCATTTTAAGACGACGTATAAGCAGAGAGTGGAGAAATTATATAAAAATGTGTAATGAAGTGGTTTTATTTATGATTTTGGATTCATTGACTGTTGTGTAAAACTTTTTTTTTTTACTCTAGACTGTCTGATTTAGTGGATGTTGTAAGAAAAGGGCAGGTATTATACATTTTCTTCATCCTACTCCTTTCCAGTCATGGAGATTGGAATGAATAAGTAAATTAAATTAAAACATTTTTTTTTAATTAAATGTTAGTTACAGGAGGGCTGTACAATTTTGGCCATAAATATTTTTTTTTCCTCTTAAACCCTTGATTTTCAATTCATATTTCTGGGTAAAATTATAAAAGACAACATACGTCAGTGTGTTGTTTTTATATGCAGCCCACAATGCAACACACTGCTCCCATTCTGGTGTATAATGGTGTTCAATGAGCTGAAATGAGTTGGATGTGCTGCTGTCTTTAACAGATACCACCTGCAGGTAGTTTTTGCAGCGAGGAATAGTTTGGTCTTTATCAGAAACTTTGAAGCTGTACCAATTCCACACAACTCACTCACGTTTGCCATTTTTAGACACAAACTTCTCACTCGCACTCTCCTTAGCAAACACCATTTTTCTACCAGTGTGTAGAGACCACTCACAGTTAAGAGGAGGAACCTACGGTCGCCCAGAGACACAAAAGAAATTAAATGTGATGATTGACAATTACCCTAATTAAATTTGATTTCAATTTAAAATGGATTACCGTATTTTCTGGACTATAAACCGCACCGGGTTATAAGCCGCAGATATCTATGTTGAAAAATCTGATATTTAGTGCATGTACAGAAGGATTTTGAACTGTAAATATAGTTTCATGCTTGTACCTGAACAGGTTTTTTCCAAACAGTGTCTTTTAACATGGCAGCAACTTTGCTCATTAAAATAGGACAGAACCAAGAGAGAAAAAAAACAGTATTTACCATATTTTTCTTAATTACTCCCGTGTTTTAAATCACAAATCACTTTCATTGTCTTCACTGAAACCTATGAAGTCTCAACCTCAAATGCACTTCGTCACATCTGTCTCCATGATGAAGGGGTGTGAGGATTTGAAAAATAATTAAGTTTCTAATTTGTTGTTCATGTTCTATCTGCTAAAGAAAAAGTAGTGTATTCTTCTTTGCATTGATTGATCTTAATAATTTTGATTCTAATTTTGGTTAGAGCGCCCCTAGTGGTGGAAAAAAATCCGCAGCTGCACCTTTTGTAGAAGCATCATGGTTCAAAACATTATGAAAAAAGTAGTGGCTTATAGTCCAGAAAATATGGTAATTATGCAGCCTTAGTTACCATTAAACTACAATTCCAACATTCAAAATTTGCCATTTATGCACAAACAAACAAACAGTCCAGGCACACAGGAATGGTTGTGCAGGACTCTCTTGGAACAATAAAAATACGTACAGTAGAAACTGAAAATAAAATAGAAAGTAGAATGAATAATTATGAATGCTACGACTGTGGAGTGAAAACTGAAAACAAAAATCTAGTAACAGACTATAATCTGAAAGACAAAAAAACTGTTTCATTGATGGAAACATACAGTATAATAAATCTTTCTTAGGGTGGACCCAGCTCAGGAGGCAGAGTGGGTTGTCCCATACCTGAAGGACTGGCAGTCTGAACCCTTCTTTGGGTTATTGGATAGAATATTCCCAGTAGTAACACAGTATAATAGATGTAACTCAATATTAGTGCATGTTTTGTTTTTGATTAATCTACTTTTTTCCGTCTGAATGATTGTACACAAGTGATGCACATGCATGCACGCTTCATTCCCATGATGCAGTACTGTACCGTACAGCACCTTTGTTTCAGAATCAGCTCTCATAATTAGTGGGTCACCACCCAAAAGGTCATGGACTCAGTCCAAGTGGGTCACAAAGTGTGTGAATGGGGGGAAAAAATGGTTCTGAGTTTTATTTTGACATACATGTTAAAGTCTGGCCTTTTGGTTACCACAATAAAACAATTTGAATGACCCTAACCCTAAGAGAGACTGAACTGACTAAACTAAACTAAACTAAACTAAACTAAACTAAACTAAACTAAACTAAACTAACCTAAACTAAACTAAACTAAACTAAACTATCACAAGGGAAATATTTAGAGTCAAAACATGTACTGCTGGTTGTGTATGTATATGCATTCATTCATTTTCTGACCCACATTGTCCTCAGAGGAGGGGGTGGGGGGGGCATTTCCCTTCTAGAGGAATGTTAGGGACAGCTGTGGCTCATGACTCAGGAAGTAGAGTGGGTCTTCTAAAAAGCAAAGGATTGATGGTTCAAATCCTGCTTTGTCTTAGTCATGTGTCCTTGAGCAAAACATTTCACCCACTTTGCCTTCAGTGTCACTTGAAAAAAAAGCTTCATAACTCGGGTATAAGTATAGATACTACTTTGTTTTTTTTTAAATAGTGTAGAAGTATCTACTCAAATAAAAGTGTAAAAGAACTGGTTTCAAAACGAGTTAAAATCAAAAAGTAAATGTAAGGAGGAAAAATGGCATTAGGATAAAAGCTTAAGCAGTGCCACAGGGGCTGTACTGCATTATCCCACCTCCCAAAAAAACATTTTTCTAAGGGCTGTCATATCTATAATGTTGTGTTATAAAATGTTGATGGGAAAAAAGTAGGAGGAAAGAAAAGTGCAGGGGAGAAAAATGTCAAAAACCTTCACAAGATAATATTAACATTACAAACAATAATGACCATAGTAGTAACAACAATAGCAATAACAACCAGAATGACAACTGGGCAAAATAATAATAATAATAATAATAATAATAATAATAATAATAATAATAATAATAATAATAATAATAATAATAATAATAATAATAATAATAATAATAATAATATTGAGAAAAAAGAGAAGAAAAAATTTAAATAAATCATTCCTATTAAATAATAGATCACAAACAACAACTGTCCAGATAATACATGATAATTATATTTCTAAAAAAAAAAATTGACTAAAGCGTATCTTATTTTACCTTTCACATGTAACCAGACCAGATGGCTGTGAGCGTCTCTGGTGCTTGTTCTAAATGGACAGTTTAAGACTATTTCAGCTGCTTTTGTTTTAGGCAATTAGAAGTTTATTTAGATTTATTTCTAATGTATTTAACCAAATTATTGACCAGTAATCTAAATACATTTGTGTCTATCTGATGCAGCCACACATCTTCAAACAAACACACACACACAAACAAAACATATTTCAAGTATTTCATAATAACATTTGAGATTGTGTAAAACTTTAAGGGTGTCCAAAAACTGGGCAGTGACGTAGGCCTAAAGCTTCTATTGTTTTTTTGGGTTTTTTTTTTATCTGCCTTATAACAGGTTTGTATTTGCATTTTTTAATGATGTATAGTTTTATCTAATGATTTTATTCACTCATTTTAGTCTGTTTTTTGTCTTTTTAATCCTTGATCAATGAGCTGCTAGACTTGTCCACGTCTTTGTCCGTTCTCTTCTTAATTGTCCACACATATGTCCTGTGTTTTTAATGTTATATTGTCTAATGTTTGTGATGCTCCTTTCCAAACTACAACACAAATCTATAAATAAAGTCACCTTGAACCTTGTAAAATTCCCCGTAACACACCTATCTTCCTCCCTCTACCCAGGACCCCCCAGCACAAGCCCCGTAACCCCTCCAGCCTCTGCTCCACCCCCTCCAAGAAGCAGCCAAACCCTTGCAGCTACGATGAGCAGCTGCGCATCGCCATGGAGATCTCAGCGCGAGAGCAAGAAGAGGCAGAGAGGCGGCGGCGTCAGGAAGAAGAGGAGCTACAGCGAATCATCCGGCTGTCACTCATGGAGAAATGAGATGTCAGATGAGTTGCCCGGCTGGGGTCTGAGGGGAGGGGCCTGGATGAGGGGCCTGATGGGAGAAAAGTGTCGCCAAAGGTCACTTTAAAAGCACACTTTCCTAAGTGGCTGGAAATAAATAAATACCAAATGGTTTTCGTACGATCGAACCGCCTCATTTTTCTTCCCCCTCACCTCAGCCAGACCCTTCCCATGAAGCCATAAGGGTGATGTAAGGGGTCCCTCTCCAGTTTCTGGTGCCACATGGTACTTCTTGACCAGTGCCAGTTTACAACCAACAATACATATAATACAAGAAATTTAGTGGAATGCCTCTTTAACTGACAGCTGCTGGGATGATGTGTGATGTCTGTGGGTACAGGCGTCTGTTTGTGTGTGTGTGTGTGTGTGTGTGTGTGTTTCAAAACCAGCTCTCCACACAGGGGTCACCTGAACCCTCAGTGTCCTGAAAACATGGTGTGTTCTAGGCTCTACACACACGCTGACTCTTTTTACTGCTGAGTTGTGCTTTTCAGTTTTTACTGTGAATAAAAACAGTTCATGTAAGAGGAGCCGTGACGAAGCCAGGAGCACTCACCCTGGGGAAAAATAAGAGGTCGATCAAGTTGAGTTGAATGTTGACAAACCATCAGACTTCCTCAATTTTTAATGAAAACTCCAAAAAAAACAAAAACAAACAAAAAAAAAAAGACAATGGACTGGTACATTTCTTCTGGTTTTTTTTTTTTTTTTTTTAGTTATTTTTATTTGCACAAAATCCAGATGTACTGTACTTAGCTTGTGGGTGGATCACATAATATATGACTGTTAAGGGATGTAGATAAGGTGTTACTGATGAGTTCGAGCACAAATTAAACTCAGGCCGGTTCCAGTTTTAGCCTGACATTAGACAGAGGAGCACAGATGTGATGACAATACCCAGATCGACACTTGATGTACTAACTATTCTGAATGTGAACGTGAATGAGTTTGTCGCAGGCTTGCGTTATATACAAACAATAATAATGGGCTCAAAATGCTTGTTGTATGTAAGTGGATTGTGGAATAGAAGGAGATTCCTGTATATTTGCATCTTCTCACCTTACATGTGAGGATGGTTTCTGTATTTCTGTGTTTTCACGGTGTGTGTACAATATTTCAGCATGGTCTGCACCTGTATGATCTGTCCAACCTGAGTCTAGCCAAGAGATCTGCAATATTAAAGCTTCTCTTTGATGGAAAATCTACCCTGGTGGAGTCATTGACGAGGCTATCTACAGCCATTTTTGGCTTTATTGCACCCAGGAGCAACTCTAAAAACGCATCATACTGAAAACAACAGTAACATTACAATTACTAGAGGCTCAATATTGGATTTGTATCAGAGTAACATAATATTGCAGAGCTCAGAGCTAGTCGAACACAGAGCAACATGTTCTATAACCAGGGACGAGAAAGGACAGAGACAGTCTGTAATGACAGCCTTTTTCTGATGTTATGACATTTAGTTGAAAGGGAAAGCAAATGTTAAAAAAAAAAATTCCACTCTGATATCAGCACAAACTGAGGAGAACGACTTCTCTCCCCTCTCCAGTTCATATTTAACGCTTTGCCAGGTTAATGAGAAAAATACGTACTCATATTTTTTTTTTTTTTTTTTTTACTTTTTAAAAAATGTTGTGCAGGAAAAGTGAAACGGCAGTGGAATGTTTTCATGCTGAATGCTGGAAAAAAAAAAAAAAAAGGGAATTTCGATTCAAATAAAGAAACATCTTTTGGAGCTGCAACATGTGTTTGTTTTTTTTTTTAATCCTTTTATATTACAGTAAGCTTTCTAACACTTTAAATCCCTGGAAGCCGCAGTGAGTTTTAGCTACAGCTCACCACTGTAAGTCAGTTTTCAGCTCGTCTGGAGTGAAGGACAGTGACAAAAGCAATTAATTTCTCTTGAGATAGGAAAGCTGCAACGTCAGGCTGTGTACCAGTGAGAGCTGATCTGTTTTTAGCAGCTTCCACCTCCATCATCTTCCCTCTGACATGGATTCCCAGCGCCTCAGCCTGATCCAAAGGGGGTTTTTGCCTGCAGTTATTTTAGGCTTGACAGGGAGGAAAAGGACAGCACACAGCCTGGAAACCCTCTAAGAAATACTCTAGCAACTCAGATGAGGCTCAAAAGCACACAGGCTGCTCTCTGCTCTCTGGTGGCAGGTATGTGTTGGAGAGAAAAGAGAAATAATAATAATAATAATAATAATAATAATAATAATAAAAACACTTTCAATGCAAAATCAGCCCCAACTTCTCCCCCCTGCCCTGACTCACAGCCCAGGATTATGAATAATATCAGGACGATGGGAGCACGAGGCTGCAGGGGTGTGTGAAGTGAATTTACAAAGAGACAGACATAACGCAAGGTGTATGCGTGGCTGTCAAAGAGACAGAAGCTGAGAGCATCAGTATGCAAAGAGAAAGGATGCCCATCTCAGCCGTTGCACCATGGGAAAAGAAATCTCACTGCCTTCTGCTCCAACGGTTTTATTATAATTTTTTTTTTTTTTTTTAGTATTTGAACAATTTCCCTGTTTTATGGCTGCTCATGAAGGTTCAATTTGGGACATGCACTGTTATAAAACCAGCCCTTCTTTAAACCCATCTGCTCACCCCACTGAATTGGATTTAATTGGTGAAATCTGGTGAGATCTTGGCTTTCCCTTGATTCATTTACACTTGTAAAAAGAGTTTGTAACAGGAAATTTGCTGCATTACCATATGGTGCATGTAATGTGTTTCCGTTTGCGTTTTCTCAATTGCGTAGAATCCTTTAATGTCAGTCTTTCCCAGTCAGTGCTATTTGATTTGTGTGCGAGTGTCTCAGCAGGGGCCTCGGTGGCCTACATTTCCAGTGTTTAATTACCCACATGAAATACTGAGTAAAATGTCAGCCTGAAATAAGCAGCACACAGCGATGATAGAGATCACTCCCCAAGGAGATGGTGAGGACATGTTCAAAGAAATGTCTACCTGTAGGTAAAAATGATTATAAACAACAGTGAGGCTGTGGGTTTGACCTTCAGTCATTAGATGTACTTAATAAATCAAAGAGAGAAAAGGGAATCTAAGGCTACTTTCTGCAAAATATGGTCAATAACTGAATATAAAGACAACCGCTGCCATTCGTCAGAATACTTGGGTTTTATTAGTGAATCAATGTTGTAAAAAAAAAAAAAAAGATGGTATTTACACATTACTGAATAGTCAAAAAAAGATCTGTTTGATGCCAGTGAAAAGGTGAAAAAAAATTAGTTTTGCTTAATTTATTTGTATTGATAGGATTAGTGGTTGAAAACTTGAACATTTTCATCAGTAAATGCTTGTGGTCACTTGTTGCCGTTTAATTCTTGAGGGTCAAATGAACACCTCCACGTATCTGCTGTGCTAAATGTAGTTCTCTGTCTGACCAACAGGAGACTGTCAAGTCAACAACACATCCTGTAAATGCTCCAGTGTTGTGTTTTTCTGTGTGTAAGCAATGAAGCAGACTAAGGAAGAGGAAAATCCAATAGTCACTGCAGTCAAATAAACTTGTCATATTTATTTTCTGCGAGAGCAATTGTTAAAAACAAAAATACAAAAACATATCAGCTTTGTCCTGGTTTAAAAACATGAATAAAGACATGTCTGTCAGAGAAACAAAACACACAGAGACAGTCTAGCCCCTACCAGATCAGTGCAAAGAATACTCTGGGATACGAAACTCCAAATAAAAGAAAATCATCTAAAGAGTAAAGTGCATGTTTTGAGAGACACCCCCTTTAGTCATAGTTTCAGAAACTGAAGAGGCAGCGAGGGTCATACACTGAACATTTCTAAAAAAAAAAAAAAAAGAGAGACATACAGTACATAACGGTGCATACGCACTGGTTCAGTCTTAGTTTGGACATTCATATTCATTTCTGTACATAAAAACCTGAACTCCAGTTGAAATAACACATCCAGTGGTTTACATGCAAACACAGTTCATCATCTGTGACTTACACAATAGAATAGACGGTCTACCAACCAATGATACTTTACACATTCAAGCTCTTCATGCAGCCTCTTTCACTCATGCACACAGCTCCAGTCATGTCCATTCCAGTCCATTGCATTGAGGTTACATTGTATTGTACAGCACAGTGACGGCTCTCTGCTTTTTCTCAGCAGATGCTTTTTGCGAACGCCTTGACGAGTGTCCTTTCCCCTGCTGACGGGACACTGTGGTAACGGTGGTGGTCCCGCTGCCCTCAGCCTCCTCCCTCTCTCCTGTGTCTTCGTTTTGACAGTCATGAGGGCCATGAGAGAAGAGGGAAGAGGAGGAGGAGGAGGAGGAAGAGGGCGAGGGTGACAACTGGTCAGGATCCCATGTGCTGTGGGGCGAGGCTGTCTTTTCAATGCAGGGTATGCGAGCCAGTACTTTTTGCTTCTTCCAGGAGTCATCTGAGTGAGATGTGGATGTAGAGAAAGAGTCCTGGGACTGTAACGATGTCGACCTGGTCTGTGGCCGCAGGTCTAAGTCACTGAGGTCATTGGCTGACAGTTCCAGACAGTCCAGTTTGGCCAAAGAAGCCGATCTTTTCATGAGCGAAGGGGGGGTGAGTCCTGCCTGACGCATACGCGCCTCAAGCTCAATGGCTCGGTGCCACCCGGCCAACTCCAGGCCACCCCTCCTCTCTTGTCTCCCTCGGAGCCTGTACAGAGCTTCCAGGTCTGAAGGGGTCTGTTTAGTACTTGCCTCTTTGCAAGGCCCTGGTTCTGTGTCCATTGTGTCTCTCAGGCTTTGAGGCTGTCCCAGGTCCTCAATGTCTCTCATCTCTAGGCTCGTGCCCTCGTGGAGGAACGCCTGCAGCTCTCTCAGTGTCTGCTGAATCCTCTCTAGTTCCTGACTGCCACGAGCCAACCTGCTCTGGGCATCACAGCCGGGGCCACAGCCTCCTGAGACTCCCTGTGGGGACGACAGACCCTCATCTGTGTCCGACTCCTGAATGGTCACTCCATCCAAAGTCATTTGATCTGAACTGGCCTGAGCCAGAGTTTTACCCTCTTGGTTTTGGCTGTGGAAGTGGTTCTGTCTTTGGGTCTGGGCTGAGGTATCTATGGATGGTTCTACAAAGTGCCTCGTAGAGGCCAGTGATGCCTGGGTTTGTGTCAACATTTGGCTTTGTGTGGATGTGTGCACAATGATTGGTATAGCACCAGAGACTTGGCTGATATGCGAGCCAGGGGAGCATGAAGGGTCTGAGAATGTGTCCGTGCCTGAGGAGTTGAGTCTTTGTGACCCTGGATGCTTCTCTCCGTCTTTGGACTTGGCAGATATAGCCGTGTTCTCTCCCTGAGCGAGTCCTTGTCCTGATAAAAGTTCTGTGGAGTGCTGAGGGGAGCGAAGGGGAGGGTGTTCATTGCTGGGGGAATGAAGTGGCGACCGCTGACTTGCTGCCATCTCCATCTCCTGCCTCAGCTTCTGCTCCAGCTGCTTTGTGGCCCGTCGCACTGAGCCTGCAGGCCAGTCGCTCGGCAACATGGAGGGAGACTGCAGGTGCGAAGGAGGAGTCACAGAGCCGTGCACCGGCTCAGCGTCTGCTTCGTCCTCGTGTTCTAGTCGGATGAGCTGGAGGCTGTGGGAGGACGGAGGGAGCGATGAAAGGAAGTGGTTAGAAAGGAAAGAGGCAGGATGGCATATGGCTTCGATTTCAGTGACGATATGGCGGACAGATATCCCGTTGTCATGGTGAGGGTTTTGGTCAAGACTGTCTTCAGACTGTGGGAAAAAAAAAGAAAAAGGGAGAGACATACTATTAGTCACTGTCTATGTCAAGGTAATGTCAAATATTTAGTCACCATTGCCATGAATTAGTGTTTTGACACATTCATTACACATTAATTGTACATATAACAGGACCATAAGAGAAACTTAACAGACAAAAGAAAGGTGCTCATTATCTTTTCTGACTTTTTTCTCATTTTCCAGCAGATGTCACTGTGACTAACACAGATTTAAAGTGTGGCCTATTTTAACAACCATGTCCTTGTCCTACCTTAAATTCTAGTCTGACTCAGTCTTTGGGTATTACTGTGTCTGTTTTATTAGTCATAACATTCTTTCTTATTCCTCTAAGCTATTCCATAAATGAAGCTTCAGATCTATCCTAGTCTAATCTAAAATCAAAGAAAGGTTGAATGAAATTAATGAATTATACAAAGTTTCAGAGACTGTGATATGGATTAGGGCTCTAGTTTCCCCTGCATTAAATACGAGACCACTGTGAGTAACTTCTGATTATTATTAAATGGAACTCTACACTGGTAGGTGTAGTGAAATACCACAAAGCAATCATAAAAGCCCCTTTAATCTAATTAACCAAAAAGCCCTAATGATGGAGACAAGGACAAACATGACTGTGTGAAATCTTGCTTAAACACTAAACACACTGGTATATGCATCAGTTCTATGCAGTTGTAGCTCATTTTAAAGTGACTACGGTGAAAGACCAGCATTCAAGTTGAAACTCATGCAGCTTTTAACATCAAATATGACAAATAAAAAGTTAAACACAGAAGAAGCTGAGCCTGTACCTGACTCCCTCCACTCCTGTGCTCCTCTTTGTCCTTGGTGTCAGCATCTATGTTTTCATCTGATGGTACACTCTGTTGAGGCTGTTCAGAAAGTGTCCTGGTTTTTCCATCTTGGGCCAAACCCAGAAATTTTTCCCTGGCACTGAAGAAGTCTATGCTGTCTGCGCTGTGACTTGATGACCCGTCTGCCTCGCCGCGGCTGTCCAGAATGCCGTCGATCTGCAACTGGCTAGGGTTGTTGTTGTCGTCACTGGGAGCAGACGAGAGGACCAGAGGGGGGGTGAAGGTGGCTGCGGGGCTGGGGAGAGGACTGAGGTTTTCACTTGCTACATCTGATGGCTCCAGTATTTCGGTATCGGTGGATCCCAGAGTGAGAGGTGAGGTTTCTTCTGAGCTGCTTCGCTCAGGCAGATCCAGAGACAGTTCAATGGCTGCATGTGTGGGCGCTGAAGTGGACAGCTGTGTGGGGGGGGCCCAGTGGGTCTGCTGGAGCTCAGGGGTCGACTGAAGGATGTGGAGTGATGGTGGAGGATGAGCTACAGCGGCAGGCACTGCGATGGCCACACTTGCTGAATTGTCGACCCTTTCCTCTGGGAAGACAGTGGCTGCTCGAGGTCTGGGGAGACTTAAAAGGAGGGCGTCTTCATAATCTGATCGGACCTCGTCCTGACCCGGTGACTCGCTGGAGTGTGACTGGGAGTCCGGTGTGTGCTCGGGAGTTGAGTTGTTGGAGTTCTGAGGATCAGCACCGAGCGCTTGCAGCACAGCCACGCCCAGGAAGTGATGTAAAGATGGTGAGGAAATGTTGTTGTTGTGAGAGTCGGAGCGACCCAAGGAGTGAGGCGAGGGTTTACATAGTGGATCGGGACGATCTGAGAGGTCACTATCAGAGTGTGAGCGCCACAGCTTATTGTGCCTCTGTTTGCTGCAGAAGAAAAGAAAATTGTTACCATCTCCAAATGAAATTAATAAAGCCTGAAAAACACATTGTATCCACTGCCATTTCTATGAGATTTTAATTTAAATTCATTGGTATATTTTGTATTTTTTAAAGAATGGATGATGACCTGGCCAGCAGAATTCCCTGATATTCCTCCAGCTGCTTCATAAATGAAGGGTTTGGTTTGGTGACGGCCCGTTTCTCTTTTACATAATCAAAGGCAGTGTCCAGGTCCCAGCCGTACTCCTTCATAGCATAAGCGATCACTGTAGAGGCAGAGCGACTCACACCCATCTTACAGTGAACCAGACACTTAGCACCAGCTTTCCTAAAACAAACAGAAATTGAGCAAGCAGTTTAGATCATTGAATGTTTGATTTGGAGTACTGTGCAAAAGTCTTGCAGGGTTGAAATGACCATACTTTTATTTTTCTTATTTGTATCTTTTTATCTCATTTGTATTTATACATCGTAAATTAATTCTTACTTTTTAGCATATCTTGTTTGTTTTTTTTTAATCTAAAACCTTATACAACACTTTGGTCACTTTACATTGTTTTAAATTTGCAATACAAATAAACTTGACCATTTAAGAAAACGCAGGAAATAACCTTAAAAGACATTAAAAAAAACCTGACCTCAGTTGATTTTAAAGTTAAAAGTGACTATTTAATGTGACCCCTGACCCCATGACAGGAACCAGCACAAACAAACATATGACGAGTATGGAATTAAACCTAGTGTAAAACATTAGAAAAAGAATAAATGCATTATCTGTACCAGCTTTATCCTCACTAGGGTCACTAGAGCCTATTCCAGCTACATATGGGCAAACGTGGGGTACACCCTGAACAAGATGCTAGTTTATTGCTGACATCTACTGTAGACAAACAACCAATCACTGTGACATTCACACATAAGGACAATTTAAATTAACCTATCCATGCATGCCTTTGGACAGTGGGAGGAACCTGGACTACCTGGAGCAAACCTAAGCAGACTCAGGGAGAACATGCAAACTCTGTTGGAATCAAACCCAGGAGCCTCTTGCTGTGAGGCACGAGTTCTATCCACTGAACCACTGTGTCGCCCCCAAAAATTAATGCAATCAATCTCATATTGTCTGAACAAATGATTAAAGACATAAAGTAAAAAGTAAATTACTACTACCACTACTAGCTCTTTAGTTTAGACAAGCCTTCAAACCTAAGATTTTTTCTGCTGTACAGAGTTCACATGTATCCTGATTGGATCTTAATGCAGACACTGAGAAATGCATATGTATGCTCATTAGAACTTTATATTATCAGCAAACCTTATGTCAGACTAAGACTTTTGCACTGTACTGTGTATTGAATAAAGAACGACTAAACTTAATAGAAAACACCTACTTGGCTTTGGTAATGAATTTGTAGGTTTCGTTCCAGTATTCCAGTAGGTTTGTGGCCTCTTCATCATACACTCTGATGTTGTGATACTCAAACATTCCTGGGAAAAAGTTGTCTATTTCTCTGGTCACATTCAAGATGTAGCGTACTCTGTAAAAATCAGGCAGGGGAAAGTAGAATTAAACACCTTGTTAATGTTAAAACTGCCAATAAGTCATCATCATAATGAATGTTCTTCTGATACAGTGCAGGTTGAAAACTAAATTAATGCAAGACATTACTGATGGTTAAGGGACTGCTCTCTTACCCACTGTTCTGCAGCTCCTCTAGGTTAGAGGCATTCCACTCTGAGCCCTGGAAACAAGACCGATACACTTAGAATCAGAGCATACATGACTTTAATCAGGCTAAAACTAAACTTGACCTTAAGTCTTAGCAAAAAGAACAAACAGGGATTGTCTTTGGATGGTTCTGGCACATTTAGATGTTCAAAGTTAATGTAACTACACTGACTATAGTCTGACAACTTTATTTTTTTTTAACAGATAAATTGAAAATGCTTTTTTGATTAAGTCAAGTCAAAACTCCATGGATTAGAGATCACAGGGTTAATTTATTCTTACCAGATAGACATGTTCAAAGATTTCAGTTGGACTGTCCATCTGTCCCAGGATGACGATCATCTCATTGTCTATGAACTCCTTGAATTCCCTCAGGTTACACACCATCTGCATCTCCAGCTCAGTTCGGATCTGGGAAAGGAGGACAATAGGAGGCGTTGGAAGTGACGGCTAGGGGTATATCCACGATCGCTTCCAATACTAAATCAGACCGCTATGATGTCATGACACGAGACATTCCCAGGTCATGACCTTTTATTTGGACTTGATGTAAAGTCAAGTAGACAAATGAATTCAGGGATATAAACAAGAAAGTTTAGTGATTTTTAATTTTTTAAGACCCCTCTTGTGGGCAATCCAGAAAAACTAAATTGTCCATAGAATTTCTAAACAATAACTTTCAAGTTCTCATGTTAACTTGAAGGAAATCTGGCAGAGCTGGTGCAGAGGTGACGACTCCAAAAACATAATATCACTGAAACTGCATTTGGGAATATAATAAACCTCGTCACCCGACACCAACAGTGCAATTAAATGACCGGATGGATATTGACAAATATACATTTTATATTCTGATAGTTGTAGATTTTCAAGCCAAAATGCTCAGTTTATTCCATTTTCACCTCTTCTGTGTCACTCACCTCCTTGCAGGTGACGTTCTCCAGATCTTTCTGCATCATGATCTCTCTGAGGCATGTCTTGATTAGCCTTTCTGTGCGCTCTCTCTCTGTAGGCCTATGCAGACACACAAACACCTCTGTTAAAACAATGTTCACACATTTTCTTTTAACTTAAAAAAACTATTTTGGACACAAAGAATCACCTTCACTGGAACAGCCTTAATACTCGCCTTCTGTTCATTGATTCATTTTAACTTAAGTCTCAATGAGATTACTTGTTCTGCATAAGAACTGACACTTTGTCTGGTTCTCAGAAACTGGAGAGGGTACAGAAAATCTGTGAGTGTGGCCCATCAGCAATCTGCAACAAAGTCCCTCTTGTAGAATGTGCCTGTTGTTGTCCCTGGCTCTGTTGCTAGCCACAGTGCTGGGGAACGCATTTAGCTGTTGGACGTCATACTGATGATACTAACAAGCTGCTTAATTACCCCTCTGGAGGAAACACGCAGTTTGCGTCTCCTTTTGAACTTATGTAATTGTTGTCTTGTTTGGTTTCTAACTGTAACAGAACACAGCTGAGTGGGTCCGCTATTTAAGGAAAGGAACAATGGGATGGACAGAGGTGTGTAAACATAGGCTTAAAGCTTATGCCAGTGTTTGAATATTAGAAAAACAGATTTTCTCCCTGAATGCCGAGTACCTTGCTGACCCACGGTGAAATGCCCAGAGTTCAGAGGACGACATCTATCAACAAGTGGCACTATAACTTTCAACCAGCTCTGACATGTCCAGGTGGGGGGCATATAGGGGGGCATATATATATATATCATGTACATTTGCAGGGTGTCACATGGGGGATTACCACAGCTAATGATTACAAAGATCGGAAATTGTATGTTACTTCCTGAAATACTGATAGCACTGGTAGTGGGAATTTACGGTAATGCTTATTAATCATACCAACACAAAAACATGCCAGCATTTAACAACTTCCTGCTATTTCACTATGACTGAAAGGTAATCCAGAGCCCTGAACAGTCATATCAACAAACACTGGCTGTTCATATAAATTTGGCAGTGAGCCCGACTAGAAGGACAAGTAGGGGCTTTCTTGTGTGTGTTTACTGTATGTATTTGCTGGAAACCATCAGTGGAGGCGATAACTTTACAATCAGTGAAGGCGATAACTTGACTGATAAATTACATAAGGTCAAACGTACTTCCAGCAAAGTGGTTTGGTGAGTACTTGTTTTTCCAGGCCGACTATAAATGCAGGTGTGTCTTGACTGTCAACATAGAATGGATTTCTCTCTCTTTTTGTGTCCCCACTCCTATCCTTCCAGGTGCATTAGGTGTATTCAGTGGAACATATCTCCTTAACCTCTTTCTCTTGTCTTACGTCTCCTTTGCCTGCCACCTGCTTCTGTCAGTCCATGTGCTCATCTACCTGTCTGTGTGTCTGTCTTCCATTTTTCCATACATAAATCAAACCCGCTAAAGCTCCAGCTATTTCAGACCCTAGAGGTTCTCTAAAGTGTGTGTGTAGCAGCCATGAGGGGAATTTCCCTTGTATTAGTAAAGACATAAATCCAGCAGCCTGTCTCATTCCCTGCCGTCTCCATGCTTCCTTGTGGTTTTGTTGACTGTGGCCCTTAGACTACAAAGAGGTCAGTATACCATCATAGTCACTTCAGCATTTAGTTTTGATGGTGGCATAACATATCTTTCTTTTTATTTATATCTGACTGCTCCATGTTGCAGAGTTTACAGAGATCTCATGATCCCAGCTCCAGAGTCCAGGGCTCTGAAGATTGATGGCTTTCTGCTGTATTTATCGCTGTCCGCATGTGAGAAGGGCTTAAGCAATCCTGTTCTGACAACATCAAAGACCACCTCTTACTTTTCAACATGGAGATATATACCTCCAATGAAATGCTTTTCTCTTAATCCTTGGTGCAACACTTGTTCATGTATGTTTGTGGAACCAAGACACTCAAGTCTCCACTCATTTGTTACCATTTGTCTTCATGTACGCACGTGAGTAACCTACACCTTTCACATATTACTAAAATGCATTTGCACCTGTCACCACGGCAGTCCTCTAAAATTCCATAGGAACATCTACTTTAACAACAGTCAAATGGCTTGGCTTATCTTGTCAAAGAACTCAGCTTAGAGCTTATATTTAATGTACATATACAGAAACTATAGATGGACGTACATGGCATATGCATTCTAAATTAAAATATCAACGTGAAATGATAATAAAGCCTGTGCCAATATATTTGTCTGACAATATTATTTTGGTTATAGGCCAATATGTATACCGAACTTTAAATTTTGACTTTATACACTAGTGAAGTGAGTAGCTCTTGTTTGCACAAATTGATTTAAAGTTTCCATTGCAGAGTACTGCATAAGGAATTTTGCACCACATATCAATGTGGACTGTGCAACATTACAAGTACACAACATGAACCCTGTGAAAAAAGTTAAGTGCACCTCTCCAAGACCATGCTAGTCCCACATATACTACCATCAAGGTAAACATGTGCATATATAATATGCAGGTGTTCCCAAGGCTTTGCTTACAGGTCGGTGAAGAGGACAGGTGAATTGGCACGGTGCGACTCCACATCCTGCATGGCGTTCCACTCATTGATGCAGAACTGGTTGGATGAGATCCTGCTCTGGTAGTAGCTGACCCAGGTCAAGAAGAGGCTGCCTGGGTAGTAGTTATGGCAACGAGCCACCTCGCAAGCTTTGTGGAGTGACTGGAGGGCTGACCTAACAGTGATGAAGAATACAGATACTTTAAGAGGGCAAAGGTTAAAGTGGATGTTAAAATCTGCAGTCATTTGAATAAATATGGTGAAAAGATGAGAGTACGGCGATGAAAAGATATGAGAGGATACAAATGTGGAAAAATTTATGTATGAGGGGAAACTTGAAGGAGGAGGTCAGAGAAGCTAAGTAAAAAGAGACGGAAATCAGGAAATTAAAAGAATAAGTATGAAAATGAAAAGGCAAACAAAGGTAAAATACAAAAGGTAAGATAAGACAGAATACCCAACATATACAGCTGAAGGTCAAAGGTCACAGAGGTTAGAATGGTACATGCAGAGGACAGTGCTGCAGTTGTAGACTGTAGGTGAAATGTGTTGTGTTGGTTCAGTTAACTCACCACATGGCCTGGACAGACACTGGCTTGAAGACATGAACCCTGTTGACTGTTGACACGCTAAAACCACTGCAAAACAAAGAAAGGGAGAGAAACCTCAGAAAATCAGACGGCAATTTCTCAACAGCCTACAAACAGGACAATATAAGAGCAGTGTGTCAACAAGTCAGCAGAGCAGTTAGGACACTTCCCCAGGGAGCATTAAGAGGAAGCAGGAGGTAGGTGTGGCGTCTTACCCGTCTCCATCCAAGTGGATCAGCGTGTCACTCCACAGAGGTAGAACCAGACCCACCGTACAGCAGCTGACAGGAAGAACAACACATTAAATGACTGAACAACAAAGCCAGACACACATAATACAAGGATATGGTCACTTTTTTCCTCACTGTTCACTCTTGGGAAAAAAGTTTGTAAATGTATTTTAATCATACTTCATACAGTTTTACAGAATGGAGACGAAATAATATATGTGACAATAAATACTTAATATGTTTGACCTTTTTGTGAGGAGAGTGTCATCAGTAATTAACATTAATCTTGCTTTGCATCTGATATTAGAACTATATGTTGGGGGATATCTGGACTTCATTGTCTACATTGAAAAATCTGAGTTTTTGATATCTATTCATAATACCAATTGCATTTAGATCGGTTTAACAGAGCTAAAAAGTTATGAGCTAGCATTAAAAAAGACAGACACTTTTTTTTATATTTGTCATATTTTCACATCTATACAATAGAACACTGTATAATTGTCCAACATATAAAACATGTCTTGCACAGGATTGTACAGTCCATTGGTCAATATTATCAAAAGCCTAAAAGTGTGGTTCATTTCTGTTAAATGTTGTTTTTTGCCACAAGTCAAAGCTTTAATCTTATCCAACATCCCAGTAATGTCCTGTTGCTGTGACACTGACCTATCAGAGGAAACAAAGTCCATGCCAAGTACAATGCTCTCCTCTGTGTCCTGCCTCCCATTGGTGGAAACCACGACCATGTAACGGGTGATCTGAGGGTAGGCACTCTCCAGACGCACGGCCTGAAGAAAAAGAGAGAGAAAAAAAAAAGATGGGAAGAGAAAACAAGAGTGGTGGTGAGTCTATCGAAGTACAGAAAACATACAGTGTGATTTTAGCCTGTCCAGACTCTTATGTATGTCACTTACCAGTCGGATGGTGTCCTCCGGCCGTAGCACAGTGAACATGGTCTGAAGATGTTTCTGGAGGTCACCTAGAAAAACAGATTTCAGCACTCTCATTCAGTATCAGTAACAGTCACAAGTGACGCAAGATCCTGGATAGTGTGTCATTTCCCCTGTGGCAAGTTTCACCTGGAGTCCCATTCATTTGAGGCTATAGCTGACCTAATATCTGCATAGTTCTAAGGATAAAAAAAGACAGCTGAAATTTCTGATGCTTTAAATAGTAATTTTCCATCTGAAATTTCTAAAATGGTATCTTTACACAGGCAGTGATAGCCTTTTATTCCAAGCTTTATCTGCATCAGCCAAAAATGGCACCAGTTTCTGAAGTGTTGTTCTTTGAGTGTTGTTTTTTAATAAGCCACTTTGTATGCAGCAGAGGAATGGCTGTGCTAAGCTTATCTGTTCTGTTGTGAAACAGCTCTGTAGCAGTTAACACCAGCTGTTACCGATGGAGCTGCGGTGGGATGCTCATTTGAACACACAGGCTGCTTTTTTTTAATCTCAAGATTTTCTGTGAGGTTCATTTCTGGGTCTGGGAGTCATGTGGATCAGAAAGAAGTACTTGGAGATGATGCAGCTGTTGTTTGTTTGTGTATGTGCATATAGAGAACTTTTTACCTGTGTGTTTGCTCCGGCGCTGGCTGATGCGAGGAGCGGAGTTAGGTGTGGGGCTATTTCCCCTGGGAAGGAAAAGGGCTGCACCTTTCACCGTGAGAAAACTCTCACTGATACTGCAAGAGAAGAGAAAAGAAAACAACATGAATAAGGGACGTAGGGGTTTCAGTATAGTTATCTAATCTTATTTTTCTGAATGGAACTTCAGTAATTCAAGAACTTCATTTGTAACTCCCTTGCTGCAGCAGGCTGACCCCAAGACCTCAAAATAAGCAGAAGATGGGGACAAAAACTTGAGTGTTGTCATGGGCTTATGTCAGTGAAACAATGCCTCATTCATGTGGTCTGCAGGCTTCTCAAATCAGAGCTGACAGACCGATGCAAGCAAAACAAGATCCGAGCTGAACCCAGAACACAATGTTCCCTGCTCCTCCACACAGCTGGATTACACACACAGACTTACTCACACTAACAGCTGCCAGTAGGGAGGGATGGGGGATTGGGAGGACACCGGGGGTCCAAGAGGGAAGACGGCCCGAGTCCCCCTCCTCCGCAATTTTTTAGCAGCGATAAGAGCTGGCCAGCACACAACTAACTCACTACAGCAAAAGCGGGGTTTGTTCCTCTCTGGGAGAATTAATCTTATTAACTGTGACTGAGGTCACTGCATTCAGGAGGAGAACACATAATAAACTGAGGTCAGTGTTTCAACTGTATCCAACCAGTGAGTGTGTGTGTCTGGTGTGTAAACAGGAGACTGGATGACTAGGTTTTTGTTTTGAGCCTCATGGTGGCACACTGACCCACGTCACACACACATAGGATGGTAATAAACAGGTGGGAAGACCTGCGTCTGTGTCCACTTAAGATCATGTCAAATGACAGCCACGGGACCATTAAACCGAGGCCTTAATGGTGTTAAGTAAAGATCTGTCCCTCAGGCGTCAGGCTGCACTCAATCGATGCAGAGAAGAGAAGGTGGAAAATTAAACATTTAACAAGTTAGTTAGTTTACAGATTTAATGAAAATCAAGAGTACATGTTAAAGTGGTAGAAATCAGGTTGGAACCACCTAACACTGTTTTCTTGGGGAAAATAACTTCCTTTTTTTATTCACTTTTCTTGAACCAGCCTAGTAGTATGCAATTGAATTTCATTTTTATTTGCGCAAAAAAAACATAATAATATGGGTCAAATTTACACAAGTGTGATTTATAAATGGAAAAATCAAGGTGTAAATTCCCATCAGATGAGACTTTAAGTGAACAATGGTGAAAAGTGGAAATGCCATCACAGGGAGTTGGCCTACCAGTTGCACTAAACTTGAATACGAGTGGTTTCATAGCCTCCGGGACTGGAAAATAAGACAAGTAGCCGACGACTGAATATGCCTGCATTGAGCAATGGTGAGATTAGTAGATGATGACATCAGAGCCACATATTAAATGTGCAAACAACGAACTGAAATGGTAATACTGAAAGTGTGCTGGATATATTATTGGGTTTTGTATTCCATCTCATCCCTAAAAACAAGCTGCAAGTCTAATCTTAGTGAACCTGGCCTTTACAGTTCATCAGGGTGCACTGTAACTTCTTTAGTTTCACACTCCAGACAAAACCAGCCAGTGCTGTCTAACACTTAGACTTTATGTCATCCCATTTTCAATGTAACTTCATATACCTCTCCTTCTAGCAACTCATCTGCCCTTCCTCATTTTTGCTGATACCGAGGATGAGCAGGAGGCGCGGATGACAGAGACGGGGGGGGGGGGGTAAAATCCAAACTGCATGTCTTGTGCTGAGCTTATTTCCCACAACCCAACCACCCTTGACCCAGCTCTGTTTCCACTCCACAGCTTCCTCCTAACTGCATTTATCATCCTACTTTTCACTTCCGCCTCTCTTCTCCACTCTTGTACTTGACAGTGACCATGTATAGCAGTGCTACTGTACAATGTCATCCGTAATATAACACTGGTACTCTATATGTGCATATGCTACGCACGTGCATGCATGCATGCAAATACACACGTTTGCACCTGCACACAGACTAAGAAAGTGGAACCTAATCCAGAGTAAGATGGAAAGATGGGAGGCTCTGTGCAACTTTTAAATGCAATTGCTAAAAATAGAATAGTCCTTTAAAAGTCTAAGCTATTGATAGAGTATTCAGAAGAGCTGAGCATGGTTACTGTACATAGACGCTTCTCTGACATGGCAACTGCAGAATACAACAGTGTGTGTGTATTTAAAGTGGTGAAAGAAACTTTAACATCTTAATATTAGAAACGAGGTCAATATATTCTATAGCTGTAGACCTAAAACAGTCAAAATGAAACAGGCTGCATTTAAAGCACATAAAAATGTCCCCTGCAATTGCATTAAGTAGCCTAAATCTTGTTGCTAAAGTACTACAGTTTTTATGTATGTGTCCCCTGTATGTTGATCATCTTATTTTAAAATCACTATCTTTAAGAATCTCCTCCATGCCCATCAGTGTAAAATAGGTATTATAAGTAAATGCATTACACAAAATGTTATGCATATTATAGTGGCTATTGAATTGTAAAATATAAATGACTAATGGTGAAAAAAAAAACCATTAAAAACAAGATAAAAACAATTGAAATTCAGACACTGGTAATTTTAACCAGTTAGTACTTCTAATAACTCTCCAGTTACTATTCCATTCTAATTAGTATTGCACTATGGCTAAAGGCAACATTAAAGTCAAAGGAGGTACAATTTTTACATAAAGAAAAAATATAATTTGCCAATTGTGACAAAAAAATTACTATTCCTTCTAAAAAATTTGATAATCTGTCAAAATACCTCTGAGATGTCTTCTGCACATCATTTAGAGTCTATTAATCAAAGACGTGAAGACCCATTGGTTCCACATGTAACGCTTGACTGATGAGTGAACATATCTAAAATTCTCAGCATCAGTCAGATGTCTACATACATTGAACTTTACAACTTAACTAGTTCAACTGTCACATCTATAATGAAACCATAGTAACAACCGCACCAACAATCTGTCTTTATGTTCTTTGATGAAATACACTATGATTACATAAACTGTCCAGAGAAGCTGAAAGATATCCTTTTCAAATCATGAAACTAATTTAATGGGAGGGGGAATATGAACAGTAAAGAATTTGACTTTTGGAAGAGGCTATGAATATGGAGGATGGGTGATAAAGAAAGGGGACCTGGTCAGTGAGTAGCAGAGAGGGGCGGGTCATCTTTTGGCATTCAGCCACACCAGGCTTTGGGCAGAAGTGAAGCAGTAGGTACTTGTTAGGGCAACAGCCACAGACACAATCATCACTATGTAAGGACCACTCCACATACTGGGCAAATAACTGGGTGACCCCCCCACCCCCTCCTCCTGTCCGTGCCCATATTAGTCACTCTCAGGAGGAGAGTGGGATAAATATAGGGCCAGGCTCTATGCGGGGCAGGCCGCACTAAGGCCATATGAGTTTGCACCAGAGACAAATAGAGCTCAGAGGAAAGACACAGAGTTAGTGTGTGTGTGTGTGTGTGTGTGTGTGTGTGTCTACATGCACACACGTGTATGCTGGTCATGGAAAATGTGTCACAAGCAGAGGACAGAGACAGATGGATGAGCTAAAAGAAAAGAAAGTACACGGTGGCTCATCTCCACTAGTGCCACTTCTCAGTAAATAATCGCCTCTCCCGGTTAAAACTTTTCCCCAAAAATACTGTACGTTCATGACAGTTCAGAAACACATTGTTGGGAAGCCAGGAGATGAGTGCAGTCAAATGAGAACAAGAGCCAGACTGATAAAGAGTGAGGGAGATACAAGGTCTTTCATCAGCGGTCACAAAGGCCTGTCCGCATATGACCCACTGTGTTTGATGTGAGAGTGTAAGAAGGGCCTTCTAGATGTTTTTCTCCAGTTTCTTTGGAGGCCAAAAGTAGAGGCTGAAAACCCCTGCTGTCTAAGTGAACTACAAATACCTGACTAAGGAATGGCGCTCTATTTTTGCTTGGTTTAAGAAATTTGCAGACCAGATATAGTACAGATAGACAGACATAACAGTTTTATAATCCCTAATGATCAAATGAGGTCAAAATCTCACCTCATACATATAAAAAAACATAAAAAAAATTAACATGACAAGATGATCCTTTGTATTACATGAAACTAAACCACATCATGTAGGTTACTGTATTTCTTTAAAGAAAAACTGTACTGAAAATATAGGTCTTAGATAATAGTCAGGTGTGGTTAACACACAAATA
This sequence comes from Siphamia tubifer, assembly GCA_020466265.1. NCBI lineage: Eukaryota > Metazoa > Chordata > Actinopteri > Kurtiformes > Apogonidae > Siphamia > Siphamia tubifer. Next base: position 20,798,022 of record CM035795.1, on the reverse strand, counting down.
AAAAGCCAGCCTCCATATAAAGGCCAAGGGAAAAAGAGTTAACAGATGGATATTCTCCCTGTGATGGTAATATAATATTTCTTGCCAGTTCAGCATAATGTGCATTTGTACTGCTTTAATTTAATATAGTGCAAGTTCAAGTACACAATCAAACCATTTGACATTTTGTTGTTCAAGATTACTCAATCTTTTGAGGGATATCATCCAATTTAAGTCACTACTACTAGTTTCATGTTGTAAATTCAAAGCCACTTCTCCAACCCTGTGTTGAGACACAGAACAGATCAGTTGAATCACATCCAGGTCACATATGACAATCTGATCAGCTGTCAATCACTTATTTAACCCCCAGCCTTTCTGAAAATGCTTGTGATTAGACAGAATTTGGACACTATTTTCAACAGACCAGAGGCAAAAAGTAAATGATCAAACACTGCGGCTTTGACAGTGCAGTGTGTCAAAGCTGCAAAGTAGGTTTTGAACATAAAAGATTTTATTCATCAAACTGGGAGAATTAGACATTAAGGCCTACCATCAAATAAAGCCCTACTACTTTCAGTGCTTAAGATAAATAAAGCCCCCATCTCTATTTGAGGAAATACACCATGTGATAGACATGGATACCATAAGTAGTGACCTATATCCTGCAGTCTATCAGCATGCTGAGCGGCTAAAGTCTTTCCCACTTCAGTTTGTCACGTTTGAGCTGTATCTGTTGTCTTCCCAACATGCACGTAGGACACACACACACACACACACAAATGTACAGCGGAAGAGAGGAGGGGTCATCTCAAAAATCAGTAGGTAACAATGGTGTTTTAGGTGTCACTTAGCCACAGGTAACACTTATGTCTAGCAAGAGCCTGGAGGCTTGTAATTACTAATTCAAACCCTGGTTAAACATTAGTCCTGCTGATGTTAAGAGTGCAAACAGACCCCCAGACAGACCTACTGTATGTACACAGATATGTTGACACATAGAGGTTAAAAGAAGAACTGTGCTGTGATCAGGTTTATTCAGGGAAATAACAAAAACAAAACAAGAATATGACCTACAAAAGCAGGAAGTTATGATTCCTACATGTGTAGCTATTTACTCAACACAAGTGCTTTCTAGAATACTCTTGAGTTTTTCACACTAATGTCTTCCCATAAACTTGTCTTGTGCAAACTTGCATTAAAAGACACATATCCTCAAAGGCTGGGTGCAGCCCTATTAAAGACTAAATGTTCAGTTTACTCAATAACCTCACCACGCAATCATGTGTTAAACAGCTGAAACCAAAACAATTCTCATGCAGGACCATAGCCCATTACTGACCGCACGGAAACACTACAAAACAAGACTCAGCCACACAAAGCAAAACACAGAAACTGAACCAAAAAAAACAAACAAAAAAAAGTCAGATTTTCTAGGAAATTGAATAAACATTTACGCCATCTTTTAATCCACTCATGGAAATTCTGTGTATTGATTTTTTTTTTCTTTCTAATTAGCTAAGCTTATCAGAGCGGGTCTCATGTCACTAAAACAGTGCAGACTTTGATCTGTCCAGAAGGGCAGACTTGTCTTCACTACACGCAGAAGTCCTCCAAATCCCCTGACATCTCACAAGCAGAAGAAAGGCCCCAATGGATCATATATTGGACCACTGCACTGCATTACATCTGTGCATCAGTAAGAATCAGAGCAGAAAAACACTGATTATTAGATTTGGTTTAGTGTCCTGACAGAGTGAGACAGGGAAGTCCAGGACATACACACTGAACGCTTGTGTTTTTAGGTCAGTTTGATCCCTGGCCAGTCCTGACAGTAGAAGCAGGGAAGTAAGGGAAGGTTATCAGAGGTGTAGTGTCTTCACTATTCATTCCTCTTAAGAAACTGGGTGTTATTATTGTGGATTTATGTCAATACACACATCATATTCTGACCCCAGCAGAGTGTTTAAAAAACACAAGTGTATGCTTTAAGAGCACCTGTTTGGTCCTTAAATTAAATTTTCATTCAATATAATTTTACTTTTACAAAATACCTTCACGTGTTTGACTGCACTGCATGTCAAAGGAAAGACAGGAAATAATGATTTCTTTCATTGGTGATGAGCTGAAGTTACGTTTTTCTTGTGTCACTAAACCAGGGCAGTGTGACATATCCATTTAGTATGTCTGGGCGTGTAAAACAGGTAGTATGATTCACAGTCAATACAGACCTATTATTTCTTATTAAGGTCAAAAGGGAGCCTGAGGATGAGTATGAGCTTGATACGTCACCAGGAAATACATTCTACATTGAGGTTGCAAAACAGTTGCATAAGTATCACTTACTCACATAGTTTGAGGCAATCTTACAATCCCACTGTCATGTATCAATACAGATGTGGTTAAAGTTTAACATATGCAGACTAAATTTAACACCTGGATAATAAGTACAGACATATGTTCAGAGTAGACACAGTGGTTGATCTCATACTGTGTCCTACTTACAGAGGCATATTCACAGCCCACTATCCACCTGCCAACCACACCTCTGTGTTCACACTTACAGCTGGTTGATCTGATTGTTGGACACCACCGCGTCGTCGCTGAAGTAGGGCACCATCTTCGCCCCGCAGCAGGAGCAGAAGCTCAACGACGACGAGCTGTCGGAGCCGGACACCGCGCCGAGGGTCATACCGGCCGGAGGGATCGTACAAGGAGGGGGGGGGGGGGGTACCAGAGGAGGAGGAGGGTGTCAGGTGTTGCTGGTCCGAGGGTAAACTTTTTTACTCCGTTCCCAAAGTCACGCGCGGCGTCATTTTAAGAAGTTACTTTGAATGGAGGTAATACGTGACGAAATATTCCGGCAAAAACCGAGAACGTGAAGACAGATGTGTCCAAACGTGTAGCAATAAATTAAGTCTAGCACATTGTGTTCCTGTCAGCAGAGCAAGACTGTCTTAAAGGAGCGAAAGTGGCCCTTGTCCGATAACTTGAAACATTTTAAAACGAGGCGTACATTTAAAAAAAAAAGTTTTAAAAAAAGTTAGATATATATATTTAAAAAACCATTAAGCTCCGCCGGCTCTGCTCAGTAGGTTACATCTGAGATATATGACTTCAGACAAACTATTACAAGACAAGTCATAGAGGGGAGGAGCCTAGACACGTGCTATTGGGAAGGAGGAGAGCCAATCAGAACGAGAGGTAGGAGGTCCCGCCCACGGCACCAGGCTGCAGTCTGCACGAGCTCTACTCACAGCACTTTGTACACAAACAGAGGACGACGTGCGCGCATTTAATTACAGCCGGTGGTTGGACAGTTGAGTTCCTACTGTCAATGATGGTGTTCATCTGAAGTCTGCTCTACAACTGTCATATTTATCATATGGTGGTCAGTTAACCATCCATCCATCTGCTCTTGGGTTGTTGTAATGATGTTCCAGGGGTCTGAGTCCATAATGATGTTCTGTGTTTTGTACTGTGTGATGGGTGGTATTACTCCATGCCATTTGAATTTGTCCAATCCAATCTAATCCATTTTATTTATAGAGCACATAGTTAAACTGCCACAAGGGTTCCAAAGTGCTGTATGACAAAATAAACATAATAAAACACAGTAAAAGGTGAAGACACTAAGATTCAATAAGACATAAGGGTGGCATGGTGGTGCAGTGGTTAGCACTAGTGCTTCACAGCAAGAAGGACTTTGGTTCGATTCCCACACCAGACCTTTCTGTGTGGAGTTTTTATGTTCTCCTCGTGTCTGTGTGGGTTTTCTCCAGGTTCTCCGGTTTCCTCCCACCATCCAAACACATACACTGATAGGTTAATTGGTTAATCTAAATTGTCCATAGGTGCAAATGTGAGAGTGATTGTTTGTCTGTGATGAACTGGCGACTCATACAGGGTGTACCTCGCCTTCGCCCATTGTAGCTGGATTAGGCCCCCACAGAGCCCCACGACCCTAGTGAGAATAAAGCGGGTTCAGGTGACGAGACTAAACAATAAGTCATATAAAAGGTAAAGCAATACTAAGCAGAAAACAACATAATAAATAAATAGACTGTCCACCCCAGATAAAATATCTGTGCACATAAAATCCACATCCTATGCTGTATATAAAAAGCCAAGGAGAAGCAGGGGGTGTCTTAATGTGCAGTGGCAGTTCATTCCAAAGCTTTGAAGGCGTAACGGTCCTGTCTGAGCTTCAGCCTCGTTTTCGGAACCATCAGTAGAAGCAATTTCTCTCTTTGGGGATAAATAAAGCAATCTGTTTATCTTAGCCACACAGCAGAAGAGTTAACAGGCTAAAAAACATCAACAACTTCCACCTGTCACCGTGTCCAGTCCCGTTAGCGACTAGTGCACCATCATTCCAGGGTGAGTATCATACAACACCGGCTAAGATCAAACATCAAGGCTAATCATTCTGCCAGTCACTATTCAGATGAAACTGATTAGATATGAGTCATATTATGAACTACAAACGTGACAAAAACTAGATTAATCTTGGCAAACTTCTGTCTACTAATAAAAACACACTCCTGTGGTAGATAAAGGGCGATCTAATAAACAAAACACACATGCACCTATGGGATACAAACAACCGCGATGACTTGCGAGTATGCTAACATGTGTGCTAGCCAACAACCATCCAGGCACCATTCATAAAATAAGTTCATAAATGAATAAACACTGTTATATTGGGTAGCATCACCAAGAGCATAAATCCACTGAAACATACAGTAGTTTACAGAGGATTTATGATGATTCATAGATTATTTATCTGTCAATGGCTGGTGTACAGTTACCAGTGGTACCTGGCTGCAGGTGTGATTCTGTGGTAGTGTCATAAACCATGATGTTTCTCGTGAGTCACTAAGTCTTTAATAAGATCTAGGTCAGGGGTCTCAAACATGCGGCCCGGACGCCAAATATGGCCCGCCAATGGTTCCAATGTGGCCCGTGGGATGAAGAGCATAATAACATATTAAATGACTCCATAGATGACAGCTTCAGATTTTTGTAACTGCTTTACTGCAAAAAATATTAAATTATGAAAATATTGACATTTACGAACTATCCTGTAACAATAAAATGTGCATAACCTAAACAAATGTGAACAACCTGAAATGTCTAAAGAAAATTACACTTTTTTTTCTGCCTCTTTTACTAAGAGATTTGTGTCTTTGTAGAACTGATGCATAATAAAACAGATGGACAAATGATAAGTTTAGGCAGAATATTTTTAAATTGCCCTCATTTTCCTTATGAAATTGTAACTTTCTTTGCATTTGGATAATTTATAAAAGTATTTTCTTAATTTAATGGGAGGGTTTTTTTTGCAACTCAATTTTGAGTTGTCATTATGTATTGGTTATTATGTTTTCATTTTACTGGTCTGACCCATTGGAGATCAAATCAGGTTGAATGTGACCCCTGAAGAAAATAAGTTTAAGACCCCCAATCTAGGTGTTTGGGATGTGACTGAGAAGTTGCCAGTGGCAGATTCAGCTCTACAGGTGCTAGTGGGTAGATGGAGGCCTTCCATTCAATCCATATCAAGCCATTTAACCATTAGAATGACTCTGAAACTGTTTAAATGTTACCAAGTTCTGCTTTAAAAGCCACATTAAAAAGGTGAGTCTTGAGCCTGGTTTTAAAAATACCTACAGTCTCTGCGGCCCTCAGGTTTCCTGGTAGACTGTTCCATAGGCGAAGGGCATAATGTTGAAAATCTGCCTCGCCGTGAGTCTTTGTGTTAACTTATGGAACAATAATGGCGCAGCCATGGCTCAGTTGGTAGAGCAGGTCGTCCATTGACCAAAGGGTTCAGAGTTCGATTCCCACTCTGTCCTAATCAGTATGTTGTATCCTTGGGCAAGACACTTCACCCTCCCCTTGCCCCAGGTGTATGAATGTTCGGTGGTGGTCAGAGGGGTAGTAGGCACGAAATGACTGCCGCACTTCTGTCAGTCTGCCCCAGGGCAACTGTGACTACATATTTCATATGTAGTTTACCACCACCAGAGCGAGCATGTGAGAGTGAATGAATAATGGATCACTAATGTAAAGCGCTTTGGGTGCCTTGAAAAGCACTATAGAAATCTAATCAATTATTATTAATTTTTTTAAAAAAGGCCAGTATCAGATGGCCTGAGGGTCCCCAAGGTGTCATAGGGTAAAAGTAAGTCTAAATGATAAGAAGCAGCAAGGCCGTTATTATGACACTTAAAAATCATTAAAAAGACCTTAAAATAAAATCAGTGTCAATGTCACCACAAGATGCACTGTCGACCCTCAATGTAATATTTTAACATCCTAACGAAAATTTAATTTTAATGAATCCAGGCATGATAAAGAGTATTAAAGATGAAGACATTATTATTTAATTATTTATGTCGATATTGTTGAAATTAGGGTTCTCATTCCGTTATTGTCAAGTTAGATGCAGTTACAATAGAATAGAGAGAAAATGCTCAGGAAATGAAGAGAATGATGGAATTAATTACAGATTTTTTTTTTAACTAAAGAGCAAATTGCTTAATTTGTAGTAATGGGGATGACAAAAAAAGATTCCAAACTTAATTGAGCACTTCTTGCAGAAATCTTATTGTCTAAAATCAGTCTAAAGGTTAAAGAAATTATAGTAAAGGTTGAAGAAATAATTTTAACATCCATCTATCCATCCATCCATGTGACCCTAAACTGGACAATTACTTATTTTATTAATCCCAGTGACATTGTCAGAGGAAGCTGCTGTCCTAGTACAACAGGGTCAACAGGAGATGTGCTCGTTCAGCTAATGTGATAGCGTCGATTAAAGCCACATGGGCTTTTTGGTTTGGCAGACAGCTTACTGAGGAGAGTTCCCTTGTCTCCTCTCCACCCTTTTCTCTCCCAACACACAATCCTTGTGGTTGTGTTATGTAAGGCAAAAGAAGAAATTAGAAACAGGACTGAAGTTAACCAGTCTGCACCACTGTAGCAGCAGGCTTTAAGGAACAACAAATATGCAATAGTGGGTCATGAATGTCTGACAGGATAAGGATTCACATTAAACGTATTTGATTCCGTTGAGATACTACCGTAAGACTGTGAGCTGAGCACAACGGTTTAGCTCATTTTATAACCTTGTAAATCTTTTATATTGTTGTATTGTGCCAATACTCACCCCTATCTAAGCTGACAACAATTTGAAAAACACTGTAAAACTAGAACCCACGCATCAGACTCACACATAGCTTGTGCCAGGTGGCCCAAAAAACGTAAATTAAAACATCTGCAGTAAATGATTACACACAGTGAATCCAAAAGTTGTAATAATGTTCATGGAAACTCTGTTCATGAGTCTGACTCCGAAAGAGGCCACGTTTAGGATTGGAATTATGAAAAACACACCTTTAGCTCAGTGTTTACAAACCAATCGTTGTTCAAATGTCTTCCATTGTGTTCCAACCTATGTTTACAATTATTAGGTTGCAATTTAAAAGCTGCTCTTTAACACACAAAAAGTCCAGAAGTATTTTATTTTTATTTTTTTGCTTCTGTCAATATTTTTGAAGGAAAACGTGACGTTTCTTTTTCTTTTTCCTTTCTAGACAGAACAGCAAGGCCAGAACAAACAAGAAAACACTTTTGTTTTCCCCTGCTTTTTTTCCTTTGGAGTTTCATAACACACAAAAAGTGACGCAGGTGATGGTGTAAATATCCCTTCATACTAGACTCCATACTGATTACATCACAACTGAAACCAACACACCAACACCTGCGTGCCTGCCGTCACACTACACTTAAGTCTCATCTTCCTAAAGACATCCTATCATAAAATAGGATGTCCATTGAGCTCTGACAACACTCACACACACACACACACACACACATAGTCACTCTAGAAATGTGGGTCTGTTTAGTGTCATCAAATTTACCAGCACCCACTGGGAACACATTTGTCTGTAGGCTGGTAATATGAGAGGCTGTTGTGATGTATAGCCGTGCCATGGAAAAATTGCACAATCATCTGCTTCCTGTCACTAGGTAGGAAAGAGCAGAACATGGAGGTCAAAGGTGCTGCTGTTAGGGTCCTAAGGTTAAAAAGTGGAATTCAGCATGGACAAATTCATTTACACCGTGTTTTTCAATACAGTAGCCTTTCAGAATAAGGGACAATATTTAAAATGTCAGCTCGTATTTAGTGAATCTCATCGTATAGTCACAGGGCAAAATGTTTACAGACACTGAGCTCACTGGGCCTTTACACAGCATTGATATTTCTGAAATTGATATGATGATATTAGAAACTTCAGTTTGACGACGTTCGTTAGGCGTTAACCGAAGGCATACCTTTGTGGCTGTACTTCAGAATCTGCTTTCAGGGTTAGTGTTCATTTGCTTTGCCCTGTGGAATTGTTAAAGAAAGCCACACTAAAGGAAATAAATTACATATATGTTACCGCAAGTGTGGTTTCACCTTTGGAGAAAGTTGTCCAAACAATAGTACACAAATACAAACACTGAGAGAAACATGAACCAACTCCCAGGGATGAACAGATTTTGGTATGATGCTACAAAAGCATTTATGAACAGTTTCTGAAGTGGTAATGATGTTAAAGTTATCCCACTTTCCCAAACTATTGTCTTGTACAGTAGAAGTGGAAAAAGTTGTGCCCCATAGAGAAAGCCACTAGTACAAAACTGATGAAAAAAAGAACAAAAAGACTGCAAATAAGGAATAACTAATTTGTTTCTAACTCTTGGTACAATGTATGGAGTAACTGGACCATAATATTCTTAAATATCTTCAACACTTTTTGTACAGTGTTTTTATACAGGCGACTGGAGAGCTTTAAATATGTAAAGTAATATAATTAAAGCCAAAAAAAAATGATGCAGAATGCATCAGACAGTGGAAAATTACTTGAGGTTTTGCTTCCTAAAAATTGTGAAAAATGCTAAAAACAAAATAAAGATCATTCGTCTGGAACCCCTGCTCATTAAAGATTCATTGTAGAATCTATTGGTTTTTATAAATATATTTATTGTGTATTCCTCCAGTTGTATATGAAAAAAGTCACTTTACATAACCAAGTTGTAGCCAGGAAACTAAACAAATGGATAAATCAGGACAGTGATCTGAACTAAACCTGCAAAATAGCAACAGAATTGCTTATGATGATCAAAGTCCTTTTTTTTTTTTTTAATGGAATAGCCCTCATAAAGAGTTGACCTCGCCCAAGCAGAACATTTATGGATCAAGATGAAACTGTAGGTACTTCCAAGGAGACCCACAAACATGAGTCAGATGCACAGATTCTGCCAGAGGAACCAGCCAAAATGCCCACAGCACTAAGTGAAACACGGGTAAAAGGGGTTCAAGATGCACTATTGAAATATAATGCAAGCAAATATTAACAAAGCAAATGTAATCACTGGACTCTCTGAGAAAGGAATACAATAAATAAAAGTTAAAATGTGGAGTTTTATATACTGCTGTTGTCACATTTTGCATCATTGAAACAAAGTAAAGTAGTAGATAAGCAGACATTGAAACTAAATATCCAGTATTGTGTAAAAACTGATTTCAAGTGAAATTAAACTTCTGACTCCAACTTTGTACTGCTGACACACTATTCAACAGTAAAAATCTGTATCCTTCCTTCAAACTCTTTAGCTGTGGATGTGTTATGTAACCTGTGGTAAATTCAATTTTGCGTATTAAAATCCCCTCCTTCTTATTGTAAAGCGCTGTAATGGGAGTCGTAGCGGTGGCCGTAAACGTCTGGTCCCAGCACCTCCAGACACCAATGAAAATCCATCTCGGGACCGAAGACAAAGCAGGGAACAGCACGAGCTACAACGCCTAAAGTTCAAATGTTTGCCGACTACTTAGATGCGATAGGAGCACTTAACCTTGGGGAAACAGGGAGGCCTCCTAACAGTTAGATAAGACAGACAAAGCCGGACCTGTTAGCAGGATGAATATGGAGAGGGAGCCAAAATGCAGCTCAGCAGACAAGAAGCATAACCCTGTTGACAGGTTATGGGATGCTAACGCCAACAAGCTGCATTCTGAAATACTGTGTCTTACAAGTCCATTTTCATACGATGGTGAGGAACTGCACAGCGCTGTACAATACAGTGCCACCCCTTTTAGTGGACAATGATTATGTACCCATGTAGTGGATAATCCAGTACAGGCACTGGTTCATGTTTAAAGAGCAGGTGTAGGACAGAGGCAGGTGTGGGATCTACAGTTGGGTACAGATGACAGACATAACCCTGTAAACAGGGACATGTCTTGTCATGACGATGTGGCGTTCAGACAGTTTGCCCTGAGCTCTGTGTTCGTTACAGCGCCTTGTATTTCTAGTTTTAACTGCAGACTCATCAAATACCTGCCTGATAAACCTGCTCTGACTGCAGATCTGGGTCACAGCAGATGCAAAAACCCATAACATTAATACGAAAACTCTGCAGCACCAATGATTTAAGGGGTCAGAAATGTTCCCTGTGCTATTCCAGTATACAGTATATAAGACACACAATCTCAAGTTTAAATATTAATTTGGATTGCTGTTTCTCAAGCACAAAGTGCCGGCCAAAAACGTCAGATCAACTCAGATATTCCCATTTCAATCTGTAAAAGGAAATATGGCAGAGATGCTTCTACCCTTAGTTCTCATAAAGTTTAGTCATCTACAACCTTTAGGATCCTACAGTATCTCATATGGTAAGGATGTCAAACTCATATTAGTCTAGGGGTCACATACAGTCTAGTATGATATAAAGTGGACCACACCAGTAAAGTAAAATACACAATAGGATAAGAACTTATTAACAATGTCAACAACAAGTTTTCGGTTTTTGAGTGAAAAATAAATTCTGTAATGAAAATGTTTGCATTTACAAACCGTACTTGAAGATAACATGAACAAATATGAAGCTGAAAATTCTTAAGAAAAACAAGTGCAAAATATATTAATAATACTGTATTATGCTTTAGTTTAGCATTTATACATCTACAAGTATACACCCAACATTTAGTAACAGGCAGCATGTTAGTAAAATTCCAAATACACTTCAGTTTATTCCCATTTTTTTGTAAAAGGCTCGTCTTTTTTTTTTTTAACACAGAAACAAAAAGGAAGATTTGCAGCTTTTGTTATTTCTAGGTAGTCTCTCCAGCCTTTTTTGAGATTGTTGTGATTTAATATGTCTGATGTTGCATGAGCTTTTCCAAAAAATTGCTAGGGAAGTTGCTGTGCTTTTTAGGCTTTTATTGCAGGAGGAAGTGAAAATTGCATTAAATAGTTGCAATTTTTCCCTTTTTGTAATCAAAATTGAGTCATATTTCAAATATTTAGCTACTAGAAAATGAATTCAAAGCCATTGTGATATGGTCCTCAAAATTAACTTTTACCGAGATGGCAAATAAACGATTGTGAGGATTACAAAAATACAAAAGATATGTTTTTTAGTTTGTTTTTTTTTCAAATGCACATGGTTCAAAGTTGAAGTTCATATGACCTCACAACACTACATGAAGCTGTAAAACATAATATAAATGTCTCAGCCAGTCAAAAAAAAACCTAAAACATTATTACTAGTACTGTGTACTGTGTAGTAGAGGCAGTTATTCCTGACAAAAATAGAACAAAGACACTGAGATATTAAGACAAACTTTGGCAAATAAAATATTACCTGGATGACAAAAATGCAGCAAAAAAAGTACTCTTCAAAATGCACCTGTCGGTACTATTGCATCATTTTAGTCAGAAAGTGTGAACTGCTGCCGCACACATGTTGCTTTGTACTGCAAGGTAAACAGGAAAAGGCAGAAGGAGCAGCTCAAGACGTTGCAAATGATTGGTCACATTTTGCGGGAAAGTCGCAGTGATTGGTAAAAATTGAAACATCGTGTTGAATTCACGTTGATTGGCTGAAATTGCGTTGAAGTTGCAAATCGCAACATCACAAAATCCTGGAGGGTCTGTCTAGGTTATGTATTTTACTTTCCATTGAATTGACCCAAAATGATTTGAACTTGCTTGACTGTAAAAATCTTCAGTGTAATTTTTGCATTTCACAAATTCATCCCACGAGCCAGATTGTTATGGCCCTTGGGTAGCGTGTTTGACACCTGTGTCAGAAGGTCACTCAAACACAGCACAGACAAGAAAAAGAGTGGTTTAGCGAGGAGAAGAAGAAACATAAGAATAACTGAATGTGTGTAAAAAAAAAAAAAAAAAGGATCTTAATGACACCTGTGCAGGAACAAGTTTGACTACTATTACAAATAAACTACACAAATTATCTGCAAAATAGTATGTGCTTGCAAATATTACCCTCACCATTTCCCCCCCTCTTACAGCTACAGCATATTATTTTCTTTTTCAAACTCTGTATAGGAATGAAAAAATAAATGGAAACCGTTTGCTATTAAAAAGACATTATATGCTTCAACACTGTGATCCTGCGACAGCTGCATAATAACACAGTGTAGGAAGCAGCCACAGCGAAACAAAGTGGATGAATCACTCCAACCCTTTAAAGTGTGATTTACAATAGGAGAAATACTTCATTTAGTTTTCCAAGTGTGGATAGAGAGAAAAAAAAAACTTTCTCTAAAGCTGTCCTTGTCAGTTGGTGTCAGTCCTGAAGCAGCAGTGTGAGGCAGAGGCTCGTTATTACTTTGCAGTAATGTTACTTGGTTGGTGTGGGGCGAGTGGTGACGATGGCAGTTGGTGTCTGTTTAAAAGAGACACTGACAGAGAGAGAGAGAGAGAGGGAGAGAGAGAGAGAGAAAGGTAGAGATAGACAGATGAAGGAGTGAAGAGAGTAAAAAATAATTTACTATGCTGCAAACTTCCTGGTTCTTGTCAGTCTCAATGGCCCCTATACCATATACTGTCCCATACTGCTGCTGTTTGGATCCATGTTGGGTGGGGAACGCAAAGTTAAGTGGACCTCAACTCTTATGTAACATGCATTATGGGTTATTCAGCGGGGCCCTTGGCTGAATCAACCATGTCTGTGTATGTGTATGTGTATGTGTGTGTGTGTGTGTGTGTGTGTGCGGTTGTATTCCTATCTTTATGGGGACATTGATATGTTTACACAGTCACATCATGGGGACCAAAATTCAGGTCCCCATGAGGGTGAAATATAAATGAAGGTCCTCACTAGTAAACTAGAACTGATGTGACCCTATAAATACATGAATTTTGTTTTTTTTGTTTGTTTTTTTCCCCAAACGTCTCCATAAGGCATGGATATATATATTATTATTATTTTTTTTTTTTTTATTTTATTGTTTATTTTATTTTTTAAAAATGTGTTTACACTCTCTACCCAATGATTGATTGATTACAAACTTGGTTCTCATGAGACATGTAAACAAGAATGTGTGTGTGTGTGTGTGTGTGTGTGTGTGTGTGTATGGACATGTGTGTGAATGCTGAACAAATGGCGAGCTAGGTCACTGAGCCAAATGGTAAAACAGGGCTGTAATAACATTAGGCATATAGGGAATAAGTTCTGCATGTGTGTGTGTGTGTGTGTGTGTGTGTGTGTGTGTGTGTATGACTTCACCAGCTGCTGCTGTTTTGTAGTATTACCTAACCGATAATTGGGAACATACACTATGTCCTTCTAGGCACTATTGGGGTGTGTTAAAGGATTGCAGGGGTGATGTCAACATGTTTCAGTTTCCAAATGTTTCTAACATGGTCCAAAATCTTTTCTTAACATGTTAAATTTCACTGTGTTCTCACTTTTATGTCCTCTTTAATGTCCTCTAGACTTTATGTCTGCGATACAGTGTACAGTGAGAGCTGCAAGAAAGGAGAATAATTACTTTTCATGATATGCACCTTACCTAATGTAGCTACAGAGAAAAAAACTATGGGTAATTTGTACATACAATGGGTTCAAGATGCTGTGCAGGAGGACAATGATTTGGGCCAGACTGTTTGTGTAGATTACCTGCTATGTGAATGAGAACAGGACGGTAGACTATAGTTAGGTTCACACACTACAGTACAAGCCTTTGAAAGTTTGGTCGGGATCTTTTATTTTAGGAAATGTTCTGTTCTTATTCAGTTTCAAAATGATGGTTAACCTGATGGTAGCTCACACTGTAAATCAGATCTTTATGTAATTTTGGACCACATAGGCTGTGTTCACACGGTGAGCACAACTAGACCAAATGTTACGTTTTCACCTATATATGAAGCTCAGATGTGTTGTCCTCAGAACAGAGTGAACAGCTCAAATTGCATTGATATGTGTGTTTTCTGTTAAGATCTTTTTCAGTGTGATGTCAGTCTGGACACACAGATCTGAATTCATGCGTTATATAGAGATTTGTCATCACTCAGTACAGGAGGGGGTTGTTCAAATCCTATAAAGTACTTCAAATGCAGCCGGAAAAGGAATCAAAAACATCTGATATATTGGTAAAGCACTTACATGTACATTAAATGCAGTGCAATTTTCTTTTTTGAGAACATTTTTGTTTGTACTAGAGTATTTTCAAGGTGTGTATTATTACTTCTGGGTGGCACAGTGGTGCAATGGTTAGCACTTATGTTTCACAGCAGGAAGAACCCTGGTTCAAATCCCACACCAGACCTTTCTGTGTGGAGTTTGCATGTTGTGTCTGTGTGGGTTTTTTCCCCACCATCCAAACACATGCACCTGATAGGTTAATTGGTTAATCTAAATTGTCCATATGTGTGAATGGGAGAGTGATTGTTTGTTTATATATGTTCAGCTCTGAGATGAACTGGAGATTTATACAGGGTGTACCCCGCCTTCACCCATTGTAGCTGGATTAGGCCCCCAGTGACCCTAGTGAGGGTAAAGCGGGTTCAGATGACAAGATATTAGTACATTCACTTGGGGGGGGGGGGGGGGTTGATCTGAACAGTTCATCATGGTCATAAGCTGACCATGGGCAGGTCAGTTTGAAACCTGATATTGGCCACATTGAAAAAACAAAACAAAACCAAAAAAATCAGACAGTAATATACACTAATGGTGGCAATCTGAAAGTAGTCCTATAGAAGTGACCTACATCAGAAGTGAAACCATTAGATTCCATGTGATTTGTGCGATTCCCACTGTAACAAAAACAGACAAATGTGGGGACATAATAAATCAATATGTTACGTTATAAATCACATGTTATTTCTTTAACACTTTTGTATGCAGTATGAGCAAATTCTCTGACCCGCTGAACAACTGGCCCAGTGTTTCAACTCTTTTCAGATGCATGTGATTCTGCCAGGGTAGGTCTCGCTGAGTTCACAAAGTGTGAAGGTTTAAGACACGCATGCATGAATGAAATCTGAGAGCCATCTTTGGCAGCACCCAAAGTCTAAAGGGTGTGAAAAAAAGGAAAGTGACGCTGAAGTAAATCTCTCTCTAAAACAGAGTGGAGCGCTGCTCTGTTGCATAAGGTTGGTACAGACATTCAGGCACAGCAGCTCTTTATTTTAAGCCTAATGACAGACACGGTTACAGTTATTAACATCCATAAAACACCATAGAGGAGATACCTCCATGATGATATGAATTAAAGAGATGACACACTCAGTTTTGCTTCAAGTAACAAACTAGAGCAGACCTCTGTGAAGCAGTGCAAGTCTGTAAAGGTCATACATTTTGCAAATATACTATTCAAGATGAAGTGAATGCAAAAAAATATGTGATACTATCTTGTCTGGATTCTGGGATGTCACCATTTATGTGTTTTATCTGTTGGCCTTCAATGTGACCTTGACCTTTGACCTTTATAGCTCAGAATGTAATGGTTTCTTCGTTGATGCATTATCAACCATCTCTGAAAGTTTCATCAAAATCCATCCACACATTTTTGAGTTATCTTGCTGACAAAAAAATAGACAGACAAACAAACGCGAGGTAAAACATAACCTCCTTCGCAGTGGTAATAAATCAAGACCTGCAAATCTTCAAGGCTGACTACAGTGTCTCACTGCAAACATCTAAATCTTATCAAGTGTATGTTCTCATTTGTAATCCAAATATTTAATCACACATAATAATAAGTCATAATCACCTAAAGAGCAATGTGAGATACAGGTATCGATTTTTAGACAACAGACCATGAAAATCTTATGTCAAGAAATCTAACCAAGATCATTTTCACTTGTTCCATTGACAGATTTGTTTTGCCTGAATTCAACAACAAAAAATTATTGAATTAAGCAAAAAAGCAAAAAAAAAAAAAAAAAAAACTTCCAATGGAACAAGTGAAAATTATCTTAGTTAGATTTCTTGAAATAATATTTTCAAGGTCTATTGTTTGAAAAGTTATTCTTTTAGGTGATTATGTCTTATTTTAAGTGTGATTAGTTATTTTGACTAGAAATGAGAAAAATATATTCGTTAAGATTTAGATTTTTGCAGTGCTCACGTACCTGTAAATATATTAACACTGCTAACACAGAATAAAAAAGAATAGATGTGAGAAACATCAAATGACAAAGACAGGCATGCTAAGTAACCTATGTTTTGTGTCTACAAAAGCCCCTTACAAAGTTCATTAAAGATAGAAAAGCTGCATTGCCTTTGATGCTCCACTCCCTGTTTAATGATTGTGTTCAAATGTTACCATGAAAAGCCTGGTTAAGTATTACTGGATAAGATTTCAAATGATAAGAGAATATGATAGCATTGGGTTCCTTTTCTGTCCAGTAAAGGCCAAGTTTTTATGCTGTAGTTTCAGTGAAGTTCTGCTGATATAAAGTACACACACACACACACACACACACACACACACACACAGTCCATTTGTGGGGCCTGTCCTCTTTAAAGAATGCAGCTTTCATTCAGATTCTGCACAGGGCTGTGGCCTAGAGTCAAGAACAATGTCAAAGCCACCTGAGTCATCTAAACAAAAGGACAAGAACAGTGATGACGTCCCTGTCCATTGTGAAGGTACAGATACTGGTATGCATGTCAAAGAAAATCTACTCTTCCATCAGTAAAATCATGCAAATCAGCGGCGACCTGTGACGGCAGCAGACCTTTTGATGCAAAACCAAAAACAAACAACTACATATAAAGTGTTTTTTAGAAGAACAGGTACAACTGTTTCACTGCTTTGACGTTTTTCTGACATATATCCTGCTGACACCCAACAAAGTCAAAGGTTTAGCTTTTTTACATTAAACATCTATCTTGATTGGAAACTGCACAATGCAACAGTTTTTTTTAAATACATTTTTTTAAATATACACACTGTGGGTGGCACGGTGGTGCAGTGGTTAGCACTCGTACCTCACAGCAAGAAGGTCCCTAGTTCAATTCCCACACCAGACCCCTATGACCCTGGTGAGGATAAAGTGTGTTCAGATGACGAGACAAGATTTTTAAAAATATTTGTATTTATTCAGAATTTATTTTCTAATTGACTGTAATTAACAATGGGGAGAATTTTTAAGTAAAACTGTGAAACTTTTGTCTCCTACAGAAGAAAAAATGCATTGATGGGTCTCAGGAGGATATGACTTAAATGACACCATTTCTCTCTATAACACTTTAAATTCCACTGTACATTTCAGGACAACGTGTACAAGCTAGTTTCTAATTAACATTAATTGGATGTACTGAGACGCCTGTGTTTGAACACACTTTTTGTGGCTTTTATCATTCAAATATTCATTTCATCATTCATTTCTTTTGTTGTAATATTGTAAAACACTGACTTTTTGTCCTTGCTCTCATGCCATGTAACTGTAGAGGGGAAAATGGTGATGTCTTCTTAGCTCAAATAAACAGAAATTGAGAGGAAAGGTGACTTTCCAAAATGACAAATTATTTTCCAAGCCTAAACAGACAAAGAACAAAATGTTTTAAATGTTTTAATTTGTAGGTTTTAAAACAGGTCAAACAAACTCATTCCAGTGCTTTCAAAACTACCACACTCACTTTTCTTTTGAATGCATACACAGGGATATTTGAAGCACTATGTCTGAAACCATTAACAACTGCAGCCAATGCATTTAAGTAAGCGCCAAACTGAATGCATGTCTCTGTTTTAACACTCCATCTGTAATTAATAACACACTTCTAGCGAATCTGTAAACACTGTTCTCTCTACATGTGATGTGGATTAGCGCTGAGACACTATGCAAAGCTGACAACTCAGGTCAGACATGCAAAGGATGTGAAATTTAGAAAACTGAAATATTTTTTGTTTTCTTCTACTTTACTTAAAAGAAAGCATGCAGCACTTCCCCTTATTTGCAGGCAGCACTAGTGTTATATTCAGAATACACATCCATACATGGATACCAGTGTGTATGATTTTACTACAAATAAATTGCCTGGTGCGAAGAAAAAGCAAACAATAAAGATAATGTTCTGTTCTTCTATCAGTGTATACTTGGTGTTTTGTGTAGTTATTCAGACTGTGACTTACATGTACTATGCTCGAAACAAAAACACAATTTATGCAAGTGTCCTATGCATTTAAAGAAGTTTTCATGTATACCGATTGTCTTTTACTGGCAAAAGTATATACACTTAACCAAACAGAAAGCAATGTGTAATTCCATGCTGTGTGACTGTGCTGTTTAGTGCAGATTAGAAAGGGAGGAAGGACAGATACACAATGATCCAGAGCCCTGAGCAAAACCCAGACTGGTAGATAATGGACAGCAGGGAGTGTTTTTCTCTGTTTCTCTGTCATGTTTTTTTGTGCCAAATATTAGAGAGGTTGACAAACTAATGCTGGTGGAACTTCACCTGCTGACATTCATTATCTGAACCCGCTTTATCCTCACTAGGGTCGCGGGGGTCACTGGGGGCCTAATCCAGCTACAATGGGCGAAGGCGGGGTACACCCTGTATGAGACGCCAGTTCATCACAGGGCTGAACATACATAGACAAACAATCACTCTCACATTCACACCTATGGCCAATTTTAGATTAACCAATTAACCTATCAGTGCATGTCTTTGGGTGATGGGAGGAAACCAGAGTGCCCGGCGAAAACCCACGCGGACACGGGGAGGACATGCAAACTCCACACGGAAAGGTCTGGTGTGGGATTTGAACCAGGGTCCTTCTTGCTGTGAGGCACGAGTGTTAACCACTGCACCACCGTGCCGCCCACCATATCTTTCTTTATTTTATTCTTATTTTGTCATTTTATTTGATATGCTCATTTTAAAACTGCATCACGACCACATTACACAAATGTGATGTCCAAAAATTTACTATTAGATGAGATATTAAAAGGAGTAAATACCATGACTAACATACAGAGCTTATAATGTGGAGTAGGTGAAGCAGAGGTGTACTGTACTGCAGCGGAGAATTTTTCACACAAATGTGATGACAAAATATCATAAGTGGCAATATTCAGTAAGAAGTAAAATACTCCACTCCGACCTGTGATATTATTTGATGTGTTTGAAAGAAAAAACACTACTGAATTTTTTTTTTTTTTTTTTTTTATATCCAAGTCTTAAAGTTGATACTTCCATATATTTATAGTGTATACCATAGGTGTTGTCAATACACATGCAGACACCTGCAGAAAATTAAACTGAGTTGCACTTTAATCAACTGCAACACTGATATAGAGCCTCCCCCTAGTGGCACAAATCTAAATTTACAGTGTTCCTGAAATTCTCTGCACTGAGTTTAGAGGATTTCTCACCTCCTCTGTTGGGAGCGACGGTCATCTTCTCCACTGCCCGATTCCTAGAGGGAAAAAAAAACAAAACATCGTCACCAAAATTGAAATTTAGATTTTCAACATCTGCATAAATTCACAGTAGTATTGAATTTAATCTGGATGGACCACTTTCACCATAGACATTATGAATTTTGCCTCAGGAAGAAAACTCAAGTGACCCTGATATTATTAATGATGGATCCCTTCTCAAAAAACCCTCCAGATGACTCTGCATGCAAAAACAAAAACTGATGCACCTACATGAAACGCAGCCAATGTGAATCTAACCCATAAAGACCTACAGTACGTTTGTGTCACTTCCCAAATTGATTTTTCTATCAACGATATATCACCATTTATCATAATATAATACTATCTTTTTTTCCAGTGAAAATTAGGCATTTGAATATATTCACTTACTGATTATGTTCTTTAATAATCATGCTGAGATTCAATTTAAGGGTTATCATACTAAAAACAGAAGAAACCAAAATGTTTCATTAACTGAACATTAACCCACTATCTTCATCCACTGTCATTGATCAAATTCCATGGGTTTCACTGGTGAATCAATGCTGTTGAAGATGACAGTGTTTCAACATTCACAACAGAGCCTCCAAACATCCAAATGGCTCATATCTGATGACCATGAAAAGATGACAAACTGCACTTTACACCATTTTAGGTTGTGTGTTGGTAGGATTAATCCCCCTAAATTTATTGATTATTTTAAATAAGTAGATACTTTTGGTCACTGGTGTATATTATGGTCTTTATGAGTAAAGTTCTATTTTAAATCCAAAAATAAAAATGCCTACTGTGATATTAACCACCAATAAGAGATGTTATATTTACTAGTGGCTCTAATGTCCAGTGTGGCATTGTAACTGAGGTTCATACAGAATTAGGGACCAAGGATGAGATTGAACCACACATGCCCCCTCCCCTCTTTGTCACTCCTTTTCCCAAATGCAATCATCCTCCCCCAACCCTGCTACTAGCACAGCTTGCTACGCTCAAACACAAATTTTAATCCAGGCCTCTTTCAATAATCCCCCTAAACTTTCACTCTGGCATCAATCCGTTATCCCGGCGACTACACAGGCCAAAAAAAAAAAAGTACATGCAAAAGGCACATACATGCCGTCATGGACATACTTAGATAAATATAAAAACAAGACAGTAAAAAAATTAATGAATAAAATGCTTTCCCTGATGCTGATCAATAATGATGTTGGACACTGATGAATGAGACGGCTTTGGCTCAGAAAGCAGAGGACTGAAGGGGATGGATGGACTGTTCATCCTTCCCTCTGTCTGCTACAGATGTGGTTAGTGCTGAGGAGGCAGCTGTGTGACTGGTATCAATACATTTAGTATAGACTCCATCAGACCCTGCTGCACGCACATTCACCTGTCAAAATGCATAGCTCAGCAGATTTCAAAGGTAAATGTGATCCCAAAACCCCATCACACCACTACCAACCTCATGCACACTCATTATTGAGGTATACAAGTCATATACTTCAAATATTTGATAAAACACCAAACCATAATAAGCATGACCATGGCTGTGATACAATGTACAGGCTGATCTCCATGGTTACCGTGGCCTTCCATCGATGTGTAGGGAGTGGTCTTATAGCCAATAAGAACAGAGGATTTGGTGTGCTGCTAGGCAGATTACTGAACATCACCACTGTAGGATGTATATACCCCCCACTGTGGAAAAGACAAATGATGCTAAATGTATTAATCCACTGGTCCATGATTCCAAAGCTGTGTTTAATTTGCCAAAGCACTGATAAATAGTCTTAGTGTAAGAATACTAGAAAAACAGCATCACACATATGCTAATGTGGCTGTGTGACTGATCCCATGATAGTTGCTTTATTTTCTGCTGGTTAGTCCCAGTCTTTTCTCCTCTAACCTGCTCCAGTTTTTCATCCCTTTCCCAGCTTTTGGCCCCTTGCACCTCCTTCTCAGTACCAGACATCTCACAAGAGCACTCACATGGCTGCCTCTCATCAGCATGAGTCTTATGACAAGCAGCTGGTAACCTCAGTCTGAGAGCCTTTCACAGCCTCAAAGCTATAAACCCCAACTACTGACTCTCAGAATTAGGAATTCATAAACATAATTATTGTGTGCTATTTCATTGAACTGGAAAATTATCACATTTTAAAGTGTATGATTACCACTAAGTTGTCATCAAAATGAAAACTCTTTCAGGGTTACTGTAGAGTTGCTTTCTCAAAGCATTTCTCTGTCATATAGTAATACATCCATTCCCAGCAGCCATTACACAGTTGTTATATTTGTTGACATCATTCTGCTAGGGATTTTCCTAATCCATTCACTGTAATTTGCATGGCTGAACCATGTGATTCTCTAGCTGGCTATCGTACCTGGAACAGATTCAGTCAATGCTAAACACTGAGGAAAAGAACAGCTTGACCTGCATCCCTTGACCTCCATCATTTAATGTTAGCTATAGGTAAGATACTTCAGTCATATGATATGTCTATTTGTAGATATGGTTTCACTTACAGGCTGGTCATCATCTAACCTGACTCACGTCATCTGGCTGCATTTTGCTACACTCACACAACCATCTGAGTACCGTGAGGTTCAGGTTTACGTCAAAACGAAGGAGTCAATTAGTGTCGCAGGGTGGGACTACCCCGTGACTGGGTGACGTTGTGGCTGGTGTGATGTAAAGCAGAAGCGACAGCAGGGTAGTCTTTTCAGATACACAACAATGGCAGCATGCATTAGGTATCCCAGCATCCATATATCCAGCTATTTCCACTGTTTTGTCTACCGCATGTTAATTCATTAAAAGATGAACAGAGGACAGTTTTGGAAGTATTTGTTAATGGAAATTACATTTTCGCTCTTCTTCCGACCAGGTTTGGCAAGAGTTTGATCTATCAGATGGCTCCACTGGTGGATAAAGAAATAGTACCAGTGCAGAAACCCATGGCTATTGTGGTAGTCCCCTGGTTGTGTTGGTAGAGGACCAAGTCAAAGGGGCTGGTAAAGTAGGGCTGACAGTAATGGAACTGGGAGGAAGAAATGACAACCACATCTGCACCGGATGTTGACATTTATGTTTGTTAACCCTGAATCATGGCTGAAGGATAAATGGAGAACCATGCTTTCCTACGACGTTTACTAGAAGAACTTGGTGGGCATCGTCGTAGATAAGGTTATAAATAAATGTCATGTATAAATGGTAAGTTTAAACCCCTTCTGTTGATGCAAACTATTTTCGCTGATTAAGCGGCTTGACTTCAATGTGAGTGGCTGAAGCAGCGCGTCAGTCAAGATGAGGGACAGATTTTTAATCTAATCACATGCAATGATTTTAGATAAGGCCCCTCCTTTGAAAACGGATGGGTTGCAGAAGGGTCCCAGATGGTATTGTGAGATACCATCTGACGACACTCAGGTTAGCCATCATCAGGTTTTACAGAAGACATTGAAGGCCATCAATAGCTTTAGTCTTACCATCATATAGGCTCTGTCCATCACATCCCCTGGACTCACTAGTTTGAGGAGAGAAGGCCAGACATAGAAAGCCTCAAAGTGTCAGAGGGGATGAGAGGATGGTCCCACAGTATCCAACAGAGTCTGACAAGACTGTCACACTAACCTGTTTTACAGGCAGCCCCTCACTATTCACTGTCACTTCACTAACTGTGGTAATCGAAGCCAATTAGTAGTTCTGATATTGACTATACCAGCCAATGATACAAACCCAAAACGACATACCTAATATGTATCAATCATTTGTAATAAAACATTAATAATATTTAATAACGTTTTTTAGTCTTTATTCAAGCAGATATTTTATAGATTTTCCAGACCATTGCAAATTAAATGTAAGAACATTTTGCTTTTGATATGTGTCTGCCCCTCTAACTTCCATGTTTCAACCCAAAGTTACCCTTTTGCCTGAATAAGTTGTGGCAATCTTAAAATATGTATAATTTATTTTATAAACAGACATCCAAATTCGACTTTAAACCTATTTTATAGTTAATGTTAACATAATTTTAACACTGTACAACTGTGGGAACTTTGTCTCCTGTTTTATTCTAAAACAGTCATTTAATTGTAAGTACCTTGACACCATTAAAAAGTTCTCAGAGGAATTAAATAAAGAAAAGATTCTTATGATGATGATCCCAAACATTTGCTGACTAATATGCATTAATGTCAGAACTCAGGATTTTTTGAAGCTAAAAATTCCATTATTATATCATTATATATGGACTTTCTATGAACTCTAAAGAAAGTAAAACATAAAGTTAAACTGCTGCTATGAAGAGAGGAAGTGAGTTTGTAAACAGGAACTGATACTCCTAAATAGAACAAACCAAAGTTATTTTTTGTCCAAAAATGTGCCACCTATAACGCATAAATAACAGATTAAACCTCGAACAGGACAATAACTTAACAACCACAGCTGGACGGAAGCTTATGTTATATCTTTGGTACAATGCTAGCTCCGTTAGCCACCCATTCCCATTGACTGGGAACAGAGCTAACTGTAAAGGGTAGTGACACACCTACAGTATCTGCACACTAACAGTCCAAATGTCAAACCAGTTCACCGATACTCACAGACACGCAGGGGCTGGAGGTGGTGCTCGGGGTCGGTGACCGCTGGACGGTGACCAGCGCCATCACGGCTGCTGCTGCTCACACCTCTGTCACCTCGGAGAAAGAATAGCCGGGATATGTGACATTATTTTGGCAGAAAAGACACAGTGATTCCGAGGTTATTTCCCCCGGTCGTTGCCTGGTTGCCCAAGTAGCATTAAGTTCAAGACAAGAAGAACTGTTTTCCGGTTTATGGATTTTCAAAATAAAAGGACCAAGTTTAGGAAACACGACAATTCAAATTTGTATTTGAATTGGATAGTCAAATATGTTACTTTATTGCCTATATGACATACGTGTTATCATAAATATAGATTATTTATCAAATTCTTGTGAATTTGTATTTTTTTTAAATTAGTGAATTTGTATGTGTTTACGTTAAATTGTATTCAAGGGAGCTATTACTTTATAATCGTTTTTGTTGTTTTACTATTGAAATAGTACAATAAAACAAGAACAGAGAAACAGTTTACATAATAGCCCAGTTTTTATTTAGAATTGCTGAATGCATGTTTTTAGTACATTTACACGTGTGAACTTTGTATTTTTATTTACTCATTTTGAATAATTAAATAAACACATTATATCAGAATATTCTCCAAATTGCACCTAGATTCCCTTTCATTCATTTGATTTATGTTTCTTAAAAATAGTAGCAGTAGTAGTTGTAATTGTTGTTGTTGTAATAGTACTAGTAGTGAATGTGTGCAGTTACTTTATTCTATATTTTAAATTGATAGTTTTATCACTGTACTACATATCTACTTCCGGTTTTTCTTTACACCGCTGGGACTGTCTTGCCGGTGTCAGGCGCATGCGCTACAGCAGCCAGCTGTCAAACGAGTAATTGGTGTAGAATGAATACTACAGGCTACACTTTAATTCATTCCAACACCATGATCAGTCAATCAACTAAAGTTAAATTACAAAGGATCAATATGTTACCCTTCTTTAACTCATAGCCTATGTGTCTGTTGAATAAAGTGTATTAGGTAGGGAACATATAACATCATGAATAATGCATTAATGTGTAGGATCTGCTGCAGGAGAGGTCCTGACATGACATCTTTATGTTTCCATGTTTCTCAGATATCCTCCTCTCTGGGGAGATGAGAGATGGTGAAGTGGGTGAAAAGCAGGGGGAGGTGTGGAGCATGACAACGAGGAGAAAGTCAGAAGAGGGTCATGGAGAGAAAATGAGGTGACGAGACTGGAGGAAAAACAGAGGCCATGAGCACAGCACTGAACTCAAAGAGCCTTAACATGCAGGAGGCAAATACTACAATCTGCCTGACTCAAAGTTTTACTGGAAATAACAATTTATGTTTCTATGAGCAGAGTTCAAGGATTAAGTAAAAAATCAGGGAAACAACTCGAAGTGTGTGTGTGTGTGTGTGTGTGTGTGTGTGTGTGTGTGTGTGTGTGTGTGTGTGTGTGTGTGTGTGTGTGCTTGTATTCCCATTTTTATGGGGACATTGATATGTTTACACAGTCACACCATGGGGACCTCTGACACTATGGCGACCAAAATTCAGGTCCCCACGAGGGTTAAATATAAATAAAGGTCCCCACTATTAAAATAGAAATGATGTGACCCTATATACATAATTAAAAAATATATCTATTTTATGGACATCCCCATAAAGCATGGGGGAAAGAGGTGCTAAGAGAAACGTGTATTTACTTTTTTAAAAATGTATTTATTTTTAGGTTTGTTTGTTTTTTAATTTTTAATTTATTTATTCATTTATTTATTTATATATTTTTAAATATTGTTTACTTTATTTATTTTCTTCAATTAATATTATTATTTATTCATTTTTATTTTATTTTATTTTACTTTTTTTTGTATTATTGTTATTTTTTTTATTTTTTTTTATTTTTTTAAAAAAGATGTGTTTACAGTCACTACCCAATCTCTATTTGATTACAAAGTTGGTCCTCATGAAACATGTAAACGAGTGTGTGTGTGTGTGTGTGTATATATAAGGCTATTGGTCTTGACAAGGACAGGGGGCTCATTTTAATTCACTTCATTGAGTTATCTGGGTCATTTCCTCCTCTTTTTCTCGCTGTCTTCCTCACCCTCTCTTCCCCTCCTCCATCGTTTTATTGATTACTAGCTTAAGAGTCTGAAGCTACAAGAAAAAAAGGTAGGACACTGGAACACAAATGAAATAACAACAATAAGAGGAAGAATTATGATGATGATGATGATGATGATGATGATGATGATGATGATGATGATGATGATGATGATGATGATGATGATGATGATGATGATGATGATGATGATGATGAAGAGGACAAACAAATGACAGCAGTGAAGAATATACTTTATGAAGAAAAAATCATTGCAATGCACTCCATAGTTTTGCACTAAATGTAAAAAAAAGGTGGAAAATGAATGAATGAATGAATGAATGAATGAATGAATGAATGAATGAATGAATGAATGAATGGAAACTGAAAAATGGATATGAAAACTAATGCAAATGATACAAATAATTGCCACTAGAGGAGTGACAGAATGATTGATAACATTTATTCTTTTCACATCCTCCCCCTCCAGTGGTGAAGTCTATGGTCTTTCGTGTGTGTGTGTGTGTGTGTGTGTGTGTGTGTGTGTGTGTGTGTGTGCGTGTATGAGCATCCATACAATTTCACACTTCAGTAATTTCCATCTGACCATGTGTTATCCAAACGATACTACATTACTGTGACTGTACATTCATTAGAAAGACAAAAGAGCAGCTGAGTGATGAGTTATTGAAAGGCCAGGATGAGCAGGTAGAGGAAAAAAAATGACATTCTGGATACAGGTGCACGGCGCTGAGTCATAGAAGCTGTGTGGGAGAAAACAAGATTAGGATTAGAGCAGAGGATGACTCTACTTCAGTGACTTAGTGTCAAGACGGACACAATGGGATGAAGACAATCCTCTTTGTAATTAAAGCTCTGCTCTGAGATTTGATCCCAGTGGATACAGTTGTGTTTGAAGGCATGTGTTTGTTACTATATGAGGACGTAAATCTGTTTATTTGGACAAAATTCATGGGTGCTTAATGCAGATCTTTAAAGCACTGGGTTAGGGTCATCTTAAAGGCAGTGTGATGTGGTTATAGTGAGTATCTAGGAAATAATATGAGTCTATGTAGGGTTCCTTAATCTATAAAGACCCAGTGTTACATATGTGTCAGATCCACAATTAAATGTTCTCTCTCTTTTATCCTTCTTAAGTGAATTATCAGCATTTACTATAATATCATCCTCTGCATTTACATTTGTTTTAGTGAAAATCCTGTATTTTCCTGGATTTACCCCAACCCCTGAAGGGGAGAGGGGTTTTTTGTTTGTTGGTCTATCTGTCTGTTTGTAAGCAGAACAAATTTTTGATGCGGAAGTAAAAACCAACCTTAGGTCTTAGCTTTCTTAAGAGATTGATTTGATTTGACTGATTTGAATGCTTTATTTCGAACATGTACAGAATGCAACAATAATCAATATAACAACAACAACAATAATAATAATAATAATAATAATAATAATAATAATAATAATAATAATAATAATAATAATAGATTGATGATGTGTAGGAGTTAAAAAGTTGCCAGAAAAATAAAAACTCAAGTAAAGTACAAATACCTAAAAAATCAGTAATGTACAGTAATGAAGTACTGTTACTTAGTTACTTTCCACCTCTGCATAATAGTAATATAGAAACGTTTGAGTGCTGAAGAGTTGCTTTTACAGTGTTTTAATGGGAAAAAAATGAAAGAATACAAGTGAATGTAGTTTTGTGTAGACACTGTAAAGCCCCTGAAACAAATGGATTTGTAAGAAGTGACGCAAATGAGACTGATTTAAACATACGGTAAGAGTGTAAGGTGTTTAATTATGCATCAGATCCTTGTAGGTCCACACCTTGATCCTCTTCCCCATGGAGCTTCCAACCCCCCAGTGGTCGACCTCAGTCAGAACACACTGTGCTGATATGACATAATGACAGACGGTATAAAAGCAGACATGGTACTGCTTAAAACCAACAGGGGGGGATATGACCCCATTCAAAACCAGTGGGAGAAGTCGACTGGTTGGATGACACACAGAGAAGCAGAGGTGGGAAGGAACTAAAATAGAAGTACTTCATTACTGTACTTTAGTAGATTTGTTTTAGGTATCTATACTTTACTTGAGTATTTATTTTTTTGGCAACTTTTTTTTTTTTTTTTTTTTTTTTACTTTTACTCCCTACATTTGTTCATAAATATCTGTACTTCATACTCACTTATACTCCTTACATTCTCAGAATAGATTTGTTAGTTCTTCAAACTAAACAGATGTGACAGTACGAAAAAATAAGTTACTTCAGTGGAGGAGGAAATAACAAAAATAAATAAATAAAAAAAAATGAAGGTATAATATGCATGTTTGAGTACAAGTAAAGTAGTTGAATGTTTATTTTTGCAATCTAAAAACATTTATTATAGACATTTACATTTATGTCTTCCCTTTTTTTTTTTTTTTTTTACACATTATTTTTGATTCAGATTTTGTACAATACAAAACAAACATAAGGGACATGTGTGATATATTGACCATAAACAAACCTTTGTGATTAACAACTGGTTTTAGTAATGTGACATTGAAATGAAAATGGACATTTTCTTCCATTTATCTGGTCACTGCTCTTCTTGAATCCTCAATCTATGGAGCAGAATGTCTATTTCAAATGTTCCATTCACAATTTGTAACTAGTTGTTAGTTGTAGGAAGTTCTAATCTGTACCATTTTATGGCCTTTTTACAGGCTGCTCATAGTATATTAAACAAATATCTACATTTTTTCCGACATTATTACCAGTAATACAGCTAAAATACATCACCAGACATGTTTGAGTAATTGTATAACTGTATATTTTAACACATTAATCCAAAATGATGAAAGTTTAGCATACAACCATAAGACATGCATTATTTACTATATCAACATCTCCACATTCTTTCCAATAAAGTTGAAATCTGAACACATATTTAGCTGTAATTTTAGGTTTTATAAAAGAAAAAAACGAAAATGTTCCAGCATGTTCTTGGGGAACTGAACGCTACCGGAAGTCTTCAATGTGCAATAATGTGCATGTGCAATAATGATCTTTTTCATGTGCAAGGGTGATCTTTTTAATGGGTTATAATGATCTTTTTAATGTGTAATAGTGTATTTTAGTGATCTTTTTATGTGCAATACAGATTTTTTATGTGCAATAGTGATCATTTGATGGGTAATAGTGATCTTTTATGGGTAATAGTGATCTTTTATGGGTAATAGTGATCTTTTATGGGTAATAGTGAAATGGGTAATAGTGATCTTTTATGGGTAATAGTGATCTTTTATGTGCAATAGTGATCATTTATGGGTAATAGTGATCTTTTTATGCACAATAATGATCTGTGTTTGTGTGTGTAATCTGTGATGATGGGCTATCTGAGTGTTTTTGTCTGCTGCTGTAACAAAAGTAATTTCCTTGAAAAAGGATTAATAAAGTATCTATCATCATCTATCTAACTGGTTGATTGTTGAGTTCTCCAGATATTGATCCGTTCCTCCTCCATATTTACAGTTAGTTCTGCTAATAAATAAGCTTTCACAAAAACACATTGTTTTAAGCATTTATTAAAGTTATTAATGACAATTAATGGCCAGATATTAAAAGAAAAAATCTGACACAAATGTGCAAAATTGACAAAAAAGCAATTTTCTGCCTTTTTTTTTTTTAATCCATGAAGGCACCTGGACAGCCTGTTATGATGACAGTCTTAAAAGGGTTAAATAATAAATGGTCAGATTATTTATAATTTGTGCATGGGAGTAATCATGATTTTGACATTGGTGGGGACATCACGGCAACAATAAATAAATAAATCAGAATACGGCTAAAAGAATTAAAATAACGTCTCATTTTGTTCTTGTCAACAAAAACTAAGATAGATTTTAGGAATTTTTTTTATTGATCACCTATAACTGCATTATATATTTAATTATTGTTATCATCACAAGACCCACATTTATGTCTAGTTTCACCTCATTACTATCACGTGATAAAGGTTCATTGATGACAATATTAAGTCACTATAAGGTGCACTGTCAATGAATGGTTTATTTTTTACATTCTTCATATATAAGGTGCACTGGATTATAAAGTGCATTAAGTGAAGTCAAAATCATTACATAAAAAGTGAAAATTATGATAAAAAGTGAAAATTATGAGAGAAATAGTAAAAAATTATTAGATAAAGAGTCAAAATCATTAAATGAAAAAACTAAATCATTAGATAAAACATCAAAATCATTTAATAAGATTTTTCATTAGATAAGGCATTAGATAAAAAGTCAAAATCATTACATAAAAAATGAAAATTATGAGATAAATAGTCAAAATTATTAGATAAAAAGTCAAAAGCATTAGATAAAAAGTCATAATCATTAGGTAAGTGAAAATTATGAGATAAAAAGTCTCAGTTATAAGCAAAAAGTCAAAATTCCCAGTCACTAAGCACAACCAGAATGTTTTTGAGCCGCACAGTCTGTTTGTCCATGAATACACTACAGTTTTGATTATCAATTTGCACACATCCTTTTATCATATATTATTAATTAAGCCTACGCAGATCTGAGTCACTACACTCACATACTCGGTGTCTTTCTCATCTCCTCACCTGTAATGAGAAGACAACAGATCAAGGACGTCTCAGTGTATCTTGGCAACAATTATATGAAGTAAGAAAGCAGGAGAAGTGAGAGATGGAGAAAAAAGAGAGTGTGTCAGAGAGAGGAGAGGGCCCACTCTGCAGAGATAAGATGGTATTCTCCCTTCGTGCAAAATGAGTTCATTAGGGGAGTGAGAGACAGCCATTGCGTGGAATCAAGGTTTCTGTGTGATAAAAGGAGAAGGCGACAGATTGGGAGGGAAAAAAAAGAGTTTCATTTCCTGTTCTTCAGAGGCAGCGACAGTATCAGCGGATCAGCAGAGAGGCACAGGGAGAGGGAAAGTGGAGAGACAGGGGGGAAGGACAGGCAGAGCAAGTTGGAGAGGTAAATGCCAGGAGTTTTCTGTCAAGAAAAGTGACCTTTTGGACTGCTGTTGAAAAATATTTCTATCAAAACACTGAAAAGGGAGTGGAGGAGTATGTCAAACTATGCTGCTTTCTGGAAAGTGGGGAGTCAAAGTGAAGTGCTGTGGTGATGGAAGTGGATTATCAAAGTTTAAAAAGGCTAAACAAAACTCATGAGGATGACAGCAGCAGTAGACATGATATAGAAAGAGAGAACACACACACACACACACACACACACACACACTCTCTCTGAGCTTAGGTGGACCTGCCCAAAAAAGGATGATATGAAGGCAGGAAAAAGAAGAAATGAAATGAGCTGCAGGGTTTGATAGACACCAGATAGTGGGAGACTGGCAGGCAGCTCCGCAGATACTGAGATGACAGGTACAGCAGAGGTGGAAGGATACGCTGGCTGCACTGTTTAATATAGATCTGCTGCGATAAGGCAATACACAGAACACAGAATGTGCCCATCAGTCAGGAGTAGGGAGCTCAGAGGAAATTGCCTCAATAAAGCACACACTCACACACACACACACACACACACACACACAGACACGCATACTCGTTTCCATGTCTCATGAGGACCAAATTTGTAATCTAGTAGATATTGGGTAGTGAGTGTAAACACATCATCTTTTATAAATATATGTATATATATATATATATATATATATATATATATATATATATATATATATATATATATATATATATATATATATATATATATATAATAAAAATACATTTTTAAAAAAATTAATGAATTGGAAATTAAACAAAAATAAATAATAATTAAAAACAAAAATCAATAAAAATCAATAATAGTTATTCAAAAATAACAATAATAATGGAAAGAATTAAAACACACACACACACACACACACACACATATATATGTATGTATATATATATATATATATATATATATATATATATATATATATATATATATATATATATATACATACATACATATATTTATGAAAGACGATTTTTTTATACATATATATATATATATATATATATATATAAATACAGGGTTTTTTTTTTTACTAAAAAACATCTTCAAACCTTTGAAAAACATCTGTTTGAAAAATACATGTTTCTCTTTACACCTGTTTCCCTCATGTTTTATGGGGACTTCCTGAAATGAAATTAATGTATTTATAGGGCCACATCATTTCTATTTTGCTAGTGGGGACCTTTATTTATATTTAACCCTCATGGGGACCTGAATTTTGGTCCCCATAGTGTCAGAGGTCCCCATGGTGTGACTGTGTAAACATATCAATGTCCCCATGAAGATAGGAATACAAGAACACACACACACACACACACACACATATAGGAGAAACACCTTGTGACACAACTCTGGTGTCATATAGATATTATGTGCA
Organism: Siphamia tubifer; assembly: GCA_020466265.1. Taxonomy (NCBI): domain Eukaryota; kingdom Metazoa; phylum Chordata; class Actinopteri; order Kurtiformes; family Apogonidae; genus Siphamia; species Siphamia tubifer. The sequence continues at coordinate 20,765,148 of CM035795.1, read as the reverse complement.
CAACCAAGCCAAGAAATATCCTTTTTTTGAGCTGGATTTCAACCTCTACAAACACAAAGAAAAAAGGAAACTATATTAAATTAACTGTACTGTTTAATGTTCATACAATAGTTTACCTGTTATATGTGTAGTTCAGAGGGAATGAGTTGAAAACCATCTAACCTCTAACACACTACTGTCTGTTTTTTTGTTTTCCTCCCCTTATGCTGCACTGTAAAACTGAATAAGTTAGCAGAATTTAAAAAATTTAAGACAATCAAATATTTTAAGTTGATAAAACTTAAAAAATACAAGTTTCCAGAACTTAAAATGTAGATGCTTATTAAAGTATACTTACATTAAAACATGACTTATTACATTCGTATTCTAAAGTTCTGTCAGTCCTAGGGTTCAGTGTCTTTGCCCAGGGACACTTGGACATGTGGACAGACAGAGCCGGGGACGTGAACCTCTGACCCTTCAGTCATTGGACGACCAGCTCTACCAACTGAACCACATCCGCCCCTGAATAACATTACTGTGTTTAGTGATTGTACATTTTTTGTTGTGATAGATATTAGTGGTTATTTGGAGTGTTCTGAAATTATATTTCATCATCTACTACATCAGTTATTTTTTCAATCATCCTTAGTTGAAACAGTAGAAATAACAGTGTAATATCATTCTCAGTATTTAATGACTTAATGTTAAGTTATGTTCACTTATATCCACAATAATTTCCCTTAATAAAAAAAATATTAGTTAGAAGTACATAAAAAGAAGAACATGTTACAGCAACTGAATACATTTGAGTTAGTAGTACTATTTAGGAAACTTTGAGTATTTACAACTGAATATATTTAATTATTCTTTACAGTGTGTGTTTGCAGTGAACACCACAATGTTTGTTTAAACCACCGATTGCAGATTTCAGGATTAATCTGTGTTGAAAAGGCACTACAGTATGATGCATGCATATAGTAAACACACACACACACACACACACACACACACACACACACACACACACACACATTGACAGAAAAACAAACCCAGTCTTATTACAGTTTTAGGGTCTGGAAAGATTCATAGAAAGTTCATAATTTGCTTTTTGAAATTATAATCTACCTACATCTACCTTTAAATCAATTCAGCCATGATGCAGAACATTAAATATTAATATCAGTGGATTTATTAATATTTACCATTATGTTCCAGATGCAAAATGTCTGAGTAGGAAGTTCATTACAAAGTTAATTAAAAAAAAAAAAAAAAAAAGCTACAGGACTTTATATGTGCTTTTGGGATTTATAACATTAAAAACTCCAAATTATGAAAAATTATCTCCATCTTTCTGTTTTTTATTTATTTATTTATCTTGATTCTGCAAGTCATAGCAGCTCGTCTCCATTGTTTTCTCATGTGTCAACATTAAGAAACGGAAATGTATCAATAACACACTGTAATAAGAAAATAATGGAGTTGCACAGGTAATTACTATACTGTATGCTGACACAGAATACATCAATAATACAGATGGAGAATCATATTCTAGTTTTAAATGACATTTAAAATATTGAGAAGTTTAACTATATACTATGTAATTACCTTCGCAAAGGAGGTTATGTTTTTGCAAGAGTTTGTCTGTCTGTTAGTTAGCAGGATAACTCAAAATATTATGGATGGATCTTGATGAAATGTACAGTGTAGTTTATTAATGGGGAGATCTGGAAATGATTAGATTTTGGGTGGATTTTCAGGATGTGTTGGGAGTGTCACAAGGAACAAATGATTACATTTTGGTGGTGATCTAGAAGAGATCCTGGATTCTGGATCACTTCTCCATTTCCACAGAATCCAGGATCTCTTCTGGATCACCACCAAAACTGAATAATTTTTTTCCCTGTGACAAAACCCTAACCCTAACCCTAACCCTAACCCTAAGTTAACCCCCCCACCCCAGATCACCATTCTGGATTTGGATTCTGGATCACTTTGATGATCTCTTCTTGATCACCACCAAAATGTAATCATTTGTTCCTTGTGACACTCCCAACACACCCTGAAAATGTCATCAAAATCCATCCAAAATCTAATCATTTCCAGATCTCTCCATTACCATCCTACCCTGTACATTTCATCAAGATCTGTCCATAACTTTTAGTTATCTTGCTAACAGACAGACAGACAGACAAACTCTGATAAAAACATAACCTCCTTGGTGGGTCTCTCTTCATTCAAAGGGGGGAGGTCTGCCTTGGTGGAGGTTTGAGCTCTCAGAGTGTTTGTCTAGTATTTAATATGTTTCTGCTAATGTTGTGAATGGCTATATAAGTGATTTAAAAAATGAATAAATTCATGTTTTGTGGAAAACTGGTAAGATAAAGAAATGACACAAAATCTTTTGATTTACTTCCATATAGCTTTATTATTATTATCTGTTATTTCCCATATATTTTTATATATATATATATATATATATATATATATATATATATATATATATATATATATATATATATATATACATACATATACACACATATATATATATATACATATATATATATATATACATACATACATATATATATATATATATATATATATATATATATATATATATATATATATATATATATATATATATATATATATATATATATATATATATATATATATATATATATATATATATATATATATATATATATATATATATATTTATTCTATACAGGTGTATTCTTCAATACAGTCTTTTTTTGACATACATAAGCTTCAGAGGTACGAGAGAGAGAGAGAGGGAGAGAGAGAGAGAGAGAGAGAGAGGCAAAGGGGTATTTACTTCCTTAATAAGATATTTTGGCAGTTAACAAGACACCAGGAGATTACATTACAGACACACAGTTAACGTACAGTATTCACACATCACAGCATGCACACGTAAAAGGGGTGAACACATCCAGCCCTGCACAACCAAGCATACACACACTCCTACGTGCACTGACACACTACCCAAAGTGCACACACTCGCACGAGACACTCACATATTCACACACCCATGGAGGAAGGAGACAGGTATTCACAAAATAGATTACACCAATACCATACGGACTAGTAAATACACATGTAGATGTACAGTACTCGCCATATTTTAACTCCTGCTCCTACACACTCACACACATACAGTTGGATCACATACATAGGCACATGTGCGTATACACAAACACACTTATTTTTGGTAGAAAGTAAAGCAGTGAAGTTGATTTTCAGCCTAGGACAGTGATGGTGTTATTAGCTCTGGTCCATATTTGGTTTCTATTACTGACAGTTATGCAGTATTACTGGGATTAAACAAGGATTATATCACAGGTCAAAATTACAGCAATAATAATCTACAAATTTAATGTGTCCCATATTGCAGTTATGTGATGAAAAGTTGGTTCTGTCTGTGATCCATGTCTAACAGCTTCACACACTCAGTCACACACATTTGTATCACTACTAGATAGTGTTTCACAGTGTAGAGAACTCAAAGTAAATCCATCTTTTTTGACCACCAAAAACAAAACCAACAAAAAAGAAAAAATAAAGGCTGACAGTCAACACATTACGGCAACTATGATATTGAAACATCTTTTAAAAATATGAAGAAAAAACAAACAAACAGTAAAACATTATATATTTGGCTTCAGTAACAGATGTAAAAAGATACCTGAATTTTGCTGAATTTTTGAACAAAACAAAACATTTATCGCACTTTATATAACCAAAAAATTGTAAATGTTGTCGTAGTTTTAAAAGCTAAAGTGAAAGTGGAAAAGTGAGTGGTGGTTGGACTCTGGGTTATAACACTGGAGAACTCAGTAGAAGGAACCAAACAGATCTACATCACACTAAACAAAACCACTTTTATTTCCGGATGTGGGTGGGACGTATGAAAAGAGGCAAAGCCGGTGAAAGATAGCCCCCTTGTCCTGTAGTTTTGCAGTTTGTCCAGAAGAGGGCTCTCTAGGTAGCTAGAGTGGCACCTTTAGTGTGGTCTGGATATGATCAGACTACATTGGTCACAATGAAGTCCCTGTGGTGTTCACTGCTGGGCTCTGGAGTGATACTCTTCAACAGACGCTGTGAATGTAGAAGCAGACAGAGAGGAAGAGTGAGGGACAGAGAAATAAGTCGCATACATTTATACTTCACCTAATTACACTTCAGCTATTATAACAGTTCCTCTATGCATCATATTGACTGGAAACTTGTGAAAACGACACTAAATCAATCTTGAAATATACTTTAATTATCCATAAAGTCCAGAACCATCCACTGGTATAAACTGTTTAACATCTGTTGATCCACTAATTCTATCAATACATGTAAGTAATTAGTGTAAAATACAACTTATCATCTTTTCATGGACATCAGATATGACAGTTCTAACTAAATAAAATTATAAATACATCAAGTAAAAAATCTTTCTCCTGGAACCTCAAACAACTATCTGGTCTTTTATCTCCCTTGCAGTCAAAACATCCTCCAAGGCCAGACCACAGAAATAACAGTACTAGGAGGACTAAAGTCTCTGTGTCTATTATTTTCATACATGACAGACTTTCAAGGACTCACCCCCCCCCCCACCCCACCCAAAAAAATTACTTAGTCTGCCTCAAAAAAAGCTATCCTGCCTCTCCCCACAAACTCACAAAAAAGTTCCACCACATGACTATGTGTACTGTGTTATGTTATAATGTATATATGTGTCTGTTATAATGTATATATGTGTCTATATATGTGCTTGTATTCTGTCTTTACTGTAACAGGTGTAGTACGACTGAGGAGGTTCCTGTCACTTGATGCCTAACATCTAACTGTAATTTTCCCATTGGAGACTAATAAAGTATATTTGTATCCTAATCAGATATGTGGCTCTGTGGTGAACATGGAAACATCATCTTCTATCACAACATACAGGACATATATATATATAACAGTCAATGGAGAAATGTAATTATTGATAGTCTTGCTGAAAAAGTCACAATTTTCATAATTCTTTTGTATTTCTGATATAATAACCTTTGAATTTGCTCTGAGCCTTCGTGATCAATGAATTAAACATAGGAAATAGCATAATTTGCACTGAAGAATGCAAAATACAGAGGATAATATTATAATAAATCAGGATAAATCACTTAAAAAGGCTAAATACAGAAGAAATAATCATTTGGGAACTGCTACAAAGGTAGTGCTGGGTCTCTATGACTTAATCTGGTTTTCATCTAACCTGTTGTAGAAACAGAAACAGAAGTAACACCTTTGAAAGACAATCATCCTTATGAAGTTGAACAAAGAAGTGTTATAGGTAAGACTGATGTGATTGTGATGCAGCTGACGCAATTGAATTTCATGGATGCTGAAAATGAAAACAATGTCCATGTGTTGACAAAGTCTGCTAGTGTCATTGTGCCCACTGACAGCAGCGTCAACACTGGACATGGGCCAAAGACACTCTGTCCACCAGCGTCTTTGATGTCCTCCTCCCCTCTGTCAACTCTCACACAGGATTTAGATCGTAATAATGATGAGGAGAAGAATATGCAGATGAAAAATTACTTACTACTACTCACTTTTTTGACACCCTTAAATAAGACTGGACTGCTTTAGTTTTAGGTAAGCGTTTAACATGTAGTCGACTGTCCATGTCTTATTTTTTTTATGTTGTTGCTATGAATTTATAACTTATTTTATATTTGTTTTTATCTTGGTTTCATAACTTGTTAGTTGTTTTTATTGTTTTTTTTATCTCATTTTGGAAAGCACCTTGTGCAGCTTTTGGTGTTGTAATGTGCTATATAAATACAAATTTTATTGATTGATTAATTGATTAGTTTTAGATAATAATAATAATAATACTAATAATAATAATACTAATAATAATAATAATAATAATAATAATAATAATAATAATAATAATAATAATAATAATAATAATAATAATAATAATAATAATAATAATAATAATAATAATAATAATAATAATAATAATATCTGAAGTGACACACCATATGTGGAGGGGTGTGTGTTTGTATGTATGATTGAGTGATCTAGATAAGTAGACTGTGTACATGTGAGTGATGCTAGTGTGTATTAGGCATGTGCACATGACAGATTGATGTGTTCTGGAATACATTGTGTTATTTTCCCTAATCTCTGGCTTGTGCCTCCTCCTTGATCCTTTGATCCTGAAGAAAAGGTTAGTCCCTGACACTGCATGGGAGACAGTGGGAGGCCAGGAATGGGGCCGAGGCAATCCCTCTTGTTGGAAAAGAGTCAATGAGAGACCAGAAAGGCCAAAGGAGGATACAGATAAAAAGGATAGAATATGGATGTAAGTAAGGTATACAGAGACAGAAAGAGTGAGGAAGTTGTAAACACTGAACCTGCTTGAATGTGCCCTTTGCGTTGAGCAGGTGGTAGACCATGTAAGCAGGCACACAGACGAATGAGGACACCCCGATGCAGTAGCCCAACACGGTGGTCCACTGCGGGTAGTGGTAGTGAAACAACTTGACTTCTGGAGGGAAGGCTAGGAAACTGATGATGATGAACTGGAAAGGAATGGAGAGAAAAATATTATATTAGATGTGAGAGCTTTCAGCTTTATCTGTACATTTTTATCTTAAGGTGTTGGGTTCTTTTTTTTTTTTTTTTTTTAGTTGCTCTTTCAAGCATTTCCAACAACTTGTATGAACAAAGGTGTGTGTAAATACGGCACACGAGCCTCACCAACAGAAAGCAAGGGCAGATGGCCACCCAGCAGACCCTCCAGAAGTAACCCGGGTAGAAACCAAGCATGACCTGGACGTCATTACAGAAACGGTTGGTACCTGGAATACACACACAGAGACAAGACAGTCAATACAATATCAGGATTTAACTGGAAATTTTTGGGAAAAAAAGGAAGGTTGAGTGTGTGGAATAAAGACTCCAACATCTACCACTGACCCCAACCATCGATATATATCAATATAAATACGATTTTAGCATTTTATTTCCCATTGAATACCATTCATTAATTTTCTAATCTCAGACCCCATGAGCCTCCTGTAAGGGGTGGAGACTTAAGCCCCCATGAACCCAATCACGGTGGTATATATGGCTTTCGAGGGCGGGACATCGGCTAGGCTTATTCTCAGCGCGTCAGCGAAAAACTGATACTGTAAGTTTAACTCAACACTGACACCAACTAAATTCTATATATACTGCACGGTGGTGCAGTGGTTAGCACTCGTGCCTCACAGCAAGAAGGACCCTGGTTCGATTTCCACACCAGACCTTTCTGTGTGGAGTTTGCATGTTCTCCCCGTGTCTGCGTGGGTTTTCTCCAGGTACTCCGGTTTCCTCCCACCATCCAAACACATGCACTGATAGGTTAATTGGTTAATATAAATTGTCCATAGGTGTAAATGTTAGAGTGATTATTTGTCTATATATGTTCAGCTCTGAGATGAACTGGAGACTCATACAGGGTGTACCCCACCTTCACCCATAGTAGCTGGTTTTAGGCCCCCAGAGACCCTCATGAGGATAAAGCGGGTTCAGATGATGAGATGAGATAATAATAATAAAATGCAGTTTACATCAGCTATGACCCTTTTGGATAATCAGAGACTAGTGAACATGGAAACACCATCATTTTTGACAACGTTCATTCACCAGTAAAACCTATGGAGTTGGATCAATGACAGTGGATGGACTTGTTTTGTGTTCAGTTAATGATATATTTTGTTGAAAAAGTCACTTTTTCTCTTTCTGATATGATAATCCTACATAACCAGTGAATTAAATGTAGGAAAATACATTATTTTCACTGAAAATAAGCACATTTCAGAAGATAATATTCTAATAAATGGTGATAAATTGCTAAAGATGAATTAAAGACAGAGAAAAATTCCTTTGGGAACTGCCACAAATGTAACACTGGTTCTTTATGGGTTAAATTCAACTCACCGTAGAACCAAGAAACAGCAATGACTTCCAGCAGGACCACAGTGATGACCGCAGGGCCTGTTGCGTATTCCTCAAAGAGCTTCACGACAAACGCCCCTCCCTGACACAGAAAACAAGACAAGAGAAAAGAAATAATTCCTGAAAAGTGATTTACAAATCACCTGAGAATAAAAAGATGGTCTGGGAAAATAATGAGGTTAATATGTTTGAGTCTTGAATGGACCAGAGATGCATGCTGGTCACAAACTTTCTAAAAAAAAAAAAAAAGAGAGACAGAGAGAGAGAGAGAGAGAGAGAGAGAGAGAGGCGGGGGGATAAACAGATTCCTGAAATTGCTCTAATCTGATTTCAAATAATGATTAACTGTGATCCTGAAAATACAACAGTAACATCTAAATAGATTATCATGTATTTGAATGGAAACTGGCGGAAAAATAAGTTTGTTAAATAAACAGATGCCATTTAAATAACTTACATATGTGAGTGTGGAGAGCGCCCCAAGGTAGCAAACACAGACCAGACCAAAGACAAACCACTCCCGTCTCTTAGCCAGGATATGAGGGAACTCATCTAGCATAGCTGTGATCACACCTTCCAACCCTGCGAACTGGAAAGAGAAGGGCACAAAAGTTGGGAAAAAAGTAAGAAAGGAGAACTGGTTAAATTATGCATGAAATAGATGGTAGTGAGAAGCTGAGGCAGGAAAGACAAACCGAATATAAACTGTTTAAATGATTTCTCAGATAATGACTTAAATGTTACTATTAGTGTCATAACACAATTGTTAATCAGCTGTCCCATCTAAGCAATACCATAGTTGTATGACACTATTTTGGCAATGCACCAGTGATAAAAATAACACATTAACATCTGCCTTGTGTATCAAAACCTTCACTGAATGGAAAAAAAATAAAGAGGACAAAAAAAAGTTAAGCTGATCCAACACGAATCCGTGTACAATGACAAGCTCGCAGTAATATCCTCAGTTATAAAATCAAGGAGCATAGCAACACCAATGCTGATTCTACGCTGATTATCAGTAGGTGATAAGAGCTGTACGGTTCTCTCCAGCTGGCTGCCTCAGACCAGATAAACACAGGCTTATGGAGACAAGATCGCTGTCCAACAGTGATATCAAAGTCCTATTACATTGTTTTCCTTGACTGTTATTCAAAATGGAACATTGAGGACAAATAATATCCAACACCTCTATGAAGCAATGAGTGCAACAGGTAAATACAAGTCAAAGAGAACTAGGCATATGTCTGCAGGGCAAGGCAAATATAAAACCTCTCTGTCTAGATCTGAGAGTACACAGGAGCTGTGCAATGAGCAGCAACAGAACTGGGTGGATTAAAAAGAGCAGGAAGAATAACAGTATTAAGCAAACATAGCACTGACTTAACTTTGATACAATAAAGGTTGTACTAACTGTGCTGTCCAGACCCAACATGATGATCATAAGGAAGAAGATGATGGCAAAGAAGGTGGCAGCTGGCATGTTTGCTATAGCTTCTGCATAAATGATGAACAGCAGACTGGGACCTGAATGAGACAAGAGGAAGCTTGAAAGTCAGGACAGCCATGTTGAATTCATCCTTACAACTGTAGACATCTATAGATATTCAGATTAAAGCCGTCTTCAGCAGTTGTTCACTTTCACCTTTAATCTTCCCACATATGAAACCATTGACGAGATATGTTTAATCCTGGGACGTAGTTGACATTATTTTAATAGCACCAACATATACAGTTCCCACATTAATGCACGTCCACTTGTCACACATCAACTAAAAGCTAACAAACTTGTTTTTCTGAATATATAAACCATTCTGAAATGCAACAGCAACACCACATACACAAAAGGTTGTTTTCCAGAAAAGATAAATATGACATATTTGGTTTTTGAACGCTGTCATCTCATCAATTATCTATCAAAGTTCCAACAAATTATGTCACATTTATAATCTGGGGTGACACAGGTGGGTAGCCAATGAGCTACTGAACATCAGGATATATGACAATGGGATTTTTGCACCAGAATACTAGTTTGGATTTTATTTTACCTTTGGCAATGGAAATTTTGTATGTGAAGTATTTATTTTCATAATTTTTTATTAACATTGGGGGCGGTCATGGTTCAGTTGGTAAAGCATGTTGTTCAATAACTGAAGGAATGGCGGTTCCAATCTCACTCTGTCCTAGTCAGTCCGTTGTGTCCTTAGATAAGAGACTTCATCATCATTACCTCTAGTGTCACTCACACAGGTGTATGAATGTTCAGTGGTGGTCAGAGGGGCCGTAGATGCAAAATGGCAGCCATGTTTTTGTCAGGATGCTCCAGAGCAACTGTGACTACTAATGTAATTTACCACCACCAAGAGGGAGAATGTGAGAGTGAATGAATAATGGATCACTATGTAAAGCACTTTGAGTGGCCAAAAAAGGCAAAATAAATCCAATATATTATTATTAATTTAAAAATATGTGTATGTGAAACATTATTCATCCTTTTCAAAAATTTTCAAATGTACCCATTTTGGAAAAATTGATAATTCTCCAAATTTCTCCTTCTGTAAAACACATGTGTAACACATGAAAAATGCTGTAAAACTGATTTTTTTTTTTTTTTTTTTTACAAATAACGTTCTTAACTTTGAACTGCAAAGTGCTAAGACATTGTTCTATTGGTAAATGGGGTCTTTCAGTCCATACCTACCAAATACAGGTTTATACATCCTTGTTAATAAGGCATGGGGGAAAAAGAAATCAAAATGTATTTGTGTTTCTAAGTCTACAACTTTTTTATCTGTCAAATAAACAGCAAGGGACACCATTTTAGTCCAAACTACAAGGTGTTACCTTTACAAAGAGCCCATTCTTTTTATCTCCAAATGGTTGAAGAACAGCTGGAATTTTAATTTGGAGAGGTATTTTTCAGACATTTTACACAAAGTCACCGTAGAATGGTAAGGGGGTAATTTAAGCAAATGACTGATAACTGTGTCGTACCGGCATCCTTGGCTACATCATCCACATTTTGTTGCCTCATTTCTGCCATGTACCCCAACACAGTAAAGATGACAAAACCGGAGAGAAAGCTGGTCAGACAGTTCACAGAGCTAGTGACCAACGCATCTCTGAGAAGGAGAAAGAAAAACATTTTCAGAGGGAGAGAGATTATTTGTCTTTGAGTTCTTTTTACTGCATCGCTTGCATCCAAGAGAATTTCAAAATACACAATAGTAAGTAATAAATACTACTGGGACATCTCTTACTTGTAACAGTTGTTGTGAAATGGGTTGTAGCTGGCAAAGGCAAGGAGTACACCAAACCCTGGACCCAGCGAGAAGAAGATCTGAGCTGCTGCATCGATCCACACCTTGTAGGATGTTGATGGTGTAAAAAGGCGGGAAAATGACAAAAAAAAAAAATGCTAGGTCAGAAAAAAGTTAGTAACAATTCATGTAATATAATTGTAGTTTCACTCACTGATGTACTCAGCAGTTTCTCCCAATCAGGTTTGAGATAGAAGACCACGCCCCTCCAGGCTCCAGGCAGAGTAGCTCCACGGATGAGCAACACAAAAAGGACCAGATATGGAAAAGTAGCTGTAACCCAAACAACCTGACGTAATGTGAGAAAGAAACACAATAAGTGAGTTGGGCATTGAAATACATTGTACATGTGGCTGTTCATAGTGGCTGATATCTACTCATGGTTAATAGCATTTATATTTACACTCACTTGGGCTTAATACATACACCGCAATATGTCACGGTTCCCACTCTAAGTCAGACGTAAAATTCCCTGACCAACAAGTAGAAATTCCATGTCCTTTCATAGTAACAAATGTCCAATTTAACAATTAGGCAAGGTGTAGAAAAGGATATTTTAACCAGTCAAACCAATCCCAATGTCCTCCCCTTGAGACAACTTCCTAACATGCATGAATTGGCCAATTGTATGTGTAAATTTACAACAGTTAATTGTTTTAGTTTATACATGACAGTTATTATTCATTATGAGTTGTATTATTAACAGGTACATTGATTTGACTGACAGTATTACACGTTCAACGACATAAACTCTAAATCAAAGGTCTAGAATTTTGGGGATTTTTAGAGTGGGAGTTTTTGCAAGATAAAAACACAGAAACCACACATACAGATATATGCTACACATTTGGTTTATGGCTGCAGTCACAAAATTTCCTGATATTCCTTAACTTTACATACAAAATGATGAAATCCCCTGACTTTCCCTGACCCATGGGAATCTTGCTTGTGAACCTCTTGCACTACTGTGAAGTTGATAGTTGATTATTTAAATAAGATGAAAATAGGGTGTGGATGTCCCCAGCAGATAACTGTAAAAAAGTTATTATTTAGGGAGTTTTAGTAGATCAATATTATTGTTTAGATGACGGTTCTCATTCTCTACAGAGACGTAATGTTAAGAGAATAAGGAGAATTAAAACTGCAATCAGTCTCAAAGGCCTTCGCCATCCGTCGAAACCCCCTCCCCACATGACCGCCGACAGTGAGACGAAGTTGTACCATGGGCAGCATATGATATTCTGCCAGAAATGCCCGCTTTTGTATAAATGTGTAGGGGGCGCTATAGAGTAACTTATTTGAAATGTTGTGTATTGACTGGGTGTAGAACTGCAAGACTGATAACTGAGACAAATTTCAGACAAATCATTGTTCATATGTCTGAACTACAGCTTTTTTAGTAAAGTTGAATTCATAGGGGGCGCTATAGAGCAAAATCGTAATTTGTATTGATAAGCAGGTGTAGGACTGGGAGATAGACATCTGAGACAAATCTCTGCCAGATCGGTGTTTGTATGTCCGATCTAATGCCATTTTACTAATGTGTATTTGGCGAATGTGTAGGGGGCGCTATAATGCAAAATAATAATTTAGAATGATAAAACAGGTGTAGCCCCAGGAGATAGACATCTGAGTCTCTGAAGAATACTGAATCACATGGGCTAAGCCACGCCTTCAAAACACTCAAATCCAGAGATTCTGTAATAAGCCACGTCCACATTGGTCAAACACACCCACCTCGTAAATATCGTCTCAGGAATGGCCCTTGATCCTACCCACCAAGTTTCATAAAAATCTGTCAAGCCGTTTAAGAGATATACAGTTTCAGTGTTATAGCACCCCCAAGTGTCTAAAATTCACCAAACTCAAGAAGTACCTTCAAAATCATAATAACATGGGATCTTAAATTTGTTGTTGATAGCTTTTACTTTGACTGAGATACCTCACATTTAGCATTTAGTTTAGCTGTCTACGGAAATTATTAATTTAAAAATGTCAATTTTTTAAAGAATTTTGAAAAAAAAATTATATATTTTTTCACCTTGAAACACTGAGTGTGTGTTAGCCAAATTTCATGTAGTTTGGATGAAAACCCTCAGAGCAGTTTGCAAAAGTAGGTTTTACAGATTTTGCGATCTTACTTGAAAAAAGTCAGGCGCCAAATTGGCCTGGTTTAACTCATGTGATACAGTACTCTTCAGAGAATCTGCAGATATGTGTGTTTTAAAGGTGTATCCTCCAGTTTGCCAGTTATCACACCAAACACGTTTTTTATGCTATAGCGCCACCTTCTGGCATAGATGTGTGAATTTTTGCGTGTTTTTACGTACTGGGGCGGACTTCCTGTTGGTTTATGGGTGTGGCCGTCATTAGGTTTTTTTGTTTGTCTCCTCATGATGAACATGTGTGCTGATTTTCATTGCTCTAACTTCATTTTGGGTGTGATCTGGCCTAATATACATTTAATCCATATATTTGACAGGGGGCGCTGTAGACACATTTCTTTACAGACTTTTACGAAACTATACATATTTGCAATTTTTCAGACTTCTAAAGTGTGCGCAAAATTTGGTGAGCTTTCATACATGTTCAGGGGGTCAAATTTGAGCTCAAATAGCAGACACAGTAGATGTCATAAAGAACCAAAGCAGGAACAATATAGCGTTTTTCTGACCCCCCCCCAAACTTGGCTTCATATGAAATCTTTCGACCTCCCCCACGTCACTGTGGGGTCCAGTGTCACATGTGAAACACTTCCACTCATGTCAGTGACCCTGACTGGCCGTGGCCCATAGACTCCCATTCATTCTGAGCAGGAGCAAATATGTGTGTGTGTGTGTGACGTGCACATGCTCAGACACGGCTCGCTAACGTGAATGTGTGAGTGTGTGTGAGTGGTGCGAGTCATCCCTGGCGACCGTGTCCCTGGCATATTTCGTCACCTGACCATCACAGCAAACTCAATAGGCCTTGTGCCAACATAGTCCGAAGGCCTCATAATTGAGTTAATTACTGATTTAAAAAAACACTAAAGAGACAGGCAGAAATGCTTATATCAGTCTAAAGGTTGAAGAAATTATAAGGGTGAAGAAATATTTTTTTCCATCCATCCATCCATCCATCCATCCATCCATCCATCCATCCATCCATCCATCCATCCATCCATCCATCCATCCATCCATCCATCCATCCATCCATCCATCCGTCGACCCTATCAACCATGCAGTCGCCCCATCAGTCACCTTTCCAGACGTCTTGACTCCCTTCCAGATGCTGAAGTAGACGATGGTGAAGATGAAGAGCAGGCAGAGGGCCAACTGCCAGCTGACAGAACCCAGCTGGTGCAGACCTGGGGAAAGGTGGACCTGCAACACCTGGCGACTGGAGGGAAGATGGGGTTGGAAGTGAGATGGAAAGGGATTCAAAAGGTGAGACGGAAACTAGACAGTGATTTAAATCACATTAAATCCAAATAAAACACTGAAAACAAGTGGAGACAGTTGGATACAGAGAGTGTTATCAGCTAGAGAGGGAAGGAAGAAGGAGGTTTGAGATAATAAAAAGAAGAGACAGAAAAGATAAACGAAAGTTACGGGACTCAGGCAAGAGATTTGTTATATTGTGAAACTCGGAAGACAGAGAATAAAGGAAAGAAGGTAAGAGGGTGAAAGGAAGGTGAGAGGGGGCAAGAAACATAATAGATGGAAACAACATATGGGAGTATTTACGCTTGTACAGTGTAAGGATAGAGACTAAACTCCTGCCAAATACACATGGGAGTAATCACGGCAAAATGATAGAGATAGTGATAAATAATGGTGAGAGAGAGGGACATGAATTATCTAAAGACACATTTACATCAAACATAGTTTACACAAGTCAAAGTAAAGGAGCAGGACAGGACCAAAAAGTAGAAAGTAACAAACAGTGACCTTAACATATGGTCATAGGTTAAGCACACAGCGCTCTGACGATAAAACACACTCGTGATTTATGTCGAAAACAGGAAATTCTGGCGCCAGACTGAGTTGTGGAATTTGTTAAATTTAAACCTGTACAAGGAAAAGTCAACTCTGGATAAACCCTGAATCTGTCTCAGTGCACAAACAGACACAGTCCACTGAGCGGCTGATAAGACTGAGCCAGTAGACTTGAGAGTTGGGAAACATTCAAGAATAAGACAGAATATAAGTTCTGCTGATTTCTGATTTTCAAGTTGTTCCTGTAGGATTCCTAGATCTCGTATGTACATAACTTAGCCGGAGCAAAATAAAGTGGATTTTCTGAATTAACACATCTACAATATCTATAGAGTTAGCGATGGAATTAAGTTTTGTAAACATGTTCTTAAAAGTCTCATCTAATCCTGTATTTAGTCCCTGTGGTCATTGTACAGTACTCCCTTCACTTGGCCCTACATCACTGCATCCAACTTACATGCACTTACGTATAGAACTCCTCGGCAGGAGAGGTAGAGGAGTTGGACCATGACACGTTGTTGTCGGTGGACATGTAGCTGTTACAGTTAGGTGTGTTCCATTCGTTTGTGCAGGTCGTCCACGGCAGGGTGGGACGAAGTGACGATAGCAAGTAATACAAGGCCCATGCCATGATGGTGTTGTAGTAAAATGCTATGTAGAGGGCAATGATGCAGATGGCAAAACCTATCCCTAAATGAGTGGTGGAAGATATCATTGGGGAGAACGGAAACAGACATTAGAGCTTCTCCACAAAGTTTAAAGAGGAAAATATAAAATACATTTAGAATGAACAACTGGACAACACTGAGCATCGCTTTTATTTTAACGCCATGGCATTTTATTATGAATATAATGATACTTAATATTCAGCGATCCTCTCAATTTTAAGGCCGCTTTGACATTTCCAAACAGGCTGCTGTTGTCAGATTAAACTCCATGTTTGGCTTAATTTTACAGTTTGACACTTTTTTTATGGTTTAGAGGTTTTACCAATTACATATATATCTGTTTCAGAGAAAAAAATGGTAAAATCTTTCCTACTTTGATGAGATATATTGCAGATCAACAGACAAAAATGTTGGTTGACTGACATTTTCAAGATATACCTAAAATATAAATGTTAGCAAATGTTTAGCTTTATGTACTTTTATATAAGGGATTTATTCAATCTTACAATAGAAAAAATCAGATAAGGGAATGTATTGTAAACAAATTCAATCTTTTATTAATTTATAGAATTTCTCTTTTTGACCTAGAAGTGTACCATGTAGCCAAGCAACACTTCTGACTTCATTTTTTTCTAATGAGTGAACGTGGATCTGTACACTTTAACATGTTTTTTTATAATGTCATTATATAGCCATATTACAGTACATGTGACTGTTGTACACATGTATAGACTGTTTAAGTATTTATATGCAAGCTATGGGCTTTGCAGTGTCATTTGTCAAGACCTTTTCTTGGTCCGTCAGTAAGTCTGCCTTAGTTCCAATCTTGTTCTGATATTTACATAACCATATTTGTATAAACCAGGGGTCACCAATCCTGGTCCTCGAGGGCCGCTATCCTGCATGTTTTAGATCTATCTTTCTTCTAACACACCTGATTCCAATGATAAGCCTGTTATCCAGCTCTGCAGGAGACTGATAATGACTATCAGATGTTGCTGAAAGAGGGAAACATCTAAAACATGCAGGATTGCACCCCTTGAGGACCAGGATTGGTGACCCCTGGTGTAAACAATTCTGAAGGCACCATAAAGACTGTCAAAAATGACATGTTATACAGAGACCAAGATGCTGTTTGTGTGAATGAACTCTTCCTCTGTGAGATGACCCATTGGTTTCACGTTGTCTTTGTGAAACCCGAGCGACAGCATGAACACATTTTGAAAAGCTTCACAAGGTTTGTTCTGGGAGTATTTTGGTTATAGATGAATACTGAAGGACACAGGAAACAGATGATGAAAGAAACAACTGATATCAAATATGCACCATGAAGAGTATGATGACAGAACATTGTCATCTGTTCCCTGTGTGAAGGCAAAACTATCCAAATTAAATGTGTACAATATTTTAAAAAAACACAAGCTTGGAGTGTTTTTACATTGACCTGCAGATGTAGGAGTCATATACTGTACATGTGCCATGACTGCAACTATATCCAAATCTCTCATCAAGCAGCGAAATTTGACGAATACTTACATTTTCAAACATTTATGATTTTTCAGCAAAGGCTAAATGAATGCGATTTGGAGAATTGATTTATTTGAAACATAAAAACACTGCTGTTACTCCAGTGGAATGTGCCTTGTGTCAGTTTCTAAAATCAGAAACTAAAAACTTGTGTATAAAACAACATTTTCTCCGTCAGTCAATGATCAGATCTTGCAGAGGGATCAGTGGTGTTTCAAGTTAATTCAAGGTTCCGCTAGTTAAGTAGGTGACATTTCAACAATTTACATACGATCACATCTCTAAGAATCTGGCATTTGGCAAGGAAATGTGACAATTTCCATTACAGAGAGTCCGTACATCTCACTAGATGGACAAGAAGCTAAGTTTGCTCTTCAAAGGGACTGTATTCATGGGCACACAGAGGTTAAGTGAGCTATCTCTCAGGCTGTCACTCGTACATGCTGACAGTGTCTTTCTGTTTTGTATTTGTCACATCAATTTCCAAAATATTATCCTGTTTGCATAATACTTTTTGTTTTTAAAGCTAAGCTATTGCTATACAGTCATTTATCCATCTGCTCTGTTCTCTGTCTACTCCTCCTGTTACCTTTGAAGATGGGGCAGATGTGTTTCCAGATGGAGATGCAGCCACTGCGGTGGAATTGACCAAGAGCCAGCTCCATGTAGAAGAGAGGCACCCCCCCAAACACTGCCATCAACAGGTAGGGCAGCAGAAATGCACCTGTAGAAAATAGAGGAATGAGAAACAGGTGACACTGAATCAAGTTGTGTCGAAAGGACAAGGGGAAACATTTTTGAGATGCATTTGTGAAGAACCAGATGGAAAAGTGGGATGAACAACTGGAACAAAGAAAGAGTTATGGATGAGTAAAAAGGCAAGTGCACCCATGGGAGACTCTACTTCTCTCTACATCCATATGTGGTTGCAGTATGCGTCTTAAATCAAAACTGGAAGAATAAGTCGAAGAAAAAAAAACAGTCATTAAATATTTCATGTGTCAAATTATAAACGTGAAAATATATTCATATTAATCTATCCAGGGCAATCTGTGGAAATTTCTTTTTTCTCCCAAATACTACTATGAAAAATGAGGGTTACTCTAGCCTTAGATAAAGTTTTGCCAAGTCAGAAAAGAGCAAATTCAAGCCAGTTTTTGCTCTTATATATAAAAAAAAAATCTCCAATATTTAAAAGTAATGACTATTAAAGGGCAAACATAAAGCAGCACAATGGCAGAACTCTTCAGCCTAATGTGCAGAGTTTGATAACACCTTTCTATTTTTCTTTCTAACTATCTGATTATGCACTTCTTTTATGTGCATGTGTGTATGCAGGTGGGTCTATGTGTACATGCATGCTCGTGTGTCTTTGTGACATGAAAGCAAAGATAAGGGTTGATTGAGCAGCTGCCTGGGAGACAGGTTATTAAGTAAGGAGAAAGAAACTCAAGGCGTTCTCATAAAAACCACAATTAATACTGTTGCCTCTATCAAGTGTCTCCCAGTCCCCATCTCTACCCCGCTCTGTGAGACACACACAGAACACAGGAAATTGCAAAGATTTTATTATTGCAAATTCAATAAAACTGGAAAGGGAGGCCCTGTTTGCTGCTAGGTGAAGATTGTGTAGTAACAGATCACATGAAGACTACACACACATTCTGAATACATATCTCAACCCTTTTGAACCTTAGATTGTGCATGAAATGAGCTAAATTAAACACTATTCAATTATACAAGTCGGCATGTAAAAGTGTGGAATTGCTCATATATTTGTATTTGAGTTATATGAATGGTGGTCAGTGGTCTCACACCTTGAGCCATTTTAACAATGAATTTCAGAGTGGTAATATTTATTTATTTAGCCTTTATTTTATAAAACATAAAAAAAAATGTTAAGAATGAAAATATATTGTGGTGTGTAAAACAACATTAAAGTGCACTTTCTCCTTTGTAATCCTTAAAATCCTGTTTACTCAGACACCTTCATTTCCATTTCCAAACATCTTTTTCCTCCTCACCTCCTCCATTCTGGTAGCAGATGTAGGGAAAGCGCCAGACGTTTCCCAAATCCACAGCGTAGCCAATCACGGACAGCAAGAAGTCCATCTTCTTGCTCCAGGTTTCTCGAGGCCTGTCCAAGCTCGTTTGCTGCACCACAAGAGTCCTGAGGCCTCCCGGGGGCATCGAGGACCCATTTCCAGGGCCAGAAGCCGTTCCCCCTGAGGATGCTGCCGTCCCCGGCCCGTCCCGAGGACTCTGAGGAGTGGATGTGGTGAAGCCATTAGATACCTGCTGGCCAGAACTGGAGGTCAGACTCTTTGGTCCTCTTTGACCAACACCATCAGCCAGCTTCAGTCTACCATTTTCTTTCTGCGTCCCCCCCTCCTCCTCTCCCCCCGCGTCCTCTCTCGCTTTGTCTCTTTCTCCTTCGTTCTCCCCTTTGTCCTTGGTCAACACGCTCGTCATCATCATATCTTTTGTCTCCATTGGGTGGTGGTGGTGGTGTTGGCGTTAGCGAGGTTGTTAGGGGTGGAGAGAGGAGCTCAGGAATGATGAAGGGAATGTGGCACTGCTGTCTGATGCGGTGCCCATCAGGGGAACAGAGGGGTGAGGACAGTCAGGGAATGGCACTTTGAGGGCAGAGGACTAAATTAGCAAAATCACAGCTATGTCCTTGTTGGACAGGTGAGGGTAAAGGGAACAAAAGAACGTAGCTAAAAGAAGACAGCAGAGCCAGTACAAAAGATGGCTGGTGTTTGTGGGAGAGGATTGAAATTTGTACAATGTGTTGAGTAAGAAGGGGTGGAAGCAAGACAGGAGAGAGATGCGTTCAAGCAGGATGTGGCCACCACAAAAGCGACAAGAATCTTGGATCTTCTCCACAAAGGGGGTCGTCCTCTGACACACTCAGTGATGGAACAAACTGAAACACAGAGTAAACAAGTAAGGCAGTTACTTTCTGATGCTCTGAGCGAGGTAAGGCAGAGCAAAGTTTAGCTCCAGGATCAGGATGTAAAACCACATTTAAATGAGGGCAAACACAAGCATAAGCCAGAAAAAAAAAAAAAAAAAAAAAAAATCTAAACGGCCTTTCCTCGTGTTTCTCATTTTATTCTCAGCAGATGTGTGTAAACGATGAAAAATGAAGGAATTTACACAAACACTGACTGCTTTATTAAGGAAAGACATAAAACCTGATGAGGAAGATAAGGGTGATCATCATGTTAAAAATATAAAAACTAAATATGCTATTTTATGAAATACAAAGTGCAAAAATTGTATGGTACTTTTGCCACATACCTTTTTGGAGTGTTTTAATTCTAAGAAATGGACAAAAATAATGGATAAAAAAAAAACAACAATAAATCCCTGAATCAGTCTATGTTTTTCTTTTTTTTTGGTACATTTTATTTTTGTATTTTTTACAAACTAAGAACAACCAAACATGCCCGTATTTATTTGAATACATTGTTAAGTAATTAAATTAGGTTTTAAATATTTCTATTTATGACACTTTTAAGTGTTATTAATTTGTGAATATAAAACTACAATGTATAAAATCTCTGCATTTCTAAAAACTTAGTTTTGTATTTAATAAACTGCGTAATAAGTCAACGGGGTGCACTCACAAACACAAACAGGTTTAAACCTGATAATTAATAACAAATACTTTCTGCTACATTTACATTCAAAAAGTACAGATACAAGATAGTTTTCAAAAACAGTGCTTTTACACTCTAGAAATTTCACAAGTTGTCAAATATCACTTTACTACTGCTGTGATGTATTCAGAGAGCAAGTTTAAATGTGAATTAAATTGTTTGTAATAATATCTTATTCAGTAGAAAATACCAGAAAGTACAGTAAGTAGGAAGACTCAATTAACACAGAATATCATAATGCTAATTAAGGATTGTCAGTCCTCAAAACACAAACAACTATCACTTAACAAAGACATGTACCTGGTCTGGGAAGTCAAGCACAGCCCAAACATCCAGCTGAAGCAATTTTCTCTCAAACAAGTCAATTATTTTTGAAAGCAATCACAGGATGAACTTCATTTCCACATCAACGTCCATTAGTCTGACAGATTTACAGACCTTTTGTTTTAAACAAAACAGACTTAATAGAAGTCTGAATTTAATCAAAAACACATGATTATAGTGAGTCTCATTAAGAAACAAGAGTCCAAAATTAAATCAACAGGGAAAAATATTTAATGCAGACACTGTACTTATTGTTAGTCTCTATTATTAACAGAAAAGAATGAAACAGTTTTGATCCATTTCTATAATACACAACATGCACAGATGAATTTCTACAGATTCAAAGTTTTAAAACTATAATTGTTGAGTTTGCTTATTTAAAAACCAACAGAACAAAGTGATATAATAAATGCACCTTTTCTAAGAAAAATTCAGTTCTAGTAATATTTTCTTATCTTCTACTTTTCAGAGTAAAATGTAATAATGAAAGCAAGATTATGGTGATCGCTGAAAGATTCCACCAAAAGATAGGCTGAAAGAGGGGATGTGATTAAAAAAAAACAAAAAACATAAGCCTTTAAAAATCCTGCAAAATTAGAAATATAGATCCTTATTTCAACCATCGCTTACCTTCCGTATTCACTTAAACTTCGGACAAAGCTGCAAATGCACAGTAAACAATGCTATTTTATACCATCTCAAAAGAATCTTGTACATTACCTTTGAAGATAGCAAAAAAATACAAATAAAACTTGAGTGGGCTACAATGTAGACAAGCAGCGGCTGAAAACTTAAAGAATCCCGTGGTATTGTAAAAACTTGCCAGAGAAACAGCGTGGACTAGTACATCAGGACACTGTGTTTGCCCATTGAGCTCTCAAACCTCTCTCATTTCTCTCTCTCCCTCCCTTGTTGTCCCTCTCTCACTGACTTGTAGCCACACACACACACACACACACATGTCACGTTCAGAGATGCACAGCCGTGCAGACGTACATTATGCAGAGATGGATACATGCACACAGACGTAAGATATTAGAGGAAATTATTCAAGCACAGCAAGGATGACTTTGTAGTTTAGTTGGATACACAAAAACATCTTACAGGCAGCAGTAATGTACTTTTAGTGGTAAAGTTGAAAGCAATTTTTTGGAGCTCATAATGATTCAGCAATAGTATAGCTCAGGGAAGTCCTGCCCTTTAGTAGATCTGTGTCAGGGTCACACTAACACACTCAAACAGTGGATAAAAAACTGCTGGAATCATTTAACTGCACCTTGTCCTCATCTAAGCTACCACTTATACTTACTACTACTACTACTACTATTACTAGTACTACTACTACTACTACTACTACTACTACTACTACTACTACTACTTCTACTACGACTACTACTACTACTACTACTACTACTACTACTACAACTACTACAACTACGACTACTACGACTACTACTACTACTACTACTACTACTACTACTACTACTACTACTACAACTACGACTACTACGACTACTACTACTACTACTACTTCTACTATGACTACTACTACTACTACTACTTCTACTACGACTACTACTACTACTACTACTACAACTACGACTACTACTACTACTACTACTACTACTACTACTACTACTACTACTACTACTACTACAACTACGACTACTACGACTACTACTACTACTACTACTTCTACTATGACTACTACTACTACTACTACTTCTACTACGACTACTACTACTACTACTACTACAACTACGACTACTACTACTACTACTTCTACTACGACTACTACTACTACTACTACTGCTACTACTTCTACTACGACTACTACTACTACTACTACTACAACTACGACTACTACGACTACTACTACTACTACTACTACTACTACTACTACTACTACTTCTACTACTACTACTACTTCTACTACTACTACTACTAGTACAGTTGCTTGAATCATTTTACCTCCTCCTCTGTTTTTTCCAAATATAACTTCAGCTGCTTTGATACCTTGCCACATGGTACCTGCATTTAATTAAGATAAGAGTAATTTACTAGCTGACTACTATGTGTTCGGAATAGGGACGGAAAAAAACTCTAAATACAATATAATTGAAATGACCTAAAAAAAAAACTATAGAAATATAATTAAAATAATTCCAAACCATATGACATACAGCTTTACATTTTGTGGTAAATCTTTAGTGATAAAACAAAATGTTTTTCTTTCCAGTTGACATGCAGGTGGCCTGAGTCCTTCATTCATTATGTTATGTGTAGTGTCAGGCTGTGGTTGTACTCATCAAATCCCAACTATGACCCGGTACCGCTCACTACCCACTAATTGTTGCAATTCATGACTTTTTTTTTTTTTGGTATTGTTTGAGTAATATTTTAAAAGCGGTTGAATAGCCATTAATCATCATGTTGCACAAAATCCAAAATACACTTTCTTTGTTAAAACCATCGATACAGTTTTTATGGAAAGACATGAACAAAGCCATCAGCCGCCCTGTCAGTGATGTAATCTGACTTCAGCTCATACATCATGTAGACAAACAAACAGACGAGACAAGCGATAGAAGCTCAAATGCAAACCTACAGTTGTTTTAAAGTAATCCCTTAGCTGCTGCACAGTTAATTTATCCATATTTCATTAGATGTAGAGTTCCCCTTCAGTTCATATGAGTTTCCCATGAGATCTCTGAGGGCGCCGGCTCGGGGGATCTTTCACTCTAAAACAAATAACTGTGCAAAGCTTTTGGACTCATTCCAGTGACTCTAACATAGCTATTATTAAACCCAGACCAACACCCTAGAGTCTGTAATAATGTGCTTATCAGAGCCTGCACTGGACACTTGTTGGGTTTCTCTGAATAGTTTTAGAAACTTCAGAAGTTCATCATGTTGTTCAATTAAAAATGAATGTCTGTTACACACACATACATAAAGACAATATCATTTTCTGGATTTGTCTCAGTTCATATTCTGACTGATAATAATATAGCAAAAGAAATAGATGAACAACCCTAATATATATACTGTATGTGTCGCCATGGTGATTATGTATTTTAATCTGATTAGGGCATGCCATGTCAGGGAGGGCCTATTAACTCATTCACTGCCAGGTGAATGAGAAGAGAATAGTGACTCAGACTATAGTCAATATTATATAATGTTATATATAATATAATATAATATAATATAATATAATATAATATAATATAATATAATATAATATAATATAATATAATATAATATAATATAATATAATATAATATAATATAATATAATATAATATAATATAATAAAAGACTCTAAGACTACATAAGTACGGCACCCATCAAAATAAAGTATAGACTGTTTATTTGGATTTTAATTGACGCCAAAACATGTCAATGGCAGTGAATGAGTGAATTTTTGCCCCTTTCAACTTTTAAAAAAAGTTAATTTTATTTGACTCCACATTCAAACCCGGCAAAAAATGTCATAATCTGAAGTTGCTCCAAAAAAATCTTGCAAAACAGCTCAGCCACGCCCTCTCAAAAATCTAAATACATTATGCAGATAGAAGACGTACTGAAATGTTTTTCTGACGTACCCATGGTAGGACAATTACAATATTACATTATGGTCCCACCCTAAACCCAACAGGAAATCGGCCATATTGGATAGAAGTGTGAACCTCTAAAACACCACCCCTCATACTTTCATCATCTTCTCCTCTGCTTTACATCGCATTTACACCAAAGTGGGTGAAAATCACCAAGTGTGATCAAAAGTTATCATTTACATTTTTTATTCAATGTTGGGTGTGGCTATAATGACCTCACAACAAAGCAGCCATTTTTAGACATATAAAAGTGTGTGTATCTCACATATACAGGGTCATACTAAGTTGGACCCAATTGAGGCTAGTGAGTCAACACTGCACTCACAGTAATATTTGTGCAGAATGACAAACTGAACACAATATGTAACTCATATTGTTAGATCACAAAATGGCTCTCTGATGCCCCCTACAATTTTTGAATTGGAGTGATTTTTTTTTCTACAGTCAAATGAAATTTGGCACACATATTCCTCATGCCAAGCTGAACCAAAAAGCCAAGGAAGAAACACCCCTATTTTTAAAAAAAATAGTAGAGCAGTGGTATTGGCCGATACCAATATCGATATGATATAAATCATATACCCCGTTCCCACTGGTGAAAAAGATTGTTTAAACTTGATAACAATCAATTTTGGTGGCAGTGGCATCGCCAGACACGCATCAACACACTAGTTTATATGACCCCTATTCTACTAAACATAAACTGGTATGTACGGTAATTGTTTTTTACAACAGATACTGATAACTGACAACTTCTTGCTTCGTGTAACCGATATGATAACAAAAAAAAAACAGTAGTTCCCACTCTTCAAATTCTTTTATAATTATTTCCAGTCAATAGTTCTCATTTTTCTAATTATTTTATTGCTATTTCCAGTCAGTGGTTAAAATCACCTACACACATATGGAATCAAAAGTTAATAAGTAAATTTTTGATCACATATTGGGCGTCGGTGTGACAAGTTTTTAACAAAGCGGTCATTTTCAGATGAATAAGAGTGCAAGCGACTCACAGAATGCATGATTGGATGTCTTTTCACTGTCTGGTGGCCTCACATGGGGAAGCGAGGGCCTATACTGTAATACCACTTGCAGTTTTACTAGTTTTTAATTAAATTCCAAGCTGTTTAAATACGAAAATAACGAAAAAATGCACAATCTGTCATTTAAGTTGTATTTTTTTTCCAAGACGGTTTACACTTTAGTTGATCTTGTTGGGGAAGACATAGAAAAGTGTCGTCAGTGTTAAAGATAAATTAAGTATATTGACTCCATAATCCAGGTTTGCCTCAGGAGACTTTCTAATTGTAACAGCATGAGTGATAGTCTATTCTTAAATCCTCAGTTCAGATGAGGAAAAACACACAAAAACCCTGAAAGAATAATGTCTTAGTTACATTTTTTTTTCTCCATGGTTTTTCTACTGCGCCCCACATGTGTGAGCTACGATCAAGTCCATTTGAGCCGGACCTAATTGAAAGATAAACAGTGCAAGTCGACATCAGGGGAGAAAACCATTTAGTACTTTCTAGCCAGACTTGAAAGCTTCTAGACCACCACCACATCTGCACAAACAACACTTAACTAGTCAGTGGAACTTGAAGTACTTTAAGAGGAAACTACTCCCAAGAGAAAAGAAAAACACTTTCGACTGTCCCAGACAGAGGGGCTGCCTGATAAGTCGACAAGCAAACACGTTTTCAATGGCAGATTTTCAAAGCATGTACAACAACCTACCCTCCATTACAGACGTATGCCCATGTTGCATGTTGTGGCTGAACAAAGTTAGAAAATGTGGAAAATGCTAATGCCTACATTAGCGTTTCCTGTGTAAAACTGTAAAATCTGTAACTTACTCAAAACTAGCTCCCAAAAGCACAAACATTAGTTATGATCACACTGTCAAAAGTAGACTGGGTCAAAAAGGAGTAATAGAGACATAATAGTTTAACATACCCTTTACTTCAGAGCTGTCAAACATGCGGCCTGGGGGCCAAATGTAGCCCGCCAAAGGGTCCAGTCAGGTCCTTTGGATTAATTTTTGAAATGTAAAAATTACACTAATATATTAATCATTTTAGTTGTTTAGTTTAGTTCCATGTTCAGACCAATTCACTCTCATAATAACATATCAATACTCACAAATCAAACTTTGTCTCTTTGAAAATGTAAATATTTTCATTTAGTTACAAAAAACTGAATAACTGGAACAAATATGAACAACCTGGAATGTCTTAAGACATTTAAGTACATTATTAATAATATTCCACCTACTACTAAATGTTGTTTGTATTTGTAAGCTATAATAAATACGCATAAATTATAATAATAGTAATGTTAAAATTACACTTTTTTCCAGTTTGTTCATGCTATTCACATTGTTTGAAAGGATGGCTTCTAGATCTAAACATTTTCATAAAGTAAATTGACTCTAAAACATGGGTAACAGTTTGGGGTTGATTATTATTTATATATATTTTTCTTTACTGGCTCGGCCCACTTCTGATCAAATTTAGGTGAATGTGACCCCTGAACTAAAATTAGTTTGACACCCCTACTTTACTTAATATTCTAAATTCACCAAATACATTCTTTTGTAATGGATCTATTGTGTGTGTTTTTTGTTATAGTGATGTGGACCTGACTTGAGAGACAGATTTTCATTTATATTTATCAGAGTCCCTTTTTCCAATTTTTTCCAATCAGTCATGCACTTATTCTATTACTTTATAGTTTCACTTCAGGTCAATCGTGTTCTGTTTTAAGATGTGTTGTAAGAAAACTGCTGCCACATTTTTCATCCATGCCAATTCCTCTAACTGCCACTGAGCTTGAGTTTACACATGACATTTTAATTCAAGAAGTCCAGTGAGACTACACTATGTAATCCAGGAGCTAAGTGCAGAACATTATGGACACAAGCAGAATTCAGATGACTTTGCCATGAAGCAGTTTTGATTTTGGCAATATGATCAAATTCCTAAATGTGTCCCCAGTGGAATCTTTATAATAGACCGACACTAGTAAATGATGACAATCATCTAAATGGGTTCAGGTGATTTGCTACAATTATTGCTGAAATTCAGAAACCAACGGCTGTTAGATAATGGTGCCAAAAAATCTAGCTGTGAATGACTTACATTTAGAAAGAGCTATCCTAATTTATCGCTACAATGCTGAAATAATACTTATTTACCATGCATTACTTTGTGCCATGGAAGTAATCATGATGTTGACATTGGCGGGGACATAATTTGACGACTTCCTCGCAAGAGACAGCAACAAAAAACAAAGGAAAAAAAGAAAAAACACAGCAAAAAGAATTAAAACAACGCCTCATTTTGTTTTTGTCGACAAACACTAAGAGGCATTTTAGGAATGTTTTTTTTTTATTTCTTAAGCCACATTTTGTCTAGTTTTTATTGGTCATCTATAACTGCATTATATATTTAATTATAGTTCTCATCACAAGACCCACATTTACTTCTAGTTTCGTCTCATTTTTGTCACCTATAAAGGTTCGTTGATGACAATACTTAGTCACTATAAGGCGCACTTTCAATGAATGTTTTTTTTTTTTTAGGTTCTTGCACTGGATTATGAAGTGCATTAAGTGAAATCTAAATTATTAGATAATAAATGAAAATTCTGAAATAAAAAGTCAAAATTATGACAAAAAAGGAAAATTATAAGATAAAAAGTCAAAATTCCAAGTCACTAAGCACAAGCAATCCATATATAACGTGCACCGTGGTTTTTGGAGGAAATTAAAGTGTTTTAAGTGTACCTTATAGTCCAGAAAACACAGTAACCTTTTGTTTCCCAAATGTCATGTAATTTCCCATTCAAAAATTGATATGGACATTTTAGAAACATCCAAATATTGGTGTGGACACATCCATGGTGTCCACATGCAATTTTACGCCCATGCTTTGTGCACAGTGTGCACTGCAGGCTTTGAATGTATCATCAAGTCAAGATTAAATATAAAGGTGATATTCTATACAATACCAAATTCGAAGATCAAAAATGTCCCCTTTACCAAAGTTATAATGCCTTACATAAAAGGTTTTTTTGTCTACAGTTAGATCTGTGTGTTGATTTTTTTATATTACTGGTACACTTCTGAATGGATGTAATGCCTTTTACTATCTTCAAACTAATGAACAAAGCTGCTAACCTGCATCCTCTAGCATTACTACACTGACGTGCAGTCACTAAAAATACAGTCATTCCACAGTCGACTCAAGGAGAGATTATGGAATGACGACAGTGGGTCAGCAGGACACTAATGGGTAGAAAGTCCCATAAACATTTTATACTAATATTGTCAACATATACAGCAGTACCTTCCTTTTTACCTGCAGTGAATATCAACAATGTATGATGATGTTGTAAATGATGTTGAAATTGTAAATGTAACATCCACTGGCACACACTTAATTTTTGATCGTTACTAAACAAACTCCTTTTAACTCTTTAGCTCTACTGCAATCCTTAAGAAGACAGAGAACACAAATGTCTGAGATCATAGTTTCAGACATAATCAACAAACACAATGAAAACAATATAGTAGAAAGCTAAAATGAATGATATGAAAGGACAGCCA
Source organism: Siphamia tubifer (assembly GCA_020466265.1). Lineage (NCBI taxonomy): Eukaryota > Metazoa > Chordata > Actinopteri > Kurtiformes > Apogonidae > Siphamia > Siphamia tubifer. The sequence goes on along the minus strand of CM035795.1, from coordinate 20,735,432 downwards.
ACAGCTACTGCTGTAAATAACCACCCATTTTTCTATTTAGTGACAATCTTCAGAATAAAGGACGGTCAGTGTTAATTTTATTATATTCTGAGCTCCTAGTGGGGCCTCATTTCAAACTTCAGTGGAATAGAAAAATGAGGTTAAATTCTTTTTAAGTATCACTGGTATGACCTGTAGGTGTTTGAGGTTTATAAAACACATTGCGTTAATTAGTTTGGGATTTCTTGTAAATGCTGTGGCTTTATGCCACCTTTGTGTTTTCCACGAAAGCTGACCTCTAGAGGAATGCGAGATAATATGAAAATAGCTTTAGTATGAAGAAACTTCACCCATGGAAGAATTCTTTTTTTTTTTATTCAATATAATATAACATCTAGATAGATGCATTAATAGATCATTTGAAAACGTGTCTAGACTCAGAAATGTACAGAAAAATAGAGTTAACTATATTACTTGAGTGATAAAATAAAACCCTCTCAATCAAAAGTGACAAGAGGAAAATACACCCCCCTCACCTTCAGATGTAAACAGTACCTTGTATCAGCAAACACACAAACACACTTACCATACAGGCATAAGTATCATATAGATTTATAACTGAGAGAAGTTAGGAATGGGCAGCAACTGTGTATCTGTGCAGATGAACATTGTGGCTGTAATGAAATTATGGGTTGTAGAAAGGCAGGCAATGGAGTCTTACCTTGATATTTTTAGCAGGACAGCTTGCCTTGTCCGTGGAGCGTCTGGTCATCTAGTGTCTAAGACGTCGCCTATCAACACGATGTAAACCTAATCACACAAATCACTCATGCCTGGGCTTACAGGAGGCCGTATTCTGCTTTGCCTGGCTTAAGACACAAACACACATACTCAAGCATGTATGTGTGTAGTGTACGAATACACATGAGAGCTCAAGCACTTGGCCTCTCACTCACGCACACACACAAACACACACACACATACACAAACACAGTGAGCTTTAGAAAAGGATCCTTGCCCCTAATCCAGGGTTCCTTGATGCATATTTATACGAGAGTCAAAGAGGTCTACAAGACGGACACAGATACATAAATGAAAAGTAAAATGTAGTGGAAAAAAGCCTAGATTAAGTGTATACATCATAAACGGTTTATGAGTTTGAGAAAGAGTTATTTCAGTCCCAGCTTGTCTGTGTCCTGTAATAACTAACCCATTTACTGCCACCTGCAACTCATTGGGCCAAAGGCAATGTGCCAGGTACAGTCTTGCAGTCAGTCGACTTAGCAGTCATTGTGTGTGTGTGTGTGTGTGTGTGTGTGTGTGTGTGTGTGTGTGTGTGCATATGGATAAATAAGACAAGATCTTGTAAGAAACATAAAAGAGGTTAGTTTGTATAGAGATCAAAGTCACTGTCATATTGGCATTAAATTCTAATCACTATGCCTTCTTTTTTTCCTTCATGTGTGTGTCTCTCTCTCTCTCTCTCACTCACACACACACACACACACACACACACACGGTCAGTACAGCTTTGAACAAGAAATAGAGACTGGACAATATGTGTGCGTGTGTGTGTTGAATGTCATTCCAATCAGCATCAGCTGAAGTACTAGGTTAATCCTCATTGCAACACACAAATCCACACACAAACATGTACAAGTACACACACACACACACACACAATTGAAAAGAAGAGGAGAAACAAGAAAAAATGTGCAAGGGAATAATGAGCCCAGGTGTGTGATGATCAGACCTACTTGCTCCAACACTGGGCTAATTCTTCCTGTCAAACACAAAACATGGAAGCTATCATGAGACTCATTTTTGACATCACGACTTACGCCAGAGTGGACCAGTTCATGAGTTCAAAATCTGTCTTTCCTTTGCACCCCGTATTTTAAAGCATATCCGGAATAATATTGCTGCACCTTAAATTCTCAAAGTTCATAATAAATCACTAATAAATCAACTCTGACTCCATGAACTTCAGTTAAAACAAGCAAAGATACAGGAACTGGTGGACCATATACCACAATGCAGCTAGGTTCAATGCTTTATGGAGCATAGTCAGCATCACTGTGTTTGCACATTTGGATTCAGATTATTACCTTACAAGGTTTATAAGACTTTTATGGAGCAAAAGAATAAACATTGTCTAGAGGAATATCCCCAAAAGAGTGTGATAGGGCCAGCTGTCACCAGCATTGAAATATATCATAGATTTTTTTTAACTTTTGTTTTTATTATTAAACAATATGTAGAACAATGATTGTCCTGAGATCACCCCCCCCCCCAAATTATTATTATTATTATTATTAGTAGTAGTAGTAGTAGTAGTAGTAGTAGTAGTAGTCGTAGTCGTAGTAGTAATAGTATTACACTGATCTACAACTTTTAGAAATTAACTACATCAGAAATGGAATCTGCAAAATTTTTAAATACTTTCACATGATCAATTGGGAAACAACTGAACACATCCTGATTAGCTGATGTGTTAAATGCACGTGACAGGAAAAATAACTATTACATGTTTATATTAGTTTATGCACATTTGTACAACAGATAAATGTTTCATGGGAAGGAACTTGAAAAATAAATGTACTGTGATGTACAAACAGATTCTGAAAACTACAACCAACCAGCATTTTTGACTTCGTTTATTGAACTAGTGTCTTAAACGTGGTAAAGTTTGACTCCTTTGTTTTATTCAGGAGGTATTTTTACTTGTATAACCAATGGTGACCGATAGGACCCGACACAGCAACAGCCAAATGCATCTCAGTTACGAGAAAACAGCTGCAATATACTAATATTATAATAATTATTACAGTGCAGAAATTTAAAAGTTGGTCTTGTATGATTACACATTAGAGCTATTTACTTATTTAGATTAACTGAAAAATTTAGAGCTACCATCGCAGCTAACTTTGGCTAACTGTTTAGCTATAACTATAAGGATGCTAGCAAATATGAACCTGTTTAAAAACATAATAATTCACTTATAAACTACATTATAAATGTAATATATTGACATAATAGTATACAAACCCCAAAAATCAATATTGTAGCTTCAGAATTCCTGCTTATATGTCTTAAAGCAGTATACAATGGATTTGCGATGACGTCATCATCCGGGACACTTTAGTTAGTTAGGTAATTTTAGGAGGGGTTGTCTTTTTCGTAGATACCACTGACAAGCACGAGCTACAGTCTTGATACACCCAAAATTCGATCGAACTCTTACAGTTTCCCGTCAATATGTCTAAATTCTGCATTGTATATGGATGCAGCACACACGTCTGACAAGAGGGAAATATATCATTCTTCAGAATTCTGACGGAAAAAGGAGAGAAGCGATCCAAGTGGATACAAGCAATTCGTAGTGAACAGTGATGGAACTCCCTGATATTCATACACAGCTGGCCAATGGAGGTCAGGCCACTGCGTTGGATCATTTTCCAGGAACCGCACGGTAATTGATATGGACAGCACTCCAATCCGAGTATGGATAGTTTATAGTCATACATTTGTCTTTCGGGAGGTTCTAACCTCATTATATAGACGTGGGACATTGTAGAAGATTTGTTTTTTCGTGAAACGGGAGATGTGGTGTTTACGTGCTTGTCAGTTGTACCTACGCAAATGTTTACACTCTCCTAAAATGGCGGCCGATGTAACTAGGTTAAGTGTCCCGGATGATGACGTCACACAACTCATTTTTGACAGTTGATGCAATGCTAACATGACCTGGTTATCAGTGATTATTTTTTTACTCTCTCCTGGTTGGACGTTGGATTCCTGCTGTCCAATCAGCACACACCTGAAAAAAAGTGTAATGTACCGTTTTAAAACAGTGTATTAGAAAGTACTGTAAATAAACTGTCAGTTGTTTGGCAAGGAGCGTTTGTTGTTTACTTACGGTGATTTGTTTTATTACAATATAAAATTCCTGTACAGTATTGTTGTTGACGCTATTCCTTCAGGTTAGAAAATGTAACTGTCTTCTACTGTCAGATCTTTTCCTACCGTGACCCCTGATATTACTTAATCCAATGTAATAATAATAATAATAATAATAATAATAATAATAATAATAATAATAATAATAATAATAATAGTACATTTATTAGATAATTGATTCAAAGGGATACAATTTGTAAACTGGTTTCTATTTTCTTTTGGAATAATTTATACTCTCATGAGGACTGGGGGAAAATATGGCTTTTACCAAGGAAGTTTTTTTTTTTTTTTTTATCAAACAAGGTGTGAAAAGTGTCATATATGTACATATATGTTATCCAGTTAATTCAATTCTAATAATATATAAGATAAATGTCAACCCTCTTTGTTCTTTTTGTCATAATGCTGAAGAAACCTTAGTTCATCTGTTTTGGGATTGTGCATTTTGTCAAATATTTTTGTGTGATATAATAAGTAGTCTTTTTTGTGAATATGAAACTACATTTGCATATTTTTTATTTGGTTGCTTTATTAATGATTTGTCTGTCAACATTTTTTTGTATTATTCTCATTTAATTTTTAGCTAAATTTCATATACATGCCTGCAACTTTTCCAAACAAAACCCCCAACTTTGTGATCTTTAAATCATTCTTAAATTCCTATTTGGATACTCTTCAATTCTGCAAATACCCTAAAGCTGTACAAATTGCCTTATTTTCTGAATTTAAATTTTGATCTTTTTTTTCTCCATCCCTCTGTTGCCTTTATGTATTGATTGTTACTGTTGTTTAAATGTATTGATCTATTTAAATTTAATGTATACATTTATCTGCAGATTGGATAGCTCTTGTAACCAAACTATTTTGCTGCTGATTAACCCTGCTCTTAGTGTTGTGTGATACCAGTGGTTTATGTGGAGACACTGGTACAAGTGCCTTTTATGGGTGTGTTTTAATGTTGTTTTTATTATTTATCCCTATCTTCTTTCTTTATTATTATGTGGGTGCATATATCTGTCTTTTTGTATCTAGACCTTGAGTCCGCAATAAAAGTTGTTGTTGTTGATGATGATGATGATGATGATGATGATGATGATGATGATGATGATGATAAAAAATAAAGTTAAAAAAAAGAAAATTAATAAATAACACGACTAGTCATGTTACTTTTAGTGACAATAAAGCATTAATGTTAAGGTATTTACATTTATTCAGCAGTTAAGTGACACTAAAAATTATATTAAAATAAAACAAAGCAAAAACCAAAAACTTCTACCTTAAGCTTGTCATTTTCTCAGAGACCATAAACATGTTTTCACGTTTTCATTTCATGCAACCTGGTGAACAGGGGGTGATTTATTGACTCAGAGGGTTCCTTCCTACTCACTCATGCAGTGTAAATAGGATCCAGGTTATGCTCCACACCTTGCACACTAAACAGGCCACAGTTTCACATTTCTAAAACAATTTCCATTTGATCGTGTCAGTACAAATATTTTTCATCATATAATAACATAAACCCAAGAAGTGCACAACTTATTCTGCTGTGAATCCTTATTATGGTCCTCACTTTAGCCTGCAGCTAGACTATCACTTTTATATCAACATCAGTATAAACTTTTTTCACATTTTGGGGGAAAAAATAAATAAAAATGTGCAATACTACTAGAGGAAATCATCCAATTTCCTTTTGAAAATATTGTGAAAACAAAAACGTTGACTTAGATTTACAATGTCCACTATACACTAAATCAACCCCAGATAAAACATAATACCTTGACCCTGAGGGAGTATTTCTAAGAAAGGAATTATTGGCTGTGTTATCCAATCCACTCACAAACAATCTCACACCATCCATCTACTCTGTAACAGGCACATTTTTCTAAACGGCATAACTTACTAATTGCACATTTTGTAGACAGGGTCAGAGGTGGTCAAAGTACTCACATTCTGTACATAAGTAGAAGTGCAGCTACTCATGTGAAAAAATACTCTGGTAAAAGTAGAAGTACTGATTCAACTCCTTTACTGAAGTAAAAGTAAAAATGTACAACTTCTCAATTGTAATAAAGTAAAAAGTAAAACTACATTTTTTAATTTTTAATTTTTTTTTGCTATGGATGAAATAATACTTAAGCAGGAAAAAAACAGAAATATTAAAAAAAAAAATATCCCAAAAATCAAGTCTTGTGAGTTAGTATGTAGAGTGGGTTTGGACAAAAAATTTAGGAAAAATTCAAAAGTCATAAATAGGAGAATTTAAAAAGCACAAATATAAGATTAACAAAAACTAAATCGTGAGAGAAAAAGTCCAAATTATGAAAGGAAAAGTCCAAATTATGAAATAAGAAATGGATGAGATAAAAAGTGGAAGTATGATATACTGTAGTAAGTCACAATTTATGATTTACAACTTATTTTTAATACCGTCACATTTGTCTAGTTTGAAAAATTAATGAGTCTATTCTGAGAATGTAAAGAGTATAAAGTACAGATATTTATTTAAAAATGTAGGGAATAAAAGTAAAAGTTGGCAGAAAAATAAATACTCAAGTAAAGTACAGATACCTAAAAAAACTACTTAAGTACAATAAAGGAAGTACTTGTACTTAGTTGCTTCCACCTCTGGACAGGGTGGGTAGCAAAACACAGGATATGATACGAGGCTGTAAAAATAAAGATGTAAACTCCAGTTAAAAGGAAAATAAAACTATATCTTTTTTGCCATGAATGCAATGATACTGATTTAACCAGGAAAAATCTGAAAAGTTTCAAAAGTATCAAAATTAAACCCTTTAAAAGTTAGTTACTCTGTTGAACTTGTGTTAGATCAGGTCATAGTTACTCAGTTTTGTGGATATGGGGAGGAAATTTAGGAGAAAAAAAAGTCACAATTGAGCTAAAAAGTCATCATGAGATTTGAAAAAAGTTATAAATATGAGATTAAAAAATGTCTAATTTTAATATAAAATGTTAAAATTATCAGATAAAAAGTCAAAATTGTGAGATAATAGTCATATAACTATAATATATAAAGTCACAGTTTCTCTCCTCCACTGATTTTCTCTCTGAAGTGACTTATTTTCATACTGTCACATCTGTTTAGTTTGAAAAAGTAACGAGTCTATTCTGAGAATATAAAGAGTATAAAGTACACATATATATTTTTGAATGTAGGGAGTAAAAGTAAAAACTTAGCAGAAAAAGAAATACTCAAGTAAAGTACAGATACGTAAAAAAAAAACTACTTAAGTACAATAAAGGAAGTACTTGTACTTAGTTACTTCCACCTCTGGACAGGGTGGGTAGCAAAACACAGGATACGATACGAAGCTGTAAAAATAAAGATGTAAACTCCAATTAAAAGGAAAATAAAAGCCCATACCAGGCACAGTGTAGAGCAGAGAACACCATAACAGGAGGGGGAGCTGGAAAACAAAGGTGATGAATGGGAGGATGTCAGAGGTAATGTAGTTAACTTCACCTCTGTCTTTTCTTGGTTTTTGGAAAATTCAAATACATTCTCTAAAGTAAAATGCCAGGTCAAGAAATCCAGATATCTGCCAAACACTGTAATTTATGGAGACTGCAGACAAATAAAGCCTCCTGCTGTCATTATAAAAGCTGATATGAAAAGCCAAAGGGAACAGCAGTAACTCAGTACATGGTGGCACCCTGAGAAAGACTGGGGAAAAACAGACTGAGTTGCAACATCATTTCAAAAAAATATCTAAAGCATCTATGCAGAAAACATTCAGATTATCATCTGGCACCATAGTAAGGCTGCTCTGTGTCCACATAACATTATTACTCAAATATAATCCCTTCCTGCTTTCAACATTCCTTGATACCACATTACAAGACATGAAAGCAAGTAAATGGATGCACACACCCACAGTCATTTTCTAATGATGAAAGCTAAGTTATTTAAGGAAGTATGTCACTGCAGTTTTTCATGTCCAAATGAACCCATAAAGACCCAGTGTGACTTTTGTGAAAGTTCCTCAATTAGTTTTTGTCCATATTTAACTTTCTCAAGTGATTTATCATAATATTATCTTATATATTTTTAGTTTTCTAAGTGAAAATCAGGTTTTACAATATTTAATTTACAGACTGTGTATGTTAATCAGCCTTACCTTTGAAGGTTATTATTAATTATTATTATTACTATTAAATTATTATTAAAAACAGAGAAAACTTTCTTTAAAATTTTTATTTTTTTTTTGCACATATATAATGAAGCCAGCGTCTCCATGATCCAACTCCATAGGATGTACTGGTGAATCAATGTTCTATAAGATAACAATATTTCCATGTCCAAATGGGTCATATCTGATGACCGTGGACACCAATTATTCACATGTATTTTATTGTATGTTAGGGGATTAAACAGTTTAATCAGTTTACCGCTGAGACTCATAAAAATATTTTAAAATGTGACTGAATTTAGACAAACTCCTGAAAAGGTGTCTTCTCTCTCACTTTTAGCACTATAGGGTTGCCATTATTAACTAATTTTAGTTCAGGGGCTGTATTCAGCCCAATTTGATCTCAAGTGGGTCACACCACTTAGATAATAGCATAACTAAATGTTTTTAGTTCAATAAAGCAAAATTAAAATATGAATATAGTCATATATTCATATATATATATCAAGGTTTGTTTTTTTTTGTTTTTTTTTTTAAATCCAGACATTTTTCCTACAAAATCTCAGATTTCGTAAGAAAAATAAGAACAAATGTTAACAATATTATGCTTACATTTAACATTTGTAGATGTGCATTACAACTTAAACTTTGCAGTGGATCTACAAATGTACAAAACATTAAGTAACAGGCATCTGTAACTGAAACATATAGTAATTAACCAGTCAAGACTCAATGACACTCTTTACTGTCAACGTCTTCTGTCATTTTCACACTTTGTAAATTCATCCTGAGGACCAATCAAGTGGACACAGGCCGTACGTTTGACATCCTGGATTTAATTAGTTGTTTGGTCTACAAATGTCAGACAATGTTTCCCAAAGCCCAAGGTAAGATTCTCCATGTCTTGTTTGGTACATAATGCAAAGATGTAGATTTTATTCATCAGACTGTAACAGCAGTTTGACCTGAAGCACACCCTGCACTGAACACACACACGTGCTTCTGTCTGTGTCGCTCATTTATCACCTACTGTTCTGTCCTATGAAATAACCTTCAAGTTCTCTTGTTGTTCAGCCCCAGTAGTTGTAGGTAGATTATTGGACATGAGGCAGTATTGTTACTGAATATTAGCTAGTTCTACAAAAACCATAGAGCGCCTTATATGGATTAATTCTGGTAGTGCTGGGACTGGGAATTTAGATTTTTTATCTCAAAATTTTGAGTTTTTATCTCATAATGTTGACTTTTTATGACATAATTTGGACTATTTATCTCATAATTTTGTCTTAAATATGAAAAACCTTCATAAAAAGCATTAATTGACAGTGTGCCTTATAGTGCATAAAATATGGTAATTACATAATCTGTTTCAGTCTATTGGTGCAGGGTCCTAAATGGACATTGGTAAGAACACACTTTACTGCCTTTTTTTAAAATTTTTTACTGCCTTTTTGTTTTGTTTTACTAGTACCTTTTTGCAGTTATTGTACAAACACCCACCAATTTTCTCCAAAATGGTTTTGAAGTTTTTTCTTGCAGAGAAGGAGGGTCTAAGGACAGGGGATTCTTGGGACTTTTCATATATTTCTGTAGTCGATCACTTTGTTGTGATTTGGGGCTTTATAAATAAAATTGAATTGAATTATGTGGAAAAAATACTCTGGTAAAAGTAGAAGTACTGATTCGACTACTTAAGTAAAAGTAAAAAAGTACAATTTCTCAATTGTAATAAAGTATAAAAGTAATTTTTATTTTTATTTTTTTTTGCCATGAATGCAATAATACTGATTTAACCAGGGAAAATCAGAAAAGTTACAAAAGTATTGAAATTAAACCCTTTAAAGGTCAGTTACTGTGTTTCATTGGGTCACAGTACTCAGTTTTGTGGGTATGGGCAGGAAATTTAGGAAAAATGAAAAGAAGTCACAATTCAGATAAAAAGTCATCCTGAAATAAAAAAATGTTTTATAAATATGAGTTTTTAAAAAATGCATAATTTTAATATAAAATGTTAAAATTATCATATAAAAAGTCAAAATTGTGAGATAATAGTCATATAACTCTAATATATAAAGTCACAGTTTCTCTCTGAAGTGACTTATTTTCATACTGTCACATATTTAGTTTGAAAAAGTAATGAGTCTATTCTGAGAATGTATAAAGTACAGATATTTATGAACAAATGTAGGGAGTAAAAGTAAAATCTGCCAGAAAAATAAATACTCAAGTAAAGTACAGATACTTTTTTAAAGAAAAAAATAAACATTTGTCCATTCAGGTTTGTCCTTATTTTTCATAGAATTTAAACTAGAGCAGATACTTAAGTACTTTACTTTCCACCTCTGCTCTCAAGGACCAGGGGTGACCTGACCTCCTGTAACAGGTGGAGACACACGACACAAAAAGACACAGAGAGTCCAATAAAAAAGAAAACAAAATGTTTATTATTTTTTCTAGAAGAACAGGTTTTTTTTGTTTTTTAAGAGGATGTGAGGGCAACTTTTGAAGAGGTAAAAGCAGCTGAGGAAGAGGGCGGAGTCCTAGACTGGTGGTTGGGACTAAAACCTGGATTGCTCAAGTTACGCCAGAGATCCCATTGGGTCCCAGGCAGGAAGTACGATGGGCTCCTGTTGCATTACCTCCAGGACATGGGGTGGGAGGAACCTCTTGTCTACCACCACCTCGTACACGTACTCGGAGAACCAGTCGTCTGTCATGATCAGATAACCTGTCCAGACAAAACAACACATTACTAACAGGTGAACACGTGTGATTGTGAACATAATACACATCTGCTTTTACTTTTTTTTTTTTTTTTTTAAATCTAATTTCCTTGGAATATTGTGAACATTTTAGATTCTTAACTGCCTTTAACACCTTTTTTTTTAATTGTTAATCATCACTTACATTAATGTATATAAATATTCTGTTGCCCATAAAGTTGGAATAAGTTCATTTTCAGACAGTTTCCCCTTTTTTCATTCTTATTTATACACATCGGTAATCAACTTTCAATGATTGCATACTGAATGAGTGCAATGCACATTATTCATCCAGAATAAACCACTGCGATTACTTTGTGAAAAGAGGCAAAACTGGAGATCTGTATTCATAGTTCTTCAAAAGATGCCATTATATTCTGGCATTTACTATAATATCTGAATGTAATTCTACTTCCTTTATACAGGTTGTACATTCATACAATGTATGAAGAAAATTAATTACAGCAAACCAGAGGTTTATTTTTGTATATTTAATTTATCTGCAGCACTGCTGTTTACATAAATATATAACTTGGGGACACAGGCCTGAATCTGCATGATACAAAACTATGACTGAAACACAAAATGTCCGATTTGAAAAAAATTACTTTACTGAGAAAACTAAGAAAAACCTTTTGTTTTCTTGTAGAGTGTGATTTGTCAAGGGTATCCAATAAATAATGTACTATGACAAAAAAGAAAGAAAAATTCCAAGGCACTCTCTTATAAGTGAAAATTAAAAAGCCTTTATTAACTTGGCTTTGTTACAAAAACCTATAAAAACCCCAACGCGTTTCGGCATCATAGCTTTCATCAGGGAGTCAGTCATAATGTACTATTTTTTTACTACACTACAACAAACTTCCAAGTTCTCATCATGCAAACTAACCTATTAGAACATCTGCAGAGGAGGTTTTGCATTTTGGCCATTGATTTATATAATGCAGATTCAGGCCTGTGTCCCCAAACTATATATTTATGTGAACATCAGTGCTGCAGATAAATTAAATATACAAAAAATAAACCTCTGGTTCGCTGCAATTCATTTTCTTCATACATTTTATGAATGTACAACCTGTATACTGTAAAGGAAGTAGAATTACATTCAGATATTATACACACTGCTACCCTCTCATTCAGCAGCTTATATTCAGAAAAAGCAGGTAGAATTATGAATGTGAATTAAAAGAACAAGACTGACACCAAAAAGGCACTGACGCCTTTAAAAGCCAAAGAAAGTTTTATTTCTTGGTTTGTCAAAGGTTCTACACACTCACTGTACACACACACGTTCTTGTATTTAACATAAACATCACAGTGTATGAAAAACTTAACTTCTTAAATTGATAAAAAGGCAGATTTTCACTCTTCCAGTAAGAAACAAGAAGTAGGGGTGATTGCTTTTAAGTGCTCTTTATCAGTTCTGTGGCCACTGAACTTTATTGTTTAAAATGGCAAAAGGGTGAGGAAAAGGCAGATCCCACACCCCTTATGGTTCACACTCCCCCCACCCTGAAAGTGCAGTATGCCTTCAACACTTCTGCCATCGCTGCGGCACACCCACCCTGATAAAAACTAAACAATGTCTGTCTCAGTGTGTGTGTGTGTGTGTGTGTATAAAGCGCACAAGGTCAGAGTGGCCAAATCTGAGCCGGTTATGAAAGCGTACCTTGAACTTAAACTGAAGACGACATGTTGGGAAAACCTAATCTGTTTCTGGCCGAGGATGGAGTCACATACTGAAATGATTAATAAAAAAGAAAAAGATGTCTGCGGGTGTGTGTGTGTGTGTTTCTAGAGCTGTGTGAAACCAAAGTACTGCACTCACATACAAGAGACTTTATAGAAACTACAGGAGTTTAGCGCCCAGATCTTCACTTTTTTTTTTTTTTTTTTTTTCCAGTGATGCCACCCTCTTGTCTTTTCTCCTCCTCATATGTTCGGTGCCGCATCCCTCCCACTGTCAAGTTGACTTATCGAAAATGTCAGGGCGACCGCAAAAACGTGCCACAGTTCAAAACAATGTATTGTGGATGGCGTGCCTGTGTGAGTGTTGTGTATGCGTGCGCTTCCAAGTACGCAAATCTTAGATGGCAGGTTGCCTGGTTCTCACTGTGGTATCTGTCTGTGTGTGTTGATGTGAGCTTCCTGGAACCTGCGTGCTGGGTGGCACAGTGGTGCGTGTGTGTGTGTGTGTGTGTGTGTGCATGTTGGGTGTCATTATTTGTTTTTAGGGATCGGCCGACTGTCCTCTTGCTGAACAGATGGATGTACTGGAAGCTGCAAAAAGAATTCAGCAGATTTTCCCAACATAGAAGCATGTCCGACTACAGCCCGCCAACACAGACCATGATGACTGGGTCACCGTAATTTTGTGCATTATTCCAAGATCTAAAATATCTCAAAATGCATTATTTTTAAAATGCTTGTTATACAAAGCTAACAGTTCTCCTGCAGAGTACGACCACATAAAGGCTATTTTTCATTGCACGGGGCATATAAATCAGACCTTCCAAAGAGGTAAAAGGCACAGATACCTGTGGTTTTGTTACATAATAATGGAATTAGATTAGAGGAATACTTAAAAGCTAATGATGCTTCTCTTCCCATGAATCTGTTAAGTCCACTCTCTGGGAAATCCTTCCATCTACAACAAGGTCATCTTTTTGTTTTTTTGTTTTTTTCCTTTAAAGTCAACTACGAAGTCATAACAGTAGGAAATAATATTTTCTTTTTCATTCCAAGCTTGACAAATTTGACAAGTCCACATCAGGTTAAGATCCTGTTAAACTGAAAATGAAAACATCACAGCTCAGTGCCAAATATGTGCCCAAAACCGTGTAAAAAGAACGAGCTGTGGGGCGAGTGGAGCCATAACACCGGCTGTGAGAGGGCTTAAAGATGGAGAAAACAGAAAGTTAAACAGCTCACGAGGGACCCCTTTGAGGATAAGGAGGATATAAATGACCTGAAGGGAGACGTCACAGCTATCACTGTTCTTCTTTCTCAGCAGCTCTTACCTGAACCACATCTTTGTGTTTTGTGTCATGCCTCTTCTTTCTCCTCCATGTTTTCCCTGCTAATGTTTCTCTTTCCCTCAAGCTTTTGCCAAACAAACAAAAAGCCCCCGGATTCCCAAGTGAGCTCCACTTCTTAAACTTTTGTTCTTTAAAAAAAAACTTTTATTAATTTGGCTGCAGACGGGCTGGAGGCCTCCGTCTTTCCCATCTGCTGGTGTTTATGGAATAAGATATGCGTGAAATACATTTGACTTGACTGAGGGGTTTTCACATGTTTTCCCAACAGCCACTACGGTTTGTGGGTTCAAGCAAATATTGTGAGTCTGTGTGTGTCTCCATGCGTGTATACTGTATTTTAAGTGTGTGTGTGTGTGTGTGTGTGTTGTCGGACGATGCATGATTGACCTGAAATACTCTCCTATAATTGGCAGTGGAATGTCAGGCTCAGAGGTGGAGAGGAAAGGTCGAAAAGGACAGAGGAAGATGAGAAAGACAGATGAAAAGGATGAGGGACCAGCAGCAGACAGCTCTGTCTGGGTCAGGCCTGTTATATTAAAAACAAACCAACGTGACTAAACAACAAATATTTAGAGCTTTCATTGATGCATCAAAATGACTTTCTGCTAACAAAACCGACTGACTTAGTTGGATGAATTTACTTTGAATTAGAGGTTTAAATAAAAACACACCCCACAGTCGGTTTGAAAAGTTCAGAGACAATAAAAGAGACTGTGGAAAAGGAATGTGTTTTGTCAGAGTGGGATCTATAAATTTCAACACTGGTCTATGGGATAGCTTAATCCACTTCACCTAGACCTCCCGGTTCATGGGAAACCTTAAGTTCAAGTGAAGTTAACACATTCTACATCCTCTACTCTGAAATACACGGCAAATTTGGCCTGAGTAAAATACACTGAAATTGAAGAAAATGTTGTTTTACTCAGATAAAATTAAGTTCTGCTCTAAAAAGAGTAAAAGTTACTCTCTGGGTAGAGCTCTCCCAACTCTATATAGATCCAAATTTACTCATTTTGAGGAAAATATTTGTGATTCTGAACAAAATGCTCAGTAATAAAGTCTAGGATTTCATCATGTATTCAAAGCTTCAGGAATATACTTTTAAAATTGACTGGACTGAAATATTTACTGAACATTCAAGGAAAGATCATATACAGTATGTATTTCTGTAAGATGGAGACACTGAAATAATAATTTAAAAAAATTACTTGGTACCCAAACCAAGTACTGTATGTAATCTTCAAAAATGTCACATATTCTAGTTTTCACTCTTGCAATGTGTTGTTTCTTTGAAAAACAAAAAAACATAACAGCAAACATTTAATTTTCTGCAACATCTAGAAAAATATGGCATAATCGATAATATAATTCAATAAATATATAATTAATATATAATTACTTAATAAAGTTGAAAATAACTGTATTAAATAAATGCATATATAAAAAAAATTGTTAGTAATAAATTAAAAAAGAAAATGCATAACTCATTTATCAAGCAGATACTGAATATATGTTACAAATAATCCTTGTGTTTCTTATGTGATCAACTAGTTAATATATTCATTTGTAAAAACTTAAGTGTCTTCATTGAAATAATTTATTTATTGGGATTAATTATTATTATCTCCAATTTGCTTAAAGGTTTGTTTTGTGTTCAGTGTACATTTTAATCCAATGCAGTGAAAAATAAGGATTTTTGTAAAGCTTAGATCAAAATAAAATTAAATGTAGCTCTGGGGCCAAACTTCAGAAATTCACAAATTAGAATGTATTTGTGCAGCTTTAAGATTTCAAAGGTCACATGACTTTAGAAAAAGCACAACCTGAATCCTCCCAGAGGCAGAAAATTTGGGGGGGGGGGGCATAAAAAACACCATGTGTTTATATTTATGAAACAGAACAGAGGAAATTATGGATTCATAAAGCAGCAACAAAGGAACCTCTCAGTCTAATCCTGTTCTTAATTCAATGAACAAACAGGAAGATGATGGTTTATGGTGAGGCACAATGGTGTGAGAAAGACTGAAACAAGAGATGGAAAAGCAGGAAGACTGTGGTGCAAAAAATATGTAGGTTTCCAGATGACATGTTTAAGCAACTTAACAGAGAGACTGAATCTATGTGAATCATACGACGCAGTCAGTGCCATATTAAAGAAATGATCCTACTTCTCTGGAGTTTGATATACCTATAGTTATTTTCCAAAACATATCCTGACATGGAAAAAAAATCCTAGAAATCAAAAATTCAATGGGGTAAAATCCAGGTCCTGTCAAACGTAGAGTGAACACTGCTTAAACTTTCTGAAGTTACCTTTATTTCCGCGGTCATCTCCCCAGGAGTTTTCCACCCGCCACTTCTCAAAGCCTTCTTTCCCATCCTGCGGGGGGGGAGCAGGCGATGGGGAAGATAAGAATGAGAAGCAGAGTACAGAGGAAAGAAAGTGTCATGGCAGCTGGGGTTAGTTATACGGGGGAAATTGACAGCACCATGAAAAACTGCAGCCGATTAAAGCTCCATAAACAGAGCCAGGCTTTGATGCAATAAACCCAGGGACACTGTGGCCTGCGTATATGTGCAGTTCAGTGTGTTTCCTGAACAGCAGGGCACCTGAGCATTAGTGTGTGCGTGTGTGTGTGTGTGTACCTTGTCTGTTACAGCGGTGAGGATCATAGCGTGGGTCATCAGGGAGTCTCCGTAGATCAGTCTCTCAGCCTTAGACAGGTTCTTCACCGAAATACCAAAGACCAGCTCATGGTTGAACCTGTGTGTGCACATGAGTTATTGTCATGAAAGTGGCTCCAACAACACATCATTAATCCTTGAAAACTTCCAAGAGTCCGCATATAGGCCGGAAGTAGTCGCTCACACACATCAGAAGATATAAAGTCACTTTCCGATAAAATATCCACGGCAGGTACAATCACTCATTTATTCAAAATACAAACGACAAACAGCTGATCTGAACATTTATCTCATACAGTAATTATTCACAGATGAACCATATTCCAACAAATGCAGCCATAGTCCAACAAAAACATCCAAAAAGACAAGAAAAATTATCCAAATGTAGTCCAAAAATTGTCCAAATCTAGTCTAAAACACATCAAAACATCAATAAATCTCCACACATGGCTATTGCATCATTTAACAGGACCTGCCTCCAATATTCCAGTTTTCATCTTAATATTTTAATTTATAATATAAGCAAACACCAACATGTTATGAAAATGGTTCAAGAACAGCATTTAATTTACTTTACATTATTAAATTTAGGTGAAATTCATTGAAAGTATAAAGGGTTAAGTTTTAGGCATTAGACCAAAACCGAGCCAAAACTGGCCCCAAAAAGGATGAAATTAAACCTGTGGAATGAAGTTGTAAAATACACAAACTACACTGAACTGCAATTAATCATTTTAGTTTCTGTGGATCAGACCAGTAAAATACTAAAATGACATTTATGACAGTGACAAACCATCCTTTCACAAAAGACTGAACAAATAATAAATAACATGAAATGTCTTGGAGAATGTTTTTTAATCAATATTCTGTCTGTTACTTTATTCATCTGCAAATCTACTGTGAGTTCTAATGCACATGTGAAAATGGGAAGCTTAGTTTTTTTTCCCCCACAGTTCATGTTGTTCAGATTTTTTTTTTTTTAATAGTTTGTAGATATAAATGTTTTCACAATGTAATTTGACTTTTTTGTCTCGAAAATAGAGAAAACTTTGAAGTCGACATATTATTTTACTGGTCTGACCCACTTCAGATCATATTGAAAGGATGTGGCCCCTGAACTAAAATGACTTCAACATTGATGTATTCGACAATTTAATGGTTTTCAATAACATTAATATAATGTTTCACTACAAGATGATCCTGTTTATGGGAGAGAGATTTTATAGATGGAGATTTTATGTTGAAATCTGCTTAGAGGAACATCTACACTTTGTAAGTATAATGAAATGTTCACATAGCTATTCTTCTTTTTTTTTAAGCTTTACTTTTGTTAAATTTGTTTTTCCCTTTATTTTTATGTTAATGTGCACAATGCACAGATACAGACTTTTTACAGATCTGAAATACATAACCACACAATCATACTTTTTAGTAATACTCTGTACATACAAATGACAAATAAAGCAAATATGTAAACAGTGTTAAAATATTAAAAATATGATACAAGTGGATGGGATCTTTTGAACAGAGAAAAGGATAGAAGGGGATGGAATAAGACATTCTAAAGGTTTGTAATATAACAGAAGATTTCAGAAAACATCCAGGAAATCAAAATTTACAGAATCACCTGCAGAACCTGTTCAGTTCAGATTGTTTCAGTGTGTATATATGTATATATGTGTATATATTGGCATAGATTTCATAATTATTTTCTATTGTAAAGTTTACAAAATTGACTTCAAGACATTTTAACACCCTGGTGATAGATAGAAAAGGGAAATGATAACCATAAAAAGCTAAACTATCGTTCTATAAATAAGCCCTGGTGTTCTGCATGGTTAAACAGACAGCTCACTTCTCATTCCTTTCTTGAGCATGTCTGCAGAAATGAGGCTCCACCAAGACTCAGCCTCATTCCAATTATAATCCACAGGCACAAGTAAAGAGCCGTCTGAAAGATGAGCTTCAGCAGAGATGGTACCAGACATTCAGCTGCACCATACTGCTTCAGTTCAGTGGGAAAATATTAGCCTGGCGCCAGCAGCTCAGACAGACGCTGCTGCACCTGAACGGCAGAGATGGGTAACTTTTCTCCTGTGGAGAGACTGACACCTCATGATGACAGAGGAGGTCTGGGCTCACCCAACGGACATGGGTCCACTATTCTCTAGTAACACCAAGTTATTTTATATATTTTCCCAAAGGTGTTGGACATGTTACAGCAGTCATCTCTGATGTGATGGTGTTATGAGGATCAGAATTCAATCCAGATGTTAAAATATGTATTTTGAGCTAAATGATCTTACATCTGAACTAATTTGTAAATTAAAATGCCTTCAGTTTATGATTAGTGCGGATGATTTGAGAGGTCTGCTCTGCTCAACAAATTTAGGATACATGTTTTATCACCCGGATTATGTCAACAAAAGAAGAAATATTAAAACAAAGTGAAAAGTGAAGTGAAATGATCAAACAAATAAGACAATGCTAATAATTCTGATTTGAACTATAAAATCTAACCAGTGAAACCCATGGGTATCCCAGTGGACACATCAGGCAGACACTGCATGTCATGTTATAAAAGGTCCCATTATTTTTCATAACCTACATTGGGTCAGAATTCAAAAGTCATTCATTTTTGCATGACTTTTCAAATTCTGACGCAGACAAAAACTACTACACTCACTTCAGCAAAGTAAATATGAGCTCCCTGTGTCTCCTACTCCTACACAATGAACTTTTGAAGGACTCCAACAACACACAATGATTTTCCTTCTCCCAATCCCTCCCTGACGTTCCATATCCAATGTACATGTACATTGGATAAAAATAAATAAATTAAAAAAAAAAAAGTTTATTTTGCATCATAATTCGAATGATGACAAAAATATGACACTAAGTATTTGGTCATTTTGTTTATGCCTTCAGAAGAAATGTAAAAAAAAAAAAAGTTTAAAAAAAAACTGCTTGAGAAAAAAAAAGTTAGACATGCCTACAGCACTGCACAAATTGTGCACTTTTGGTGAATTAAATGGACTTTTATGGGCTGGATACCAGAGGGTTCATAAATAAATCACATAATAGCAGCGAATGCATACATGTTTTAGTGCAAGAACCTAAATTCATCTTTACAGTGTCTACTGATAAATAAACATAACAGTGGGTTTAAGTCACCTAGCTTTTTGTCATTTTTTTAAAATTTAGACCATGGTAGGCAAATTATAGCACATAATGACCTACACAATGCCAGAATAAATAATTACCTACTAACTAACTGCCTAAACTACACCTATTCATCATTTATTTAGCACTCAAGTGTATTTGGACATTATTGCACCTTAATAATAAATTACTAGGATGCTGAATTCGGTGATTTGTACTCACACATTCATGTCATTAATCCCCAGCTTTCCATGGAAATGTTTTCCAACGTCACAACCAAACCACACTGCCTGATGGGTGGGGAAAGGAAAACAGTAGCCATGTTCAGATTTATGATGCTCACATGTGCAGAACTGCTGAAATGCATAGTTTTACCCACTTCGACCCTACCTCCCCGTCCTTGATGGAGTCGGCCGCAGCCTTTTTAAGCAGCTGGATCGGCTGATTGTTGTAAAGAGTACTGCGGCCTCCTACCATGTTACCCAGGAACTCGACGCTGTACAGTTTCCCGTACGGATTCTGGGGTCGAGGGTCATTCACAAGGCAGACCTGAGGACGGGGGAAATTACATATTCACTCATCTTCCCAACCGAAGCACCCAAAAGCACAGTTGTGTCGTCACATACCTTGTCCTGAATGTTGCATAGGGGTTTGACATGCTCCCTGTAGAACTCCTGCGGGGTGAGGGGTCCCATGCGATGGAAGTTCTTGTCTTTGTCCCTGTACTCCCAGCAGATGGTCTCAGGAGGATTGCCTAGACAAACACTGGCCACCCTGAACACCTGCACGGCACACACACATTGAATGTCAAATTGTTGGCAAAAATTGCACCGTTCTGTAGCCGAACAGGACAAACAAATCTGGATTAAGTTTAGGATTCAAAGTCCTCCTCACACCATGAAAACAAGACCACCTTGAGTTGAAGTGAACACGTACATAACCATTTCCTTGCCTTGGGTGACTGTCAGGGTTCCCATTCTTTGTTAGATTTCATTTTCCAGAAAAGTTTCAGTGATTATTTTGCTCATAATAAAACACAATACACCAGAGATTGTCAAACTAATTTTAGTTAAGGGGCCACATTTAACCTAATTTGATCTCAGGCGGTTTAGACCAGTAAAATAATAACATAATAGTTTTTAAATAATGACAACTTCATTTTCCCCCTCAGTTTTAGCGCAAAATAATAAGAATAAAAAAAAAAAATTCAATTATGATATTTACATTTACAAACTGTCCAATAAAAAATGTGAATAGCTGATTTTTTTTCATTTGCAATGTTAACTTCAATTTATCATTTATACATGTTCACTACAGATTAAATCCATAAGTGCACAAAACATTTAGTAAGAGGAAGGCAATTGTTAAAATCACACTTCATCTTTATACATTTCAGATTGATATCGGTTAAGTTTATTCATATTTTGTTGTTAAAAGAGTTTGTTAATGGAAATATTTTCAGAATTTAATGGGGGGGGGGGGGGGGTTCACTAAAACAAAGAAATGTTTGATTATTTATAGGCATACTTTACTTTTTTCTCCCAGATTAAACCAACAAGTAACTTTAGAATCAGTATTTATAGGTTATCATGCTATAATTTTACTTGAGGTCAACGTACGTAGAACCTAAATTGAAACAAGTTTGACATCCTTGCCTTAATATCTTATGAGTAATTCTCTGTACTTTGCAAATTCATCCCTGTGGGTCAGTTTTAACCCACCAGTGGCATATTTGACACCCTTTCAGCATGGACAGTGACTTATTGCTTCCCCCTCTTATTTCTTAACCACATCATAATCATAAAATTTTAGTTTTTTTCAGCAAAAAAAGTTACTTTACGTATATGACATGAGGTCCAGGCCTTATTTATAGTATAACCCATTAAAATGAAGGAAATAAATAAAATCATAAGCTGCTAAAATCATGATTTCTCTTCTTACTCATTTGTAAATCATCTATATTGTTTTAGGGTCCATTTTAAAATAGTTAGGTTTTTATTTTTACAGAATTCTGTCATAATATATTTAGTTTCATTCACAATGCTCTTTATATTCAGTGGTTTTCAAGTGATATTCAAATAAGTATCACCATATTGTACCCTGAAAAAAACCTAAGACTGAAGAGAGAGTTTGGCTTGCATTTGTTAGGACCCCCCCCCCCAAACACACACACTTCCTCCATGCATGTCTTCCCATGGTGCTGGACTTCAAACCCAGTTCCTGTGGGCTCCACCGGATTGTTTGGACTGGGCTGCCTGTCAATCTGTCCCTTCCAACCTCGGATAGAGCTATCTCAGGAATGTTCCCTTTTGCTTTTTACCTCTCCCGTCTCATCCTCAGCCACTGAACAGTGGCTTTCGTCCTATCAAATAAGATTAACACAGAGGCTGAGAAATTAAGATGCAGCATAGTGTATTGTTGGTGGCAGATAACAGAAGTGTTACTTGACAGTGATACATTGTTTTGACAAAAAGCAGCGGTGGGTGTAGTTCCGATTGTGTGGTTGAGAGGTGATACATCACGCTGTTGCAGCTTCAACTACGGGTGTCACAAACAATACATTTGCAATAGACTCGTGTTATTTTTATTGACTTACTGATATCCAGCCCAACTCCCACATGATTAGGGGTAAAAGAATTGTTTTTGGCCTTGCACCTCTGCCGTGATGGGCTTAGAGGAGATTAATGTTGCCTTCCAGTGCTATGGGAAACTCGACAATTGCACATAAATCCCCCCCTCACATCATATTTTCCACTGTAGAACTAAAAAAAAAAATGAAGGAATTATGGCAAATGATAAAATTTTTTTTTAATTTTATTAACACCCTGCCTCTGTTAGCTGATGACGTTACATATTTAGTGTACAAAATTAAACAGATGCTGGAGTAGATTAATTATGTTCAAAACTGCTCAACCCAAGTAGCAGGTCATGATAAATTACGCGTCAGTCATTCTTCATTTCCCTACAATCACAAAACCACAACAAGCTGACAATTTCAAAAACCACAAATGGAAAGGGATCATCTTCCGGATAGCTTGTGAAAACAGCATAAACAGGCATTAAATGCTCCTACATAAAAAAGGGATTCTTGCTTCTCAGTTTAAGAGACACTGATGCCTCTGAGCTTGTGATTCTCAACCCAAACCTATAAATGCTTACACAGAGACAAACAAAAAAGCATACATTCAGCTCTGACTTGCACAAATAACCAATCCCTCTCTACATCACAGAAATCCGAAGTCGCAAAAGTACAGACGCACACAAAAATACACACTTGTGCAGAGTCAACAAAGGCATCTGTCTGACCTCTCATCCCCCTAAACCACCTCCTAATTCTACTCCTTTTGTTTAGACTACCATATGGGCACGTCTACAGCACATGCCAACGCGTCCATCTCTTTGTCTGGACTCAACAAGACACCTCTGTTACCCCTCGCCTCACGCCCTTTCTTTATCTCCCTGTTCCAAGAAAAACTCGCCTCTTCCCGGTAAACCTTTCCACTTTCTGCTCTCGACAGTTTTTCTTCAGATGCGCCGAGACACACGGCAACTCCATTAATGCCAGTCCAGCGCCGTGCCCCACTCATCCCTTGGTGAATAACGCAGGTGTCAGGGGAAGGCTGCCTCAACAAACACAGACTTAGTGAGAGAATAAACAGTCGTCGTGACATGAGAGCAGGATCAATATTGAAACACCTGCCGCCTCAATGACAGACAGGCATGAGTGACTGGGAGAACTGAGAGGGGGATATGAAGGTAGACAAAAGAGGGCACAGGGACACATGTGACAGAAGAGTAACATTTAAAAAAAAAAAAAAAACACAACAGTGCAAGTGTATAACTAACGAAGAATTCTCAACCTGAACAGTGTTGCTACTGTATATCCATTTGTTAGTGTTCAACAGAAATCAGTACATTTATCCCTTAGGGGTCTGTGCCTAATCTGGCCGTGTAAGGACTTTTGATTATGACTTTATAAACTATATAAATAAATGCTTACCATACCCATGTTTGGTGTCTTTTTTCTCAGCACAACTTCATCGAGATCATCTGCCAATTATTTTTCACTTTACCCATCTATATCAACATAAAACGCCAAAAAACACAAAAATCCAAAATCTGATTTGAAAAATGTTAACTTACTGCATCAATAACATAAATATGCCTAATGTACCTTTTCTAAATACTTTGAAAGTGAATATTGGTTCCAAATAAATATACAATTTTTACTGTAATAAATGTATACTCATATTTGATTTAAACACATATCTTTACGTAGCCATTTTCTCACTCCCCAGTTCCTTTCTCTGTCTTTCCATTTCATAGCATCACAGTTAAACACTATTTCACTAAAAATCCCAGACTACAACAAAATAACCACTAGCCTTAATGAGGAACTTTTACATTTTTCCTACTACCACCAACTATTATGCACTGACTATCAAGTAT
Organism: Siphamia tubifer; assembly: GCA_020466265.1. Taxonomy (NCBI): domain Eukaryota; kingdom Metazoa; phylum Chordata; class Actinopteri; order Kurtiformes; family Apogonidae; genus Siphamia; species Siphamia tubifer. The sequence goes on along the minus strand of CM035795.1, from coordinate 20,711,246 downwards.
CAACTCATCTGAAATCAGTGTCGGCAGAATTTGGCTCCAATAGTGGCTAATAATAGGCACTATAGATGTATTCACATAGAACATGTAAATCCCCACACATGCTCAGGTAGTATAATAATTACGCAAGTCATCTGTGATCTCAGTACCATCATTTGGCCATGTCAGTAACTTGTGAAATATCCCATCCCTGATTCAGCAAACAGAGGGTCTACGCAAATTGACATCGCTGATTTGGCATGTTTGGCGATGTGTTCTAGGTCGTATGTACATTCATTAAACCTAAATCCTTGGTCAAGGACTACAAGACTGGTGCTGGTTATTTGAGTGCCAATTCAGGAGGCTCATGTCACAGTATAGAATGAATATTCACTGAAAGACTCAATAAAATACTTCAAATGAGTGAAATCTCAAAAGAGAGATAGTTACTGCCTTTCACCAGTTACCTGTAAATGATGAGACCTAAACTAAAAAACAAAATATGTCAATACATTTTAGTGTGTGTATATTCTGTGGCAAATGTGCTTCATGACAGATACACGCTGGGGTTAATTTATATTTCAAGGGAAAATACCTTGAAAAGCACATTGGACCATCTGTATATTTTAGAGTCACCTGTTCAGTTCCCTTTATTTATTTATATATATATATATATATATATATATATATATATATATATATATATATATATATATCTACTGTGATGTAGATGTTCAGTTCCAATTTCTCAGTTTCTAATAAAGTCAGAGATAGGTCATTTCTGGCAGGGAAGGGGAAGGATAGTGCGATATCAGCTTTTTTAATTGGCTATGAGCTTTTTTCCTGCTCCAAACTACCATTAATACACTGGACATCATTATTAAACCCATAATCAGTTGACCTCTTGGTTCCTAATGATGAATAATTTGTGTTTCACCTCAGAGGTCAGACTTCCTTCATTACAACTCCAGGCGTAACTCATAATAATGTAAGTCATTTGCCTGATTTCGGTTAGGATGGGAACTTTAGAGGCCATGCCCTTCTTATCTTAATATTTCAAACATCTGAACTGTATACTGTACATGTCTCAGGGTCCAGCTGCGAGCGACTTTGTTAACAGGCAACTTGTTCGACTCATCGTCCTCCAGCAGAAGGTCACTCTCATTTCTGTCTCCATTCTGTGACGGTGCTTTTGCGTGTCTTGCTCTAAACAAAACAAATCCTCAGTCTAACACCGGCTAACGTTTGATAGCATCTGTGGTTCAGTCTTGACCAGCTGGCATCCCTGGATCTCCATGATATAAACAAACAATAAACAAACAAATCACCTTCAGTTAGGAGTGACAGTAATGCATAAGAAAAGCTACTGGCAACACATTACATTTAACTGTAGCTACGTAGATGTAGAAAGATGCATAAAAATGTTTCTACTTCTCATAAGTCTTTCAAGCACTAAGAACAATAATAAGAAAGATGAGACCAGTTCAGTCTTAGTGTTCAGTACCTTCTATAAGTTAATTGAAATATCATATGCTTATCCTCTTATGTAGTTAAAATATGAGAACATGAATATATGCACCTGTCCCAGAGGGAATATCCTCTTTCATTTAAGATTTAACAGCAGGGACGACCTCCTAGTAAAGCAATGAATCCCTGTTTTCTTTCCTGCTGTAAGTTCCCTGCTCTAATTTCCCACAGGTCCTGTCTCTCTTCACTGTGACATCTAATAAAAGTAAAAACAATATTCCACTGAAAATTTAAAGGCAGCTCTAAATACGCGTCTGTTTTTCATGATTAGCCTCTTCAGTCCAAGCCTGTAGTTTTACATACATAATTATAACCACCTGTATACTGGTGTACTGCATGTTGCTACTGTAAACAGCTTCCCCATATTGGGATCAATAATATCAGGATTAATGATCGACCAATTAGTTTTTTGGGGGGCCGATACCAATAGTTCTTACATCAGCCTTATCCAATAAACAATACAGGTCGCTATGTCAATGTTTCTAATCAATATTTGGAGCAGATATTGACTTTTTTTTTTTCTGTCAAATGTCAGAAAATATTCTTTACTTAAAATTAGAAAAAAGATATGACTGTCAACCTTATAACTATTACTACATCAAAACCTTTTTTTTTTCAGTGTGGAAAACAGCATCTCCAAAAACATGGATGTGCTTTGAACTAAATCAGGCAGGTAAGGGGAAAAAAAATATATTGGCCAGTGTAATGGCCAATATAATGTCTGTGTGTGTATATTATATACACACACACACACGTTAAAAAAAAAAAAAACAGACCTAAGACACTGCACTGCTCTTAAAGAACATGTCAATGTCCAGATAGAAAAAAAAAAAATCAGCTGAGACAACAGTAATGCAGAGACCAAATTTGTGCCTCATTTCCATCCTGAAATGAATTTATACCTCTTGTCTAGAAGCTGGACCTGTGAGTATAAGCAAATGACTCCATGCAAACAGTTTGGATAAAAATGAACTAGGTTTTGATTAAACTTTCATGTTTTGTAAACACGCAACACATGTGGCCATTCTATATTTCTAACAATGATGAAAAAACATTGAAGAAATTTCACTGGACAAGTCAAAATCGCTGCAGCCCCCTAACACCGATACGTATACAAGAAGCCACCCACATGGACAGCAGATTGACTGAGCCTCTGAGCTCACACTACAGAGAGAAAGTCCCTCTGAGTTGATGGCCGTCTCATAAATTAGACTTGTCTTAAGACAATGTGTGTTCAAAGCCAACACCAGAGCTGCACATGGTCTCTCCGATTCCATGACGCAATGGAGCATGAAAGGGGTACAGTCGTGGCGTGAGGAGTACCATCTGTGTGAAGTACTGCACATGTGTAAAGTTACTGAGGAATATCCCTTTTATTTGCATCCATGTACTGCCTACGTGCATGTATAAAGAGGTGCAGATGTGCAGAGACACAGCAGATACAGCAAGACAGAATGGCTGGCTTTGAAACTTAAACTAATCGTCTCAGCCTTGATAACGAAGCCCATGGGTGCCGTCATCATAACAGCCTCGATGAAGAGAAATGGCTTTTGTGCTGCAGAACAGTGGTACTGCAGGTGCAGGTTTTCAGCTCTTTTAAGATAAATGTGATGTGCTTGGTTTCAGCGATTGTCTCATCAGTGTTAAGAAAAAGCAGATTCTTCACACGCAAAAGGGATGCATTTAAACCAAGCGCGCTGTGGTTACTGTAAGTGGAAGCAGAGAGCCTAAACACAGTTGTCTGTCATGGGACGGATTGTGGGGTCAGTGTGATGAAGACCAGGGCTCAATCCCAGCTTTCATGTAAGGAGGGTGGATAGCATCACCTCCATACCCACCAAAGTAGGAGTGACATGGCACTTTGATCCTAGGAAACTCATGCATAAGTTAGACGCAAACACACATGAACAGAAGTTCTTCAGACTATGTAAGACTATACACAGGCTCTGAACATTCACAAACTATTCTGCTCATGGGAACGAGAAAAAAATAAATACATAAATGAATAAAAAACAAACAAGATTTATAATACAGGTCAGTCCTTTAAAGTTGGTTGCATAATTCTAATTCAGAGCTAAACCGTATGCGTCTCAGTGGTGCTTGTGATCTGATAACTTGATATTGAGCCTGTTTACATGCACGCTAAAACTCTGATCATTATCCGATTTATGCAGTTATCAGATTATTCAAGTGATCATATAACAAGCATAATCTCATATGCTTTATCAGATAACGGCAGTAATCTAATTATGAGAAATCACATTAACACACCTGGATTTGTCTCCAATACTCCAGTGCCTTTGTGCAGGCATACCAGTTAGTCTGATTCATTTTATTCTTTCATATCTGCGCATGTGTTTAAAAAAAAGAAAATGGAAATGATTTTACAAAGTGAGCAAAAGACAACACTCCTAAGTTTGAATAGACAATTACCATGTACATACATATGTCCGATTATTGCAATTATCAGATTACTTCCAGTTACACAATTTTATGGCCTTGTAAACAGTTCACTGACATGATTTAACCTTCAGCGTCTGCGTATTAAACTCAATGAATTTCAGTAAACTTTGCTTATGTGGTTCATTGACAAGTTCATATACTTCTGAAATTAGGAAAGAGGAAAGACCTCTTTCGTGACTGTTTTTCTAACATTTTTAAACTCCCATATTGTCAATGAATATAACCACTAATCCTATCAATCTTGACCTTGCTTTACTTATACACATGGGGTGACATTCTAACTGAAGGGAATTTAACTTGCGGTATTGACGTGTGTCTCCTTTTGAATGAGGATTTTTTTACAATAAACCTTGTCAAATGTAACAGTTTGGCTCCTTTTACTCCAGTCGTTCTTTTGACATGACCAAATCCTACATCACCGCTGGCCGTGACAGAGTGGTGTTTCACAAAACAAACCACTTCCAGGTGGACAAACAAACACACTGACAACCCGCTGCCCCCCCACCCTGTCGTGCAGTGCAAGCAGTCTTTACTATTGCACAACATATGTTTGAGCACGTGTAAGTGTGCGGCGATGGTTGGGCATCCATGGAGGTGCGTTGAGATGCAGGCGACTGTTTAAACAAGCAACTGGCTAGGAGCACAAAGAAACCAAACAGCTGACAACAAAGGCTGCTTTACCAGCCCCCTGCCCTGTGTCTAGTGGACTCAATGGGAGACTGATTGACTGACAGGCCCCACATACATTCCCACTCAATGAAATACACACAGGAAGTGGGCATAAAGCCTCACTACGTACATATGCAACAACACTGTCACAAAAACATACACTGCAAGCACACAACTGTATTTTGCTACATGCCTGTACGCACGTAACCAGCACGTGTTTATGGTACACAATGGCTTTTGTCTTCATTATCCTGCATTAGATGTCTGATAGTCCGTTCCAAAAACAGGTTTATCACTCTGTCCAATGTGTGACATGAGAGCCAGAGTGCATAAAATACTGTTTTCAAGTAGTTTTCGTAGCTGAATTAACCCAGAATGTGTGCAAATACAATTATGCACATCAACATGTACAGATATATGCAAGTACATTCAAGTTTCAGATCTCAACAGCAGTGCGGTGCCAGTTTGTACCTTACAGTGAAGGATTTGAAAACTGTTAAACTGAGGGGAAAAAGCTGACAAAATTAAAATGACTTTTTTTTTTTTTTTTTTTTCAATCATACAATGTCATGTTTTGCAGCTTTTACCATGTGACCAAAGAAGTGAATCTCTTGTACTGCTGATAAAGGGTTTAGATGTCCCTGAGCCGATGTCATATGAAGCTTTTCACACTTGTTGAATATGGTCATAATATGGTCATGATAATGTTACACAAGCCATACTGTACAGTGATCATTTGCAATTTTATGGAATATATAGTTTTGAAGAACTTTAATGATAAATAAGAAGGCTGAAATTGGAATCATCCCTATAAACATGGAAACCTATACAGTACAACAGTACATAATACAGAGTAAAATAAATGCTGAATGTAGTCAGTTTGTCATCCTTCCCTTCCCTCAGTTTATACAGACTATATTCTGGTATCATTTGAAAGCAGCTGCCCTGTTACTCTATTAGACAGCCCCCTCTTCTGGCAAAAACAGAACAATGTTGCAAAGCAAAAACAAGGTTTCACTTTCTATTTATACTACTTATTATTTATTTAGTATGTATTGACTAGACTGTATGCTCTAGGGTCCATTTACAACTAATCCTCCATTAATATACTACAAGGAGTGGATTACTATTAAATATCTACATGATCATTATTTACTACAGCGCAATTAGATCTTCAGTGGGCTGGACCAATAAAATAATTATATAATAGCGTATAAATAATGAAAAATTTAACTTTTTCTCTTTGGTTTAGTGCAAAAAATAACACCTTTCCCAACGATCCAAACAAAAAATGTGAGTAAGCTGAAAAACTGAAATTTCTTGACAAAAAATGAACCAAATTTTAACTATACTAAGCTTCAACTTATTATTTATACACATACATTACAGATCACATCTACAAAAAAGAACAAAACATTTAATAATAGGAACAATATTGTTAAAATTGCACTTGATTTTCTTTAGACATTTCAGGTTCATTTTATTCACATTGTTAGGGTTAGTTTGTCAATGTAAACATTTTATATTATTTTTTGCAACAAAAAAAAAACTAAGACAGATGCGAGGTTAGCAAAATTTAAAGGACTGTTGTATTTTTTTTTTTCACATTTAACCAATAAGAAATTTGAGTGATTATTCATGAGTTATTATGTTATTATTTTACATAAGCTCACATTGGGCTGAATGTGGAACCTGAACAAAAACCAGTTCAACAGCCTCTTAAAAGTCTTCAGTGTAATATTGGCACTTCATGTAAATTCATCCCGTTGGCTGGTTTGGAACCGTTTTGTCCAGGGGGCTGAATGTTTCATCACTCCTGCTGTAGGCGATACTAGAACAGGTACACCGTCACTGTTATCCTTTTCCAATTAAATCTTTTCATGAACTAAAGTCAAAATAAACTGGGGCCCTTGTTTTTTTTTTGGGGTTCCTCTTTGGATTACCAAGTCATTTTAAGAACTATGACAAACATGAGACTACGAACAGATCAGCATTTGAGACGGAATTTTCACACTTTAAAGAATACCAACATTAACCAAAAATACTGTGTGTACTGTGGAGCAACCAAAATATTTAGGAGACTAAAACTCTGGATCCAAAAGCACGGATAAACTGATTAATTCTTGATGGAGATTCATTTCTTTTCTCTTCTAGGGGGAGGTTTACGAGGGAGAATTTACAAAAGTGCAATCCACAAAAAGCGCTTTGCTGCAGATGATTTACCGGTAACTGGGAAATTTCTGAACACTGATGGAACCAGTTCATTATGATTATGGCAGGAATCCTTCTAACAACACTGTGAAGGGTATTGCATGTTTCTCTATGGTTACAGAAACACAGACCAAAGAGAAGCAGCAGGCGAAGAGGTTTCTTTGGTAAAACTAGAAGAATCGAAGCTAGTCTAAAATTCTTTAAAATCACATCCTGAAGGTAGATCTAGATGACTATGGTGAAATAAATAGGCTACTGGTCAAAGAAATTAAAGTGGGTGGCATAGCGCATGATTATAAAGGAAATACAGTTCATGAATTGGAACATATTCACCAACAGTATATTAACTCTTTATGGTGGGGAGGCTATTGTTTTTTTGTATCAGTAAACACAGATCAAACATTACTGACATCATGCTGCCTGTATGTGCCACAGAATCAGGAAAAACATGTGGAAATCAGAATGGAGCTGAATACTTCATTATATTTCAGTATTTCATCGGAGGTACTTTTTGGCAAGAAGCATCAGGACTAAGTGAAAATAAATTAAATTATGTCGGGGCACTTCATGAATGGAGCAGGAACAACGGAGGTGAAAATGTGGACCGTTTTGTGGTCGATCTTCTCTGATAAGACCTTCCTTTCTCCTTAGGTGCAAAAGCAACTGTTCAGTCTTAATTTTGCACTGCACCCCAAATGCAGGTTTCCACTAGCACGAAGTCTTAAGTCTGGTCCATGGTCCCTCAGGCTTTTTAATAAATCAAGTGCTGAACCATAATTTACTGTCATGTTACATAATTATAACAAGAAATGTCTACACTTAAAATCTGTTCGTACACTGCACTGCACCGTTTTCAAATTGGACTTGGTTCACATAGCCATAACCAATTATCATATCAAACAGAAAGTAAGCTTACTTCCTCCTGTTAGAGGACAGCTAAAGTTCCAGAATTTCACATCTGTTCTGACCTCTGACAATTTCAAAAGTGGAAATACCCAGCATTAATCCACAGCTACATGCTGGATGGTTCAGTCTCACCTCCTCTATCATTTTGTCCATCGCCTCAGACAGTTCATCTTTAGTAACATCACTGGCCACCATGTTCCTCAGCCTTAGGCAGTATTCTCTCAGCTGTTAAAACAATTCAACAAAAGTAACAGTCAGCAATAATGCGACTCACCTATGACAGCATAATATGACCCTCATTTAGTACTTTTAAGATAAAAACACCTTATGATTTAGGATGTCATTCATTCTGCGCGAAGCCTCTGAGCTGTGTGACTCTGGAAAGCATTTCTTTGGGATGACGCCATATTTTTCTGTAGGAGAGATATTTTTAAAAAAAAATTATTTCTCCAAAGTGAGATAATACTTTTAACCAGCCACTGCATGGATCTAATTTTCTACACAGCCATTTATTACACGGTTCCATCAGGTTTTCACAAATGCTTGCTTAAATTTTTTAAGATAATACATTTTTAAACCCATTTGACCTCTCATCAAGCTGCAGCTGGACTTTGATATGGAAAAAAACTCTGCTGCAGCTTTTATGCTTATTACATTTCCAGTCTAACTGAAAGTCAAAATCATATATATATATATTATCATTCCAAGAGAGTGAAAACTGACCAATGAGGTTGACCAACATGTCCCACTGTCCTCCATCATTGGTTGGATTGGAGAGCAGGAACTGAACAAGGCGGCCGTCTACTGGCTCCTTCCTCTGTGCCGTCTCAACACAGGCGTGAAGGAAGTAGTAGCAACGTTCAATCTGTAGGGAAGTGACATGTTAAGAGGGAGGATCACAATGAACAACTGTTCCAATTTTATACACATTTTGTTTAGATATATTTTTATAGAGGCAGACAGGTTGGGACAAAAATGTGTTAAACTCAACTGACCAATGACTTGAGCCCAGTAGCCACTTTAAAAACATTGCTGACATAAGGTTAAAAGTCAACTTACTTTATTATCCCCATAAGGATATGTGGCCTCTGCATTTAAAAGTACCTATCTTATCAAAAACTACACACACAGTACCTAGCATCAGTAATAACATATAGTGTAGACACATTTGGATCAGTGACCTTTCAATGAAAACAGACCAGCTGAAAGTGATGCATGCCATTTATTAATAACTTTAGAATTTATTTGGCTGTCAGTCTTGATCTTCTTGAATGACACTCCCCACAAACATCCACAACATGTCAAAACATGTAAGAACAAGAGACTGAAACAGAAAGAGGAGGTTTGACTGTGACAGAGGCCCTTAAAGAGCACTGACTACTATAGACAAAAGAGGGGTTTAGCTGGACAATGACTGAATAGTCATGGAGTCCTGCATAACGAGTGACACATGGACACACACATGAATACCCATAGCATCATCCAAAAACAACAAAAACAAGTTTTGGCCAAAATGGTACATAATGCGAAGGGGGAAAAAAGCTTATGTGTCACAAAGAAAAGTATTAAAAAAAAAAAAGAAGTGCATATGTTCACTGAAGAAACAAGAACTGTGCAGTGAACTTTGATACGTTTATGGCACAGTGTGTCCGCTACATTCATTTAGTAGTGGCGTCCCACCGATACGAATCCCCCCCTCCACTTCTTCAAATTTCTATAAACTTTATGTTTATTGCAAATACACCACAGCATTGAGTAAGAGAAAACTAAAGTAGCCTAAACTACAGGTAAGTATCTTGAATCATATACGCTTTAGTGGGCAGGGGAGGTGAATTAGCAACAGCGCATCTTGGAAGTGACAGATCAGCTGATCAGACAGTCAGAGTAGGAGTGCATCTTTACGATTCAGGCAACGTTGTAGAAAAGGTAGACTTATTATGGTAGTTTGAGATAACTCATCATTTTTAAAAGTTAAATAGATATTTGCCAAATATTGATAGCCAGCTACCATTACGTAACATAACTTAATTGCGCATGATGCCAACTAAGCTAATTTATAATATAGCATTAAGCTAATATCGACACAAGATCATGCCAACTCCATTTTCAGATGAGTTTATGAAAGTACCCATTTCTCGAAAAACAGAAAAAAAAACCCCAAAAACATCTGATGAGGGTGACCAGATGTTCCAGTTTTAACAGGACAGTCCTGATTTGTGGTTGTGTGTCCCAAGTCCCGACAAAAGTCTGTCAGGAAATGGATGTGTCCCGTTTCACCACTTACTACATTTGAGCAGCGGGGGAATAATCCTAGATATGAATATTAAACATGGCATTGACCACTACCTTGTGTACTGTGACTAATGACTTCAGTCAGATAAAACACCAGCTGCTGTTGTCAAGTTCAGAGGACTCTAAATTCTCAGTTGCCATGCAATAATAAAAACAATACTGCTGTATAACATCAAATATAGCAGAGTTCCAAATAAGCAGGGTCTAATTGATTATGAAGGAGCAGGAAGGAGGCTTGACCACTGGTGTTGCAGGTTTTTCCTCTTAGCTTGTTTAGTTTTTGACTACATAGTGTCTACTGTGTTTTTTCATTCAATAGAATCAGTGGAGCGAAAAGTTAAAAAAAAAAACTTCTGTTGGAAAATATGCATTTGAAAGCAGGTGTAGCAGCTTGGCATGGTTTATGATGGTTAAAATCAAAATTTAAAAGGAATAGCACTTTAAAACAACTTCAAACTAAATGTAATTTGAGATAAGCACCCAATGAAATGTGTAACGTGAACTGTTGCATTAGTGTAGCAGCTTCTAATTGGGTTTTGCGAAAGGATAAAAAATAATAATAATACTTTTGTGATAGGCATAATTTAACTGCAGAACACTTGACCATTGTTTATTGTGAGATGACTTGCATAAAAAACGTGTGCGTGCATGAGCATGGTTGCGAGCAAAAGTGTCCCGGTTTCAGACTAGAGAAATGTGGTCACGCCACAACCCCCCAGCGCGCCTGTCGCTGCTGCAGAAAAAAATCCTAGAGGAAACACTGTATCACCAAACAGATACTTGGATAAAAACATGTACTGACAAATGTCTTGTCATTTGATACTAAACTTTAATACCTAAGGGATAAATGTGATCACTTTCAGTGCATGCACAACATGAGCACAGCCCTTTCACTCATCTTTTATATTATTTATCTTAGATATGCTGTAATAAATAGAGAGTGCAAACAAGTAGATGAGCTAAAAAAAAATATGTAAACAATAACAACTTGCACACTTTACTTTAGAAGAGCTGGCATGTCTTACCTTGTCCCAGAAAAAGAGATAGGACTGACTAAACTCAAACTCCTCTATGTTAAATTTCTTCATGAAAGGAAGTCGCATGACGTTGAGGCACGAGAAGATCCAACATCTCCCTAATGATAACAGCAGGAAGACAATCATTATGGTTGGAGAGATTTAGATAGTTTGAACAGTTGAATATGTTTCACTGTACAGGTTAATACATTAATGAAAATTACTTGAAAGGGGTAACAAAAAATTATGAGTTACAAAACTTGATATCCTGTTTTGATTGAGGTCACCATGGACTATATGCATTAATTTCTGGAAACTAAGACTTAACTTTGTTGCCAACAGTATATCCACTAAACACACCATGAGTAGTGCCAACAGATAATACATTACAAAACAACATATGTGCCAAAAGAAGCAGATGTAGAACATGTCATACATCATCTGCAGCAGATTTTTGTGTGTCTACAACGGATAACACTGACAGAGATATAAATATATACACACATTTTTTTTTAACTGATTTAAAACCAAGTACAAGAACTATTTGCCTTTTTCATGTAAATTCACCTTGGATCAATGGGCTCGTTGCACAACTCTACTACTTCCTGAACTGACCATTATCTGAGGTCAGACACACCTGGATTAATCAGTTTGTCCAATAATGTAAGACAGGAAACAAAGGAGCCACATTAACTTCAGGAAGTAGTGAAGCTGTACAAAGAGCCCATAGCATTACTGTGGTGCATTAGAGGTACCTGAGTTTTTCTGGTTGGTGACAGGTTTGCCCTCTGTGGGGATAGAGTGCTGGAAGATGTGCACCGTATCTTGGACAGTCTGCCGGTGCAGGCAAACCTCTAATGGGTCGATGCAGGTTGACACATTCTGGGCCAATAGGTAGCGTGGTTCAGCCCTCAGACGCTTAAGAAAGGTGGACACCTTCTCCTGACTCAGACCTGGTGAATCAAGAAGTAAAAGGTTAAATAAATGATGACAGAATGAACAGAATAAATGGGTAGCGCAGTTAAATGATTAACTTGTAGTAGGGTGACTTTCACAGTAAAGACAGGAACAGAAAGCAGACCAACCATAAGCAGGAATTTCCCACTGCCCAATTCCCACGACTAATCTGCACCCTTTAGGCAGAGACAGTTCCCACTTAACGTCTGATCTATGAGCACTCACACAGTCAAATGTCATATAATGCCTAGACAACACCAAATCAATACTCATAAACCTACAGCATATCCTTTATTAAATAATGTAACCGTGTGGCATATCCTTTGTTCTCCCATTCCGACAAACATAATGGAGAGAAGTATATTAAGGGTACTGAACACCATTAGGGCTGGAGATGATAAAGACTGAAGGCTAAACTTGGACATAGCAAAGCCAGTAGTGGCAAACAACAGGGAACCAAAGATGCTTTCTAGTAGTACTATAAGAGGCTCGAGGGAGCCGACAGCTGGTATCAATAATCTGGGTCCATCTGTGAGGGGAACATACTGCAAGGTTTGTCTGGTCCAGCTGGACAGAGAAAAGACTGGAGGGGTTCACAGACTGACAGAATCAAACTGGCACTGGTGTGTGGTATGCAATTCCGTCAAATATTACTGAAAAACAATTAAACATTGGGACATTGCCTAGTCATGCATGCTGCCTAGAGTTCACCCCCTCCTCGCCCCCCAGTTGCATTCTGTTAGTTTCCACCAACACAAAGCCAACCACCACACATGAGGACAGTGTCAAACCTCCTTAAGTGTCATGTCTATATTCAGAGCTGGAAATAACAGAAACTGCCCTAAGGAGAGAACAGACAGAGTAGACTTGCATGGGTTGTTGTGTTATAACACTGCATTGCTTGTGGCACAATTTCTTAACACAAATTACTGTGGATCGACAGAGTTGAAGATATGAGATATCAGAGTAGTAGCTGACAACAGACTTCTAGCAGCTTATACAAAGTAAGGTGTCGGTTATTCTGTTAATGGATCAATACACCCCATAACAAATATATAGAGACTTGTCACAGATACAGATTTGCACTAAAACATTATATTGACTGATTTTGTACTTTGAAATGAAGGGATTATGAGTGAACAGTACTGCTAACGCAGCTCTGGAGGAGCTGCACGAACACATCTCCAAAACAAGCATCCAGAGGCATTCTACGATGTAGCCAGAGTTTACTTCAAATTCAAACATGTTCACCTCTTCCGGCTTTAATAAGCTGCGGATTGGGGTTACCACACTACCCGTGGTGCTAAAAACCCATTCAGACGTTGTGCTGGTAGTAACCCGACTCACGCTAGAAGTATGGATGCTTCACATGGATGCTTGCATCTTACATCTGGGAAAGCACCATTAGCTTCTCTTTGTTAAGGCGTGGTAGTCAATCATAATCATTTACCCTGATTGGAGAAACTAGGTGCTTGTCATTTTGAATGACGTATTACTTCAACGAATCACGAAAGCAGCACATAACGTAGATGATAGTTTAAGCTCTTACCATACCCGGTTGGGAGAAGAGCCATAACATTCTTGCCACCATTAAAATTCTTTCAAAACTGTTCTCTGTTCATCTTTTAAACAATCAATAAGCAGTACTTTTGACAACACCTTTGAAATTGCAGAATCGAAGAGGAGTTCAGTCTCCTCCATGCTAGCTGCCATGTTTTTCCAAAGCTACTGTGTGGAGAGTCTTCCTGTACCCTTCCTGGCCTGCACTTGGCACCCCTTTTCCCTAAAAGGCTACCGAAAGATGCCTTTTTTGTGGGCCCTGCCATGGAGTGTTTCTTCAGTATATCCTTTTCCGCTATGTGAAGGCTCTGGTGTTGGCTTGAGGGTATAATATTTGGTCAGAATTAAATCACATACTGTAAATCAAGAACACAAGAAAAATATAAAAATATATAAAAAGACCTAAAAACCTACACACACCTATAAAATAACTGTATGCATAAAAGTCCATAAAAACTCAAGAACCTCACGAAAACTGTTTAAAAACTTAGGAGACAATACAATAAAATAATAACAATAATAAATAACCTACAGCCAAATAAACTAAAATCCACTGCAAGGAGGAAGATTTAGTACAAACACACAACCAACATATTGCACTTGCCTTCATTAAATACTGGCCAACAGTCAAACTGTGGCAGGTAAAAAAAAAAAAATTGTGTTGTGTGTGTAATACTGCTGTGTGCCCTCCTGTGTCCGAGGTTGTATGTACTGCATTTGTGTTTGAACAGGAGGTGAACTAGATGTTCTGTCTGTATTAATTTTCTGAGCTCTCTGGTGACAGCGTTGTGTATATATGGTGTTCAACAATGAGGTCAGTGTCAATGATTATTTCTGTAGGACGTCTTTGTAGAGCTTTTCTCTCCCTCTGTGTTGTGTTACCATACCACAGAGACACCAAATGTTATGACCATCCAGGTTCCCTGTAGACCTGGATGCAGGCCTGTTTTCCTGAGCAGCCTTATAAAATAAAGTCTCTGCTTTTTTCCCCCTAGTGTTTAAAGCCTAGCTCAAGTCTAATGTCACCTGTAAACCCAGGAATCTGTACCTGTGGGGCCTCTCCACCTCAGCCCCTTCAATAAAAAGAGGCTGCAGAGGGGGTGGGTTCTTCCTGAAGTCCATAACCACTTCTTTTGTATTGGTCACATTAAGGATCAGGTCGTTTGCAGTTATTTCTGCATTCGGTGAAGTTTGCACCTTCTATCTTTGACTCTTCCCATCACCGTTGCAACCTTGGAGTGGTCATTCTCCAAATTGAAACTCATTAAAACCACCTGAGGAGCACAGTGGGACGGGACACAGAGTGGACTTGTTCATAGAGAAAATGGATATACAGCGCATCGTGGACGAGCTCGTGGAACACAAAGTTAGTCATTTGTCCTTTAAATAGTGGTGAGTAGGTTTGTATTACATATTGGATTTGTGTTTGCACATCAACATGTGGGCCACCGTGCCAGTGCTACTAAGCCTCAAAGTTATTGATTCAGTAGCCTGCTGTGCTCCCATTAGTTGAAATAGTTCAAGTGGGTCAGAGGTCTGCATGGTACTGAATTTTCAGTCCCGCACCTGTACCATATTATGTCCTGCTCTCTCAAAAGTATCACTTCACTCCTGCCCGCAACCATAGGGAGAGTTCAGTCCCACACCACATACATTTGTGCCGTGCCTGCAGGTCTTGCAGGATTGCCACGGGACTGCAGACTAGGCCTCAACTGATTATCAGCCCCACCAATATATCGGGTCGATATTCTGCATTTTAGGGTTATTGTATTGGCCATAATTTCCACATACTTCCACCGATAAGTTCATACAATTTTCACAACCAATTTTGCGACCATTTCGTTTTGAGTGCAGCTGCCTAACTTCTCTTGCTCAGTACAAGCACTGACATGCCCCTCACAGCTTCTGATTTGTTTAGCACAAGGAATACAGCCAATCAACACGCAAGGCTGCCAAAGGCTGTGAACAGTTTCAGGGCAGCTGTGGTGCAAATGGGGGCATGGTGAGAGTACTTGAAACCGAGAGAACAAGCTCCCTTCAAGGTAAGCATACACAAAGCCTCCGCCCAGGCAATAAGTCACAAACACACCAAAGTTGCAAAAGCACGGCATCACAGTGTTTTTATTAGTATATAGGGGCCTACTACTTGTGAAAATTGTCCATTTGATCTGTGTAACGAGGGAAACTTTTAGCTCATGTAAGGAGGAAACATTACAGCGTATATTCTTACGGAAACAGTTGTACATAACCGTTAAGTAATTTTTAAACCCCCCATATAGAAATGTGAACATGTCAGTAGTTGTACACAAAAGGTAGGATGAAAGCCACAGTCAAGGAAGACGAAGTAAAATGTCTTTGTGTTTGATCTGTCTAGCCATTTGTTTGTGCTAGCCTCCTAGCTACTTGGTGGTGCCAGTGCTGGCAGTAGCCATCTATAAGGAGTTTGTCCAGACATTGGATGTGTGCTAGGTACAATGATCCAAATACTTCTTTGTAAATTCCCTTTATTTGTGATGTGAAAACACACTAGCTCAGATAAATGGTAATGAATGAGATAATTATATTAACCTCAATTGACCTAAATACCCAAGTACTGATCATTCTCTCGTGCTAATGATTCTTAACATTCGGAACGCTGACTTTAAAAGAAGCAGCCGCAGATCGTCCCACTTTCATTTAAAATTTTTTTCTTTTACCCAACATTAAAGTTATTGTATTGAATAAATAACAGTAAACTTGATTTTTAGTTCCCAATCAGTTCATTTTATATTACTTCTTAATGTGCTAAAAACGGCACATTTTCACTTGTTATATATTTTATCTTTTTATTGATAATTGTGTAATTATATTATTTCATTTCCAGTTTTATTCTAAGTTATGTTTGGTTTTATTTTACAAATGCTGCTGGCAGCTCCCTGCACTTGTCATTTTTACAATTATGCAGACTTAATGGACATGAAGGTCTGTGTCAGTATGTGCCATTTTAAATTTAACGTGAATAATGTTTTTATTTATTGGTTGCACATATCCGTTACCGGCCTCCCAATTCCATTATTATCAGTCCCGACAAAACCATATCAGTCGACCCCTACTACAGACCTCTAAAGTGGGTCAGAATGATGTGGTCACTGTCTCCAGTGCTGAACTGCTTTGAATTTGTGCCGTTTTATTATTACGAGCAAAAATGTAATGTAATATTACAAACATTTAATATGTGTGCTTCTAAGCCCCACTATTGCAGGCATGTGTATGTTGTAAATTTAAAGTGATATTATGAGCTTTATTGGGTTTAAAGGGCCAGCTCATGTATGGATTTGTTCAGCTTGCGAGATATGAATTTTTATCATTACACTTAGAGGACAAAGTTCATATGTCACAAGAATGTTTCAGACTTACATTTTCTCCTGGCTCCATCATGACTATCTGATGTCTACAGGCATTTAAAGACATGCAGTAATGGTGAATGGAGATGCTAATGCACATGCACTGCTTGCAAATTTCAGTCAGTAATTGTCTTGTTTTTTAATGGGGGGCTCAAAATAAAATTCTGGTTACTGTAGTTTGGCCAGGGGTGTCCCTGATGCTGATAATTATTAGGCCTGAACACATCGGCGCAAGCCCTATTGAGACCAGACCACAGTGATCGCACAGGGATGAAATATGCCAGGGATGAAATATGCCAGGGATGCAGTCGCCAGGGATGACTCTCACCACTCACACACACATTCACAGCAATGAGCCCTTTCCGAGCATGTGCACGTCACACACACAATGCATATTTACTCCTGCTTAAAATGAATGGGAGTCTATGGGATACACCCACTCAGGGTCACTGACATGAGTGCAAGTACTCCACATGTGACACTGAACCCCACAGTGACATGGGGGAGGTCAAAAGCTTTCATATGAGGCCAAGTGTGTGTGTGTATGTGTGTGTGTGTGTGTGTGGGGGGGGGGGGTCATCAGAAAAATGCATACTTGTTCCTGCGTAGGTTCTTTATTTTTAGGCCTGAGCCTCAACACATCAGTGCAAGGCCTACTACGTCCGCAGTGATCACACTGGGATGACTCTCATCTCTCTCACACACACACACACCCTTTCTGAGCATTTGTGGGGTGGGGGGGTATGGGTATTATATTGTGACTCTGGTCTCTTGACAGGTCGTCAGAATCTGTTCATAATGACATGCCTGGTTAATATAAATAGTTCCTGCTTGGATTATTTTTTTTCTCCTGCCCTTTGAGCTTAAATTTGACTCCTGAATATGAAAACTCACCAAAATTTGCATACACAAGCGTGAAAAACTGCGAAAACATGTAGGTTTCATAAATGTCAGAAAAGAAAAGTGTCTACAGCGCCCCCTTGAAAAGTCAAAACAAATTGGGCCAATGGGAAAGGATCTCCAAGTGGGGTTTGGTGTAGACCTATGAAAATCAGTACACATCATGAGGAGATGAACAAAAAATATTATGCCTACACCTAGAAACCAACAGGTGGTCTGCCACCTTCAACTGAATTTTAAAAAATGCAGAATCATGGTTCTCGCTGTCATCATATTTTAACAAACTCCTCCCTGGCCGTTGGACTCAATGAGCTCAGAAATCAGTGAACACTATCTAGACAAGTGGGACATCAAAATTTGTTCACATTTTTTGGAAAAGTTGCATTGTTTAGTGCTGCAAATTTTGGGGGAAAAATTACCACTACAAAAATTGCTTCAGCTTGGACATATGAACATCGATTTAAAATTTCCCTCAGATGTCTACGTATCTGCTGGCCTTACATCCATTTAGCTAAGGATATTGTGATTTAGCACTATAGAAACCCTTGAAATGTATGAAAAAAAGAAGATTACAAGGCACTCTCATATGTGAAATTTAAAAAGTCTTTATTACATTGGCTTGGTTACATAAACCTATTAAAAGACCTAGCCTTCATCAGGGAGTCAAACAGTGTACAAACACTTACTGTTTAACTGCCCGATGAAGGCTAGAATGCCAAAATGCGTTGGGGTCTTTTAATAGGTTTATGTAATCAAGCCAATGTAATAAAGGCTTTTTTAATTTTCACACATATGAGAGTGCCTTGAAATCTTCCTTTTTTCATGGTCTAAATTTTCCCATCCAAAGAGCACCTCAAATATTACTTATTGGAGTCCAGGTAGCACTACTGAACAAAACTCCCTTGAAATGTACTTCTAGTAAAACAGCATCATTTCAGACATACCAACACCAATTTGTCAGAAATTTGACTCAGAAGTCTACCTCCTGGGCCTACACCTGTTTATCAAACTAAATCATCATTTCGCACTATAGTCCCCCCTACAGATTTGACAAATATCTTACTTTAGCAATGTTACATTTAGTAAAATGGCTGTAGTTCAGACATATGAACACCGATTTGCCTGAAATTTGAATTTGATATCCGATTTTCAGATTTACATCTGTTCATCAATAGAAATTGTGATTTTGCTCTATAGCCCCCTACAAATTATCCTTTACTAAAATGCCTGTAGTTCTGACATACAAACACCAATTTGGCTCAAATTTTATCCTTTACTAAAATGCCTGTAGTTCTGACATACAAACACCAATTTGGCTCAAATTTTATCCTTTACTAAAATGCCTGTAGTTCTGACATACAAACACCAATTTGGCTCAAATTTTACTCTGTTGTCAGTCTCACAGTTCAACACAACATTTCAATAAAGGCACTCTACTGCGCCCCCTACATATTTATAAAAAGTGTATGTTTATGGCATAATGTAGCATCCTGCCTCACTGTCAGCTGGCGTTGGCGGTTGTATAGGGAGGCAATTGCTAGAGAAGGCAAGGCCTTTGAGACTGCTTGCAGTTTTAATTAACTTTGCAGTGGTACTATGAACGAGTCAATGGTAGACTACTGTGTGCTCCTATAGCCGACAGCTGTATTGAATTAGCCAATCAGAACACGGGTCTGAAATAGGCAGTGTTGGCAACTTTTAGCGACAAAAATCGACCGACCTCCCCCTCCCAAAATAAATAAATAAATAAATAATCTCACTCTAAACAGTCTTGGAAATTTAAGAGCCTTTGATATAGCACCATTAAAGCCAATATTTAGAAAAGGTAGAAAAAGTGTTTACACTAAATGTAACTACCATGAATCTTAAATTAAATTATTTAGCCAAAAGCAAAACTTTTTTATTAGTGCAGCTGTGAAACCCGATGAATGAAATAATCTGATCCCACCGATTTGAACACTGATTTACACAATCGTGAGTTTAATAGGACTGAGCGATTCAGCGTGAATAGAAGTCTGTTTCCTGATGAAAAACACTTCAATGACCTAGTGGCACTTTGAAGAGTCTGACAGGTTCATACATTTCTAACTTCATTCTTGACTTAGCTAGCTGCCTGTGATAACTGGTTGCCATCAGGTAGCTGAGAACAGTACTTCCTTAATATTTAAGGTGTTTCAGACATCCGTTTAAACAACTGGGGTGTTGTCTGCATACTCACGATCTATCGGCATGAACTGACAAACCATCTAAGAACAGACCGATGGCACAGTCATGCTAGCAGGCTGAGATGCTAAAGCCTTGGATGCTAACTTAGCCAGTTAGCTGCCTCAGCTGTCACCCTGTAGCTGTCAAATACAGACCGTCACATAGCTTGAACACAAAAAACATGGCAATGACTGAAACAAGTACAAATTCCACTCCACGTACCAGTATCCATATTTCCCGGGATCTTGGGGAGTGTTTTCTGTTTTCCTAAAAAGTCACCGGCTCTTTGTTTATCTCATTCGCCGACCGTCAGTCGGTGTGAAAGCAGGGTGCGCTCGGTTATGGACTCCCGGTCTGTTTTTGATGTGGCGGTGGGGCGGAGTTATGTAAGTGAGACCCCCACCCTCAAATCCCCGACTGTAATCTGACGAGGCAGACAATTCACACCGGATCGAACCAGAATGTAAATGTGTACAGTGAGTTAGGAGAAAAAAAACGTACGAATTTCAATAGAACTTTTGGTCGCACGTGTCCAGACAAGTATATATATATATATATATACATATATATATATATATATATATATATATATATATATATATATATATATATATATATATATATATATATATATATATATATATATATATATATATATATATATATATATATTCCATGTCATGAACCTGTATGAATTACATTAAATGGATAGATTTGTCAAATTGCACATAGCTTACGTTGATTAAAAACCCATAAATATAATGCATATAGATTTTTGGAGCTTTACGTCGAAGTGTCATATTAACACTTTGGGTTGGTCAAAATTAGCTGCAAAAAGGGGTTTCAAATCAAATGTTAAATCAATCTTGTGCATCAAGTTGTAATAGTTATGTAATGAAACGAATCACCCTATGTCGAAATGCTTAAGGTAATAAATTACTAAATAATCAAACACGCACTCATACGCGCGCGCACACACACACAATTGTTCTATAACTTTTTACGGCAAAACTACAACGTTCACCACTTTCATGAGATGTTTGTATTTGTCTTCGTGTTATCCTCCTCACAGGCGCAACAGGGATGGCATTGAAACAAACGTTGGAGACGTTGAAACAAAAGGTTAAACTACTGGTTTCATTTGACATTATGTAATTTATAAGAAGTGGCTATACTGCCTCTGTTTTTCCACGCATCATGTGAGTGGCAGAATGTACAGTAAAGATAAACAAGCGCCCCCAAAGACCACTTTGAGCAGATGCGGTAATTCCGTCTAAAGCGTCCGGTTTGAAAAGTAAAATGTTCAGTTACAGTGGGAAAGAACTGTCAAAATATAGAAAAAGATGAAGCTTCAATCCTCAAAATTAACTCCTTAAATATATTCAGCAATATTCATATGTCAGATTCTCTTCACTTCATCACTGACCATCAGCTTTTATTCTGAAATTTGGAAATGTGCAGAGTGTATTAGACATTTTGCTATTTTCACTGTTTACATTTTTGCAGAACAAGCCTAATTTCTGGCTCAGATAAGTGCCAGCGGAAACCTTTTTGAGATACGCCAAGATGATATACAGATATTCACTTTCTTTTTCTTGATTGAAGTGTAAGAAATAGATGGGGAATTATGTTAAATTACACTTTTAAAAAAAACCCACCCTGTATTATCCCAATTTTTTTCAACTGAACATTATTCAACATTTAACCAATTTTTTATTCATTTATTATTATTGCTGTTGTTGTTGTTACCTAGCGACCAGAGGGGGAAAGGGGTATTGTTTTTGAGTTTGTTTGTCTGTTTGTTAGTTTGTTTGTGTTGTTTTTAAGCAGCTTAATGCAAAAACTACTTGACTGATTTTCATGAAATTTTCAGAAAAGTTGCAAGGTTATCTACCTTGGCAAAGGTCAGAGTGTTTTTTTACTTGTTAAATTTTCTATTTAGATTTTTGTCGCACATTCCAAAAAATCATTGGGGCAATAAAACAATTAAAGCATTGTAAAGTTCTGTTACTTCTTTCCATCAGGGGTAAACATGTCTTAAACTGCACAGAATTAAATCTTTTTTAGTGTGTTTTTTTTCTTTGAAAATGTCCTGTATATTCTCTAATGGGGACTGCAGACAGACCATCCCTGTTCTTCTCTTCTTCAGCCATGTCTTTTGCATATTGTGATTTTGCTTATTCTACTTTTCCGTTTTAATGGTGTATCACAGGTATGTAAATGACATTTTTCTATTAGATAATCGACACTCTTCCTAGCTCTGAATGACCCTGGTTTCTTGACTCCTAGCTGCACTGTCTGTCTTTCACCTAGAATCTAGGGTTCGATTGAACCCAGTTTAAGAACCACTGATCTAGATACTGATTGACCTGATGGTCCATCCCACATTCCTCTGGGCCCAGACAAGATGACGACACTTCTGGACACAGAAAACATATGACTTCCTTTTGGTGCAGTGTTTTCCAGAGTAATTCTCATTCCATGTGGCTCTGTTGGCTATAGATGAATAATGGTTCTTAATGTAATGGCTTTCATTATATTCAGCTGTGACTTGCACTACCACTTTTTAAGTTGTTAGACATGTAGATTTCTTGAATCCTCTTTTTCCCTAAATAGATAGATTACTTCTGAATGGTCCTTTTGTACCAATTCATAATTATAATCACCCAATTATTACAAATCATTACCCTGTCTCAGCTTTTTCTTGAATGTGTTGCCACATGAATGTGAAAAATCCAGTATAAACAAACTAACTATATGAAATGTAACTTCTTTTGTATTCATAGTCTTTTATATATGGAGGTGGAAAAAAGTTTTTGGATACACCATGCATTTGTGATACTGTATAATCCATTAACAATCATTTTTAAGTCACTGAAACCTGCCAAGTATAGTTCTCTTCTCACAACCCACATGTTCCCTTCTGCATGTGCTCTGTTCTGTTGAGGTCAAAACCGATACTCAGGACATGCAGTAACATGTTGAAACTGTCATTAATTTTATATATATATATATATATATATATATATATATATATATATATATATATATATATATATATATATATATATATATATATATATATATATATATATAATGTAAAAGGCGCTTCGAAAAACAAAATATAAATATTGTGGAAAAAGAAACTATAACCAGAAAAATCACTTGCATCTGTTTGTCTGTTGCAGCCACATCTTTTATTTTTCTGAAAATGTTTTAAGGGTTTTAAGGGTGTGCCCAAACTTTTCTCTATATGTGTGTGTACACGCGCTTTGGAGTAAAACTGGACTCTTTCCAGATGGAGAGTTTATATTACCGTTCATGTTTTCCTGTAATTTAGGATGTGTCTCTGCCTGTGTGTGTGTGTGTGTGTGTGTGTGTAAAACTGTTCCTTCCTTCCTTACTGTTGGACAAGAGCAGGATAAAGGAAAGCCTGTGAAATGAGACTATTGAAAAGAGAAAAAAGAAAGTGGGAGTAACAGTGTGCCTACAACACTTTCTACACGCGGTTTGTGGAGTTTCTACACTATGTATATGAGAACAATTCTTAAACTCTATTGAGGAAGTGAACAAATCCTGTGATGAGCCTTTGTCACAGGCAGACATGTATGGTCATCTCCTCCGTTCTCTCAGCTGTCTCTGCATTCTCTCGACTGGTAAGTAACACATTAACGCTTTTTGGTCAAATTTCAAAAGTAATATTTTCATTAAAAACATGTCCTATCTTGTGTGAAATTGAAGTTTCAGAAAACAACTGTGAGAATGGAAATTAAGTATGTCAGTTTCTACAAACTAGTAACAGTTTCCTACACAGTGTTTTCTAATATTTACGGTCGAGATTGATTTACTAAACCTCCCATGTCTCATACATGTAGCAACACTTTTGTTTATTTCATTTATTTCAATGACAGCTTACATTTTCCCTAAAATGAGCTAAAATAATCTTCTGTCTGTCAGGTTTCGGTGCTGAGGAATGTAGCCAGACTGTTCTAAACAGACGAGACACCTTTTATGTACCAGTAGGGGGAAGTCTGTCACTGTCATGTGTGGTCCAGCACTGTGGAGACTCCTGGAATGGTACCTGGATTTGGAGAAATTCAACAGTTGATAAGTTCAACAATGTTGAAAGCACTGGACAGCATCTCTTGACCAGTTTGCATCTGTCAGAAAATCAAACACGCCTTGTTTTGAGTTTTCCTAGTGTCAGCCAATTAGATGAAGGTTCTTATGGATGCAATGTTAAATGGAGCAAAGGCGAGAGCGACCAGGGACATTTGCAGTATGTGAACGTCACTGCAGGTAAGTAAAGAGAAGAAATGTGAAGAGTGTTGTATAAAGTACTGGAAACTCATATTTGAGTAGAAATACAGGTACTCTACCAACAAATGACTTTGGTAGAAGTTCAAGGCACTGACTGAAATACTATTCAACTTAAAGTCTTTAAAAGTATATAGTATGTACTGTATTTAAGTATAACAAGCTGTTTATGCAGTTCTTCCACATTTGAAAATGGACAGGCTCACACTGAAGTACACCAGGCCATTTTTCCTTTTATCAAGTTTCTCTTAGTTTTTTAGGTTAGCTTGAAATACAGTAGGTTAAGACAAGTGATGAGATGAGTAAAAAAAAAACAACAAACCTTGAACCAATAAAAAAAACTACTGCAATTAATATATACACATATGCATAACATTCATATAGGGTGTACCCCGCCTTGTACCTGGATTAGGCCCCCAGTGACCCTGTGACCCTAGTCAGGATAAAGCGGGTTCAGATGACGAGATGAGACATATACATAACATTACAAGCTTAGCTTTAAAATAAAACCACGCCTAATAAAATGGCTACACTGGAGAGTACTGAATCAAACTATACTGAATAAAATATATATTTAATATACAATTAAATGCACTCAAGTAATGAAAGCAGAAGGACAAGTAAATGTTAATAACAACCAAAGATAGTTAGAATTTAGAATATGATACAATTCAGGGGCCTCATATCCAAAAGGTGCGTACTGTACACCCAAAAAAGTGTACAGTACGCCCTTTTCCACGCTCACGTTCAGATGTACAAAGAGATTTCTCGTCATGTTAAAATTCTGTCTCGCGAGACTATTGACACGCCCCCCGCGTTTCAACATATTTGGGGTAAACCGTTTGAAATGTCCACACAAACACGTCAAAACTATTTTACAATTAATGGAGCATATTGAGTAGGCAGGGGCTGCGCATGGGAAAAAATGTCTCACCAAGTGACTTCAAAAAGCCTGTTTTCTGTTCTTCTTATGTGTGAAATCATTAATGCCAGTCTCGTGCTACCCTTTCTTTCTGACTGAGCGGCAAACAATGTTTTGCTCAGGAATCGTTTCTGACTTTTGTAACTCCTTACAGAAGTCGGAAAACCGACATCGTTGTGTTGTGTTAGCTTCGCATCTTTTCATTAATTCTCCCCAACATGTAATATCTGTTGATATTAATATTTTCGCCCCTGCCTAAGAATCAACAGGCTCATTTGCTACATTACTCGCTGGTTCTTCTTCATCACTTGTTTCCTCACAGATTGTACTGCTAGCAGACTGGCTAGTTATGCTAGTTAGTTAGCTAGCGGTGGTTGATTGCTGTCCATCGTTGCATTTTTGGTAGTAGTAGCCGCTACAGCAGGCTGACTACTCCACACGTTGGGTAGTTTTAATGTTTTCTGAAGTCATTCTGTCACTCTTTCCTTTTGTATTGCTTGTAAATGTCTTTTTTGGTCTCGCTCTCGTGCTTTCTCTGAGCCGACATTTTCGCTCGCTTTTTTTTCCCACCTACTTCTATTAACATTAGTCATTTGACATTTGCAACCGGTGCCCCCCTGGTGGTGAGCCCCGGGGATGCAGCCCTTTCAGATCATTTTTATAATCCATCAAGGTTTAGAGGCGATACTCGGAAAGAAAAAGAAAAGGTTAATTCATCCGAGTGATATGCAGATCAAAGATACACAGATACACAATTCACCTTTGACCTCATCATCGGGTCGTGCAGTGAGGGGAATCCCAGAGGAAATCCCAAATGCAGAACCTGTTTATACAAATTTGCATATATGCAAATGTGGGAATAGAGAGGGAGGAGTCTGGCTGTCCAACAAATGTGATGACTACCACACTGATTTACAGATTTGGTCATACACCAGGTTTCAGTATTAAATCCACACAAGTCTGTGGACATGAGGCCCCAGGATTTTAAAACATGGTAAAGGAAAAGATAAGTAGTCACAGTATTGACAATGATGCCAACATTGCAGAAAAAAAACATGTTGTTGTTATTATAAATATCAGGAATTGATTCTACTTATTTATTTATTTTGAGTCTACATTTGACTTCATAAACAAAGAATACAAAGTCTAAAACAATGGCATCACAGCAGCTAGTTTTACCCCATAGGGTCATTCAACTCTCCCTCACACCAAGAGTTTGACAGATTTAGTGTCAACCACCATTTCCACTTATGCATTATGTGTTTAGGCCCAATGACAAATCAGTTTACTGACTTTGTTGCAATTAGCTTGCAGTGATACTGCACATTAAAAGTGTATTTAAGTAAAGGTTTGCAGTTGAGTTCAGAAATATAGTAAAGTAAAAGTGAAAGTTAACTAAATTTAAAAAAAAAAATACTTAATGGAGTACAAATTCTCCCAAAACATACTTGAGTACAACAGTGAAGTATTTTTACACCATAAGTATAAAATAATGAATATAAATCCTACTATAATAACACCAGAGTATCTAATTGTATTTCTATTTCCATCCCCAGTTCTCTACTCTCACAGACCGATACTGCACAGGGTTTTAGTTTGTGCTGCTGCGTCTCTATGTTTTCCCATTATTCTGGGACTAGCACATTGTCTGAGTTCAGAGGTCAAATCTCAGCCACATCCCATGACTCAGAAAATTGTTGTGACCGAGCCTATAGTTGTGCACAGAGACCGACAGCAGCTGATGGCTCCTCATCCTCCACCTCGATGTCCTGTTCCTCAGAAACACAGCAGCGCTCCATCGAAAAGAGGTACCTGTGGTTATTCATTAAAAATCCAATTCTAAAATAAAATAAAAACAACATCTAAGCCTAAACTCAGCCTCAATAACAGAACCACATTTGGATCAACTGATTAAAATTCCATGCTGAATGTGATTAGACAGTGTGCAGTAAATGGAGCTATCTTTCAAACCTACATTTTATTCCCAACAAAGCCTAGTACATACTATATCAAATGTTTGAACTGAAAAAATGTTAACATTTCAGGAAAAAAATAAGGTCATGGCAATTCAATAGCAAGAAAATGCAAAAGTCTGGGAAAGTTAGTAGTATTAAAAAAACAACAACTGGAGAACTTTTTTTTTTTTTTTTTACAACTTACACAACTTTAAGTTAAAGTTCCCAGACATTAACAGAATGTTGTTAAAAGAATAAAGGATGACAGATAATGATAAAGAAGATGTCAGTCCTTTTTATACGTGTTTTGCTGTCTCCTTAATCAAAGTAACCTTTGTTCCTGAATATCTTTATGTTTCTATGTTGTTGTTTTTGTTTTGTTTTGTTTTTTTACATCATTCATTTCCATTTGTATTTACATCTACACAGTACCATAACTGTTTTGGAACTGGCTGGTAGATCTATTGGTTGGTAGGTCTATTTATGTATAATGTTAAAACAGCTGTAATATGTTGCACCCCCCCCCCTCTCCTTTTTTGTTACAGCTCCAGTCAAGCGCCAGCAAAGGTCTGAGGTGCGTGAATATCCTTTTCCACACAGGATGCCCTTTACACCACCCTAAACATTGTGCTTCTCCTGCCTAACCTTGAATTTTTTTTTTTTTAATTATTATTTTTTGGTGTGCATGACCTAATATGTCTGCTTTACTAACTTTGTAAATTCAATCTGTTACAGGTAGTGGTGTATGCAGACCTTTCCCAGGATGCCTTGAGGCAACAGGCAGCCACCAGAGAGCCTCCACAGGCCACAGTCTATACATCACTCAGATTTACCTGAATGATAACTGTGATACTCATAGTTTTAGGATGTTTTTAACTCTTGTAAAGTTTTTTTGTGGCTTTGTCTGTGAAAGGACTTTGGATTGAATGTCTCTAAAATTTTTGGTGAAATACTTTTTGGATTCTTGAGACTTTAAGGAGGCACAATATTTGGACTTATTTGGACTTGTCTATGCATGTAGTCATGTCAGTATATCAATTTCCTATATATACAGTACTCAGCAGAAGTGAGTATACCCCAACAGATTTGTCACAAAACCTTTATTTTTATTATAATTATTATTTTTTTTTTGAGAATCAACATTTCATTTTCTATGGGATACTATACAATAAAAATCCTGCCACATATGTGGACCAGCGATCACAACCAAACTTTCTAAATTTGAATATGGAAAAGTAATTTTCCTAATAAATTAATTCAAGCCAAGACCATGTTGCAAAAATGGGTACACCCCAATCAAAGTCTGAGGAGCAAATCTAGATTTGAACACTTTGATGCATACTGGTCACTACAGTGGACAGTTCTTCTACAGTTGTTCTCTTGTATATTCATGGGTTTTGTTGTTTTAGTTCCATATCAGTCAGTTCATATCATTACTGTAACTGGTCTGTTCTTAATACATAATCTGCACTAACATGTTTACCTGTAAATTAATTACTTGTTGTTATTAGACTGCAATTAACAGTCTTCTAAAACAAAACAAAAATATTAAAAATGTTTTATTTTATTATAAATACACATTTATTTGCTACAAAGATTAAACAAATGTTGTCCAGCTGAGTGGATATTTTTGTAAAAAAAAAAAAAAAAATAGGTTCATGAAAAGTATTTCAATCACACTGCTTTTTTCATGCCTAAAGAGAAATAAAAACACTTGGGGAAAAAACATCTTGACTACGGTTCTCATGAGTTCTCATCAAAGGATCAAACTCCATAATTATAATGAACAGGAATTCAATCACAGGTGAATCTAATTATTCATTAAACAGGTTCCCAACAGACAACTGTCTATAAAAAGGCCTTGTTTAACAAAGAAAAACCCATTCCATTCAATGTAAGCAGCTATAGCACCACATGGAAGAGAAATGTCAGATGACCTCATGTTCATCTCATGGAACCTTCTATCAACCTTCTATCAACCTCCAAATATTTTGAAACTGTTGTTGTGTTCTTTGAGATATTGATTAAAATCTTACTTTTCAAAGAACTTGTACTCATTTTTGCTGAGCACAGTACTGTATATGTCAAGTTTGAAGTAAATCTTTTCTTTAAATAGACATTTGACCTTTTGTCTATTATAAGTAAATAGGAGAAGAAAAAAGATTAAAGAAATTAATAATAAAAAATGTTGTAACTTTAACCTACTACCTATTTTGGATCACTGGTAATCTATAAACTCAATTTATTATGAATTCAACCAATAGTATTGCTGCTACAGATTAGAAGTAAATTGGGATTTTTTTAAATTAAAAAAATAATAATAATAAAATTTGGACCTACTTTTCCCAAAATATAACCACATCTATTCTGGGTCACTAACAGTATATAAACCAAATTTGGTATGAATTCAACCAATGTCTTTGCTGCTAGAGTGTTAAAAAACAAACAAACATCTGAACCAAAAACAATACCGCTTGCCTCCCTGTGTGTGTGTGTGTGTGTGTGTGGGGGGGGGTCATATATGGAATTTTATTATAGAAAATGTAGTTTGATTGTTATGTCTGGTATGTGTTACAATGTGACTATGTATAGTAAGTTGTATATCTGTGATATAACTTTTGTGATATGAATATAAAGGTGGGTATTTAAATATCTAAAACACCTGGCTGTAATTTTAACATTATAAATCATTATTATTATTATTATTATTATTATTATTATTATTATTATTATTATTATTATTATTATTATTATTTTTACTTTACTAAAAGTAAAACATTTCCTATAAAATATGAGAAATGTGAAAGAAAAGAAGGACACATGAATGACACAAAATACAACATTTTATTTTAGAATAAATTCTCAATGGCACATTACATAACGAAATATACATATACATGTGTAGACATCTTTTAAATTAATATATTTCCTGTTATCATTTCACTGTATTTATTAGCATACTCTGCAGTTACATTTTTAGATGACATCAATGCAAAAGAAGGTATCATTTAATAAATTAAGCATTTTAACAGAGAAAAGGCTGCAGGGCATTTAGGCGATACCTGCTACAAACTAAATGACATCTGAGCTTCCCGTTTCAAACCAGATCATGTCTGTCCCTGATTCCCTTGTTGGAGGTTATCACATGTCTACACTAACTGTGCACAGTGTGTGTTACTCAACACATCTGCTTCTAATCCAGTTAAAGATACTTCTGAAGTACCTGTGGGAAGTGAGGTGGTAAGAAGCTGAACATGTTCCTGGTGAAGTTAAAAGGTCACCTTAATTACAAATGTGGATTTTGGGTGAACAAGCAGCAGCCTCACGAACACTTGAACAAACCTATCAGCAACAGGAATGGTTCTCTACATAGTTAGAGTACATAGACATTCTTCCAATGACCATCCAGTCTGTTTGTTTGGTCACAAAAGGAAAAACCTGTGTCTTTATGCTATTTCATTATACAAACACTTTACTATCTCCAGTTTGTGCAGCTCCACACTAATGCTCTAGTATAGTAGAGGAGTACAGATATTGACATATTATCCTGTTGTGCTTGTAAGCAACTGGCTTTTCAATGTACTTCTAAGAGAGACGTTATAAGTACAACCAACAAAGCATAAATAATAATAAAAAAAAAAACTAGTAAAAAAAAAAAAAAAGCTCCAAGTTCACATTCAAAGTGTTTTTGCCAAAGGTGGTTCAAATGTTTAACAAACCAGGAGCATGTTCTTTTAAGCCATCATTTATGGCTCGAATGCTCAGCCATGGAAACTTTAAACTCTGTTCAAAAGTTCCACTAAACAATCACAGATACACAACGCTAGCAAGTTTCACTGGGAGGTATTTAAAGGTGAAATGTTTTTAGCAAGTGCAATGACTATTTTCAGCAAATGTGGGTGTTGATCTGCAACCCACAACGGTGCTGTAATCAGATCTAGAAGATTCTTCTCCCCTCACATAGTGAGAGAAAGACAGAAACACACAGACAGAGAGAGAGAGAGAGAGCACATTAGTGGTTAAAAGGGCTTTAATAGATTGTAAGGCGCAGCTTTGGCTAAAATACGCTTATGGCAAAATGTGTTGTTGGCAGTGTCCCCTTCTGTGCCCCATGTGAGATATTTTACACAAACCCAGCACTTCAGGGATACTTCATTGATTTGATGTAACCATTACCAGTTAAGAAATGGTGTTTATAGGATGTACTGAATGTTGGCAATATCATGTTCATAGTGCAGTATACACAATGCAGCAGCTAGCAAGGTTACAAAAGCATTAGGAAATCAAAGGTCCCTCAAAAAGCAACTTCGTATGCAAGGAGAGTGGACAAGTGTGTCCCCTCCAAGGCTCTGCTAGTGTACGTCTATATACTGTGTTTTTGTGTATATGTACTGTGTATGCGTGGCTGTGTACTTTTTTGAGCAATAGAGGAACTGCTGCCAGATGTACCATCCGAGGGCGAAGGCAAAAGGAAATATCCTGATATTTGACAGGAGAGATCTTAGACATTGTTTCCACTCTGTGTGTAGATAAAGAGTAACAGATCAGCTATAGTCTCAGTCTCACGCTGCCATCTGTCTGTGCTTACATTTCTCTCAATTAAACAAGATGTTGGCAAAAAAGCTTAGGCAGAGTCTCACTCAGCCTACACTCACAGTATTACTGCTATGCCAAGACTTTGAGATGCAAACAATCAACAACACATATGCAACGACTTGGAACGTTGGTAAAGTATTCACTGATTTCTGCACCTTAAGGCTGGTTAAAGAATGAAACCAGAGCCAATGTTTCAACCGCCTTTTGTCACTATACACTCACAGTATTACCAGTTATTAATAGTATGTGGGGACTCTGGTGTAGTTGGTACTTGTTTTCAGATAATCCTTGGCTTAGGGAAGTGGTTTGACAGTGATTTCATGGTTGTTTTTGTTATTTTTTTTCTTCATCTTATATATATATATATATATATATATATATAAAATTTTTTTGGATTTTTTTTCCCATTTTGCAGCTCCATCAGTCCGTGCTGTCCCTTTATTGTGCAAGTCCGTTATGTCCATTCCACAAAGCTACTCGGACTGAAAAAGACAAGAGTGAACAGGGAGGCCAGTTAGAGGAGAGTGAGTGCTGACAGCATGTATCTTTCAGTGTGGGTCTATTACCCAACACCGGCTTAACTATTTCAATGACATTACAGTGAACTACAGATAAAGCAGAGTCTGTAAAATTGACAGGATGTATCAGTGACAGACATGTTCCTTATGTCTCCCTACAGTGGTTTGCAAAAACAATTCTTTTAAGAAGATCCTAAATGTTTCATATGAACACTTACAGTTGCGGACGAGTGGCTCATTTTGTCAAAACGGAACTTCAAGTTTGACCTCGGTGATGTCTTATTTTTACCATCTGTACAATATTAAAGGAAGGAAAGAGACACAGAAATGAAGGACATACACATGAGAAGATATACACGCCATTATTCTGCTTAATAAATCTGAACACAGCGTCTTTAATGTTCATGATTTACCTGTCGGGCTGCGGCACATAATCACTGGGGTACCTGATCCCTGACTGTCGACACTGGGGGCGGGGCTAAAGGCAGAGGAGGATGATATAGAGGGGTGACTCGCCTGGCGAATGGAGCAGAGGACGACACAAAGTTAATGAGGTAAGAGGTCAGCAATAAAATAAAGAGGATCAGTAAATCAAATAAATGAGGTTGTGCTTAACTCTATGTAGACCTGAAAGGATGCTTTGCAGTTAAGACACCAAGGCGTGTTATAATACTGTTATTATTTAACTAACTAAATATCAAAATGACAAAAAAAAAAAAAGGCATCAAGTGAAGCCGAGTGTTCATCTGACACAGCAGGTGAGAGCAGCTGTAATAATTATAATCAGTGTGGTGACATTTAACACACTCTTTTAGCTGATACTTGGTAATTATGGGTTATTTCATCCATGGTGCTTAGACGGTGACGACAGAGGAACATTTTCTTGATTTTACTCTCTCTTTTTTTCAAGGCAGTAAAGGAAAGATTATGGAGCATTACATATAGTTATATCATTCGACATCAAATCTTTTGATAGTTGTACTCACCGTCTCCAGTTCTTCCAGAGCCTCTGTTTCTCCTGTGGTGCTGCTGAAGCTGCTGGTGCTGGATGAAGACCGAGAAATATTAGGTCTGCCGCTGCTGCTGCTACACTCCTTATGTTTGACAAATGGTCTGCAGAGAAAGTTTGATGACATTTTAATATTTGGTTTGACATTTTAGTCATAAAAAAACATTGTCCTGCATTTGATTTCAACCATTTATCTGTGAATGTCCCAGTCTTACCTCTCTTTGTTGGGGCAGATCTCAGGTGAGCTGGGGTTGGATGAGGTTTCTGACCTCACCTCCTGGGACAGTGGGCAGATCTCTACAGGCTTTTGGTCACTGCATATAAAAGAGTATTAGTCCCAAATCCATCTACTATAAAAGAAAATCCGGCTGTTTTTACGTAGAAAAAAAATTGTCAGCTTTGGTTGACAGAACAATGTTGTAAAAAAACCCACACTAAATCATAAATATATTTACAGAGTAACATGTAAATTTAACATTTTATAAACACATTGAACATTCATTCATTAACATTGAATGTCAACAGACTGCACTTTACATATATAGACCTTACATGGTTCCTATAACATGTTCTTAATCCACCAGGAGTAAACTAGGAGCACTTTGGGGTTTAGTGTCTTCAGAGTTTCAATATATGAACAGTCAGAACTAGGATTCAAACTACTAACTCTTTGGTCATTGGACAACCCACTCTACTAAGAACCACAACCACCTCCTATTGTACACAGTTAAAATCTGAAATTGCAAAATGTTTATTTCTTTATTACTTTTAAATGTTTTTGTTAAAAAAAAAAATACTTTTTGAACGTTCTGGTCTCAATTTAAATGGCACCACATTGTTTTATCAATTTAATTTAATTTTCTAAAAACAATAGAAATCTGGTTTTGTGAATATAACCTTCCTGTAAAAACTACAGCTACATTTGATTTAATCGTTAATGCAAAAATCTTCTCAAATTAACAACTTTGCTTTGTATTTTATGTTGCAATATGATTTGTTATTGAATCCAGTCTTTTTGTTTATTATGTGCATTTAAATCCAGGCAGTATGGAGGTACTAATCTCTACCTGCGTGTGTGTTTGTCTGATGGTGTATCTGTGCTGGAGTGGAGACGAGGAAAGAGACCAGAGCGCCGCTTGACTGGACTTTTTAGAGGAGACTTGGCTGACAACACAGGAGGCTGAGAAAGAAGAAGAAAGAAAGACTTTATTATCATTGTACATGAACAGACATGCTGTCGGCACCTGCAAAGTGGTCTGGATACTAATATAGGCAAAAAAAAAGAAGTTGCAGTCAGTTATAATAAATTTAACATCATTTATAAAATTCAGATTCAGTTTCAAATGACTTTATTTTATCCCCAAGGGGCAATTCAGTCTGCAGTAAAATGTAGTAAGTGTGGAATGTGGAGTAAAATGTAAGTTATCTAAAAACAAATACAAAAAAATAAATAAAATACAAATGCTACTATTTTTTTCCCCACATTATTGCATGTTGTAGGTGTCAGGTTTTGATATTGCACATTGTTTCCATCAGATTCAGATCTATAACTCTTTATGTGTCCAAATGATTACCACACAAAGAGCTGTTAACATATTTATTCCACCCTAACTAACCTTGACCATCCCCCTCCCCTCCCTCTTTCTTCTGATTACTCACAGTAAAGGTACTTTTAGTACATTCACTGGTACTCTGAGGCAGACCTCCTCCACTCAGGCTTGCAGGGACCCCACCTCCTACACCGGGGCTCCTGTGACGGTGAGACCCCACCATAGTTTCCATAGAGTGGCTTCTGACACGCATGGCCCTCTGGAGGAAGGATGAGGAACAGAAAAGAAGGAAATAAGTGAACGTTGAGACCAGGAGGAGGATGAACACAGAGAAACATAAAATACATTAGTCAACAGGTGTAAAACAAGGAAGAATAGGTTGGAAAAGATAGTGTAATTATAATCTTATTGTTGTCATATATATAGTTGTGAATTAAACTAAATGCTATTGCACAAGGCAGACACAAGAGGGCGCAGTTATCAAAGCCAGAAGCCAAGTAGGTGGCATTACACAATGTACTGTACTGCACATTATTTTGTTAGTTTCAATATATAAAGTGATTTTTAGCACATAATAAATTCCAGACAGTAATTTTTTGTTTCATCAAACTATATTATTTTATTATTATTATTATTATTATTATTATTATTATTATTATTATTATTATTATTATTATTATTATTATTATTATTATTCCTGCAGATATGATTTGTTGATCTTTTTTTTTTGAAAGCACCAAGACAAACAACATTATGTCAAATACATATTTTTTTATTTTGTGGAAAGCCTTTGCCCATATTTACAGCAATTCAGACAGGTAATACACAACAAGTGCTAATGCAGCAATGAGAACAGCGCCCCCTGTGGCCGACTGCAGAAAGTGTAAAGCTGCTGTCCATAATGCCTGTGAAGAGTAAAAGCTCCATTAATTTCAGTCATTGGTCTGTTTAAAATAAGTTTGGGATAAAAGGATGAATGAGAAAGGAGGGGACTACTACAGTAATACGTATGGTCAAAAATATTTCAGACACAATGTAGCGTTGCAGACATTCGTTTTCTCGTACATATACATTTGGACAGTTACACAAGTACACACATTATAAGGTCAAAGCTGAACATGGTACAGAAGGTCACAGTAAGAATATTGGTTCTGCTATTTAAACAATATAAAACAAACAACAACACAACACTTACACACACAAAATACACAATGGTTTTTAATAATGAAAGTGTGACTTGAACATTTGTCCAGATTTATGTTCACCTTGAAGGACTCTAGCAGACCCCCATGTCCCCCGTTCTCCAGCTTGTCGTCCTCTCCGGCCTGGCCCAGACCTAGCGTGGCCTGGCTCTGCCTGTGCAGCTCATCATGCAGGTTATCCAACAGTGCAGCTCGCGTTCGTCCCTATGATGAATTGATGCACACACACACACACACACGCACACACACACACACACACACACACAGAAAAATGATGGTGATGATAATGACAGAAAATGAAAAGTGACTGAACTCTTTGTGTGTACGTGTGTCTGTATGTATCACCTCTAGTTTGGCAAATTTGTCTGATTTGTAGCAGGCGTTTTCAGCATTGATCAGCTTTGTCAGCAGGAAGTCTCTAAACTCAGGGCCCTTGAAGGGAAGAAAAAGAGTGACAGAGAAAAAGGGAGAGTGAAAATTGGAAGGCAGTGATAAGGAAAAGGAAAGGTGACCTTTATCAGCAGTGCACAGACTAAATTTAAACACATTTTACAGAAGTTCACCAACCTAGCATCTCAAATGTTCTCTCTATGGCCTATAAACCTTGGCTGATTTTCAATGAATAGAAAGTCATTTTTATCAAACTGAATATGTGATGATGTCAAATTTAGGGACACTTATTCTGCAGCTGAGAATAATAAAAGTGATTTCCACAATTTAGAAACTTATGATAGATTAGCCAGTTAACTTAACATAAAAATTGTCTATGTTACTCAATGCCCATATGTGGCTGGGATAGGATCCATGTGACCCCCGTGACCTGGTGAGGATAAAGTGGGTTCAGAAAATGAGATGAGACTCAATGTTAAAGATTCATCCTGAATTTAAGTTGAAATATCAATCAAGTCCATTAAGAGATTATTTGTGATATCTTCACTAAGATGTGCAAAATAATAAAATCAAGTGGTGCCGGGTACAACAAACCTTACTCTTCATATATATTGCTGCTTATTTTGGCATCAACTCTCTTCATACATACATATATATATATATATATATATATATATATATATATATATATATATATATATATTTATATATATATATATATATTTATAAGTTTTATTATATTTTTACCTTATATATATGTATGTATGTATGTATATATACTGTATATATATGCACAGTTTGAAATAAATAGATGTTTTACAGACAGTTGAAATTTCACCCATTATAAGAAAATGGGAAGGAATTTTTTTTCTTCATAAAATGTTTACATTTGATCATCTTTTTCCTAAATGTAACCACATATATTCTGTGTAAACTCAATTCGATCTGAATTCTGCCAATAGTTTTGCTGCTAAAGACATGATAAATCTCAGCCATTGTAAGCAAATGGGAAAAAAAGAGATTTTAAAACGTATTGAAAAAATTCTAACTTGAACCTACTGTTCCTAACATGTAGTCATGTCTATTCTAGGTCACTGGCAAGCTATAGTATAAACCCAAAATATGAATTCAACCAATCGTTTTATTGCTAGTGTTAACAAACAAACATAACCTAAAACAGTATAGCATTTTATTTAAACTGTTTTGAACCTGCTCCTTCCCATTGTGTTAACTTTCACTTATTTTCCAAACCAACCCCCAAAGCTTCTAACTGAAGTACCCCCAGGCCAAAAATGCATTTATATATTTTGTAGGACATGGCTATAGTAGTACCTCAGCTACGTCAGGTTGAAGTCAGCTGAAAGTGCCTGTTATCCATGTTGTTTGTCACCTATGTTTTATTAGGAATATGATTAATCGTGGGATGGACCAGTGATGTGACCCTATAACACCAAATAGGTAGGAAATCCTATTAGCTTTAATCTGTATCCATGGTGATTATTTCACTAATTAGGTTTTAGTGCTCAGGAGTACTGCAAAATAAACTAAGCAAGTTATTTGTGGAGAATCTGAGTTTCATAATAAGGATTAAAATGCATATATTGACAATGGTTTTATTGTAGAAACTGAACTGGCAACAAAATGGTGATTGAATGGAGAGGTTAAAACAATTTAAACCACTTTACCCTCATCCTTCATAAAAATGAGTTGGCTTGGTTTTTTAATTATTTTTGTAATATATGCCACTGAAAAAGTTCATCCTGAATCATAATTAGTGTACAAATGTATCTGTCCATTATCGTTATTCTGTGTTTTGTTTTTGTCAGCTGTGGATGTCTGTATGTGGAGGCAGATAACTATGTGGTGACTGTCGTTCAGCAAAACCTATTATTATTATTCTTATAATTATTATCATTATAACAAATGGGATGTTCTGTAACTGTGCCATTCATTTCTGACTGCCAATATAGAAAGAAAAAAGAGAGTCATTGTTTGACAGATGAGTCATTTTCATTCTAGCTGAACTTCTCCATTGGTCATGCATATGCCTAAAAATTAGATTGTTTCAGAGTTCATAAGTTGTCCAGATACTTATTGTGTGTTTGTCCCACCTTTTTGAAGACTGCTGGGTTTGGTAGAGGGGGTCCAAAGGGAGGCACATCTTCCCTTGCTGTAACAGACACCTGAAATTACACAGGAAATTACATTTACAC
Source organism: Siphamia tubifer (assembly GCA_020466265.1). NCBI lineage: Eukaryota > Metazoa > Chordata > Actinopteri > Kurtiformes > Apogonidae > Siphamia > Siphamia tubifer. The sequence goes on along the minus strand of CM035795.1, from coordinate 20,672,509 downwards.
AGTACTACCATTGAAACATTGCAGATTAAAAACGTCTGAATTAAACTTTATATCATGCATTGACATCTTGTGATGCATAAGTCATCATGACCCTTGTGTCTTTAGCCTCATAGTTATACATCTGTGTGTTGTTTTCCTTCTGCCAGTAGTCAGTGGAAAAGGAAATGCATAGTTGGAAATATAACCATGGGTGTAAAATTGCGAATGGATGCTATGGATATGTCCATACCAATAATAGGATGTTTCTAAAGTGTCCATACCAATTTTTGGATGGGAAATTACATGACATTTGGGAAACAAAAGGTCACTGTATTTTCTGGACTATGAGGCGTTACTTAAAATACTTTAATATCCTCCAAAAACCACAGTGGACCTTATAAATGGATTAACTGTGGTTGTGCTTAGTGACTGGGAATTTAGACTTTTTATCTGATCATTTTGACTTTTATCTGATAATTTTTTATTTTTGTCTGACAATTTTGACTTTTTATCTAATAATTTTGACTTTTTATCTAATAATTTAAACTTTTTTCTTATCAATTTTGACTTTTATCTGATAATTTTTTCTTTTTATCTGACAATTTTGACTTTTTAACTAATGATTTTGACTTTTTATCTAATAATTTAAACTTTTTTCTGATCATTTTTGACTTTTTATCTGATCATTTTGACTTTTTATCTGATCATTTTCACTGTTTAATAATTTTGACTTCACTTAATGCTCTTTATAATCCAGTTCACCTTATATATGAACAATCTAAAAAATAAACCATTCATTGACAGTGGGCCTTATAGTGACTAAATATTGCCATCAACGAAGACAAAACTAGACGTAAATGTTGGTCTTGTGAGGATAACTATAATTAAATATATAATGCAGTTATATTGTAGATGATCAATAAAAAACAAACAAAATGTGGCTTAAGAAATAAAAACATTCCTAAAATGTCTCGGTTTTTTGTTGACAAAAACAAAATGAGCTGTGTTCTTATTTACTTATTTATTTTTTGTTGCTGTCTCTCACAAGGGAGACATCCAATTATGTCCCCACCAATGTCAACATCATAATTACTCCCATGAATATAACCAATACTTTTAGGCTGTAAAAAAAGCTAAAAGTAATAAAAGAATTACACTTCAATACCTTCAAGGTTATGATAGGAAAAGCCATTGAATAGAATAGTGTAGGAATGTGTGTAATGTACCTTGTATGTTGTGTGATCCGTGCACGGGTTTTCAGCCTGAATCAGAACATAAGCATGGAGAAAGTTGGAGGCTATCATGTCTGGAACAAATGGTGTGGCCTCCTCTTGGAAGACTGCAGCCACAATGTCATTTCCTATGTGTCTTTTCCTCTGGAGCTGTGTGAGCAGAGACACAAGAACTGATTAGCTTGTCAAAAAAAAAGAAAAAAAGAAAAAAAAGAATCCAGAATTATAATTTTGAATAGACAGCATTAGACGTAATAAAAGGATAGTTAGGTTCAGATTTACCCATAAAGACTTTACCCAAAATGAATGAGTTTTTCTTCAAATATAGTCATTTTATTATAATATTCTCCTTATTTTGTGTTTTTTCAGTATAAACTAAGCTTACTCTGTCAGAAGCAATGGCTAAGGATATATTCCCAAACGCCCTCAATCCTTAATGGTGTCATGACATGAGGCATCCCCAGGTCGTGACCTTTCATTTGCACTTGATTTGAAATCAACCAGACAAATAACCAGACAGCATGTCCATGTGGGGCCCAGAAAAGTGACATCTGGGCTGCATATAAGTGTCCCACGACAGATTTGTCTGTAGTTTCCATGGTGACCCCCACATGTGTTTTCACATATCAGTCAGAATCAGAGATGTGAATATCTCATTTTATTTATTTTTTTACACTATTTATCCAACAATATTTATCTGTCATGTTATTTACACTACTTAGATGCTATGTTTTACTAATATCTTAGTTTGCTATACTTTTGAAAATTATATACATTTAAAAAAGTAATAAATAAACATCCATATATATATATATATATATATATATATATATACACACACACATACATACATGCATTTTTAAAAACATTTTCTTAACCGATATTTGTTGTCTTTCTGCAAATTCTTGGGCAAATGGACAAACAAATGTAGGGCCGGCATGGAAACTGCAGACAAACACAAATTGGACCCTTACATGCAGCCCAAATGTAACCCTTGTGGAGCCCACATGTACATGTTAGCTGGGTCGTTCCAGAGATATGAACAAAACAGTGTTTAGTTATTTTAAAGTTTTGAGTGACAACATAGAAATGGTAAATTGTCCAAAATTGAATCAGTTCTTCCTCTCCATGACATTCATTGCTATTGAAAACATGGAATTTCTAAACTGAATATTTTCAAGTTTTCATGTTAACATGAAGGAGCAAAAACATAATATCTATATTTAATTTAATGATCATGATTCATAAGAGCTCAGATTAACGGTTAATGTTATTATATGAGGAACAGACAACTTCTTGCACTTTTTCAGCAAATATATCGATAACTGAATGTAAAATGTTATTGATCCAACTCTAAGGGCTTGACTGGTAAATCAATGTAGTAGAAGATGATGATGTTTCGTCATTCAGAGGGTCTGTCTGAACATCCAAATAGATTATATCTGATGAGGATTTGAAAGTGACAACCTGCACATGACACCAATTGTTTTCATGTAGTCATTCAGTTTAGATCAGGAGGTGCTTTTTACAGCTGTTTGGGTCTTCACGGGGGTAATAACCATACTTTTTTGGTTGAATTTCTCTGAGCTGAAGCTGCTCTGACTTTACAGATGAATGAATCTGAATGTGGCCTGTACCTGCTGGACGTCTCCTTCAGTAAAAGGAAGCTTGGTTGACACATGAAACATTATCTCCCTCTGTCTGAAGACAGTGTAGACAGATTCAGATCCCGTCTGTCCATGGGAAACATCCAGCCCACCACGGAACCTGTCAAAGGATCAAAACACACATCACATTCTCAGTGTGGTTCCCTGACTCCACTAATAACATTGACTTGTATTTTGTGTCAATTGTACATGGTTTTTTTTTTTTCTTTTTTGGTGAAAATCTAACTGCAATTTAGGAGTCAGTAGCTAAATAGTAATATCCATAAGGGTTACAATGATTTATGGGATGTGGACAATATAATTCACATCTTTCAAGCTCTGATTAAATGTCCACGCAGCACTTTCTTGTCTCACTAAGCACTTTACCTTGACTGTACACTGAGGCAACACAGCAGGACATACAGGTTCAGTGTTACAGTAAACACACCCATGCACCACTACTGTAATGCCCTCAAATATGATTACATGGTCACTGTTTCTTAGTGTTTTATATATACATATAATTCTGTGTCTCTTTATTAGTCCTCCTGTTCTCTAATTCTTTTCTACTTCCTCACCCTTTAAAGTCCTGAAGGTCAATGTTGTCACCCAGGACACTGAGAAACTCCTTGAAGGCTGGAGTCTCTTCATTGTTCCCAAACAGCTCTTCCTCTGAAGTCTGAAGTAAAAACAAACAAATGGACAAAGATTAGAAGAAGAATCTTAGTTTTGTCACTAGGGTTTCACATATGTAACATGCACATGCACCACATATGGAAATTCATCTTCTGCTTTTAATCCATCACTAACTAGATTGTGGATCAGACACTGCAGACAGACAGACAGACAGACAGATACCCCTTCCCTCACAAACATAGCTCTTAATGCATATTTCCCTCTCAATATGTGACACAATGGGGAGCTTAAATCTTCCATTGAATGCTATTCAATGGGAAATAAAATGCTAAAATGGTATCTGCTTTGTCATGTGCCCTGAATCACACACATGTTCTATCTCATAATAAATGATAATTATTGATGTACGTTTCAACTGCTTCTGTTAACCAACAGCTGATTCATTTGCGAGTAAAACCCGTTAATTAATTTTTAACATGAGTGCCACACACCTGGCACTCATGTGACGTCACCACAGACTCCACACCACACCACAGCTGAGCGGAGTGTGATGTCATATAAGCGAGACATTATCACATTGTCATAGTCTCTTACTAAGCCCACATAAAACCTAACATCACATTTGCTTCCCATCAAAACCAGTTGGTCTGCCTATGCCACATCAAATATATCTTATTAACCTTGTAACACTGTACTTTCCCCATTGTGGGACTAATAAAGGTATCTTATCTTATCTTATCATATGTGAATTTTAGAGCATTTGTTAAACGGATTCAGAATTTAGGTTGACTCGCTCCATTCACTCCCATTAAAAATTTTTTGCGAGCTAAGCACCCGTGGACTGGAAGTAGAAGGGTGTGACATAGCCTCCCCATGGGTTTTCCCTTTCAAGGTCACTCAAGGTCAAAGGTCATGATGCCATTTTGAAGCATATACCAGGTTTCATATCTGTGAACAATAGTAACCAATTATCTCCATTCATTTTTCTGTTATTGTTCATTTTATTTTTTTGGCTATTGACCGAGTGACCCCTGACCTCTTGGGTCAACAAGATGTAGAATGTGGTGCTCATTGGAAGTCTTCAAGACGAACAGTTCAAAAGTAAAAAAAAAATAATCAAAAATTCAATTTGACCTACCTTGACCTTTGACCTACAGTCTTCAAATTTGTCTTTCAAGGTTCTGATGTCAACAGTGATACCAAAAATATCTATATGCAAAACTGAGTTGAATAAAAAGGACATTTCTGATTTATTCTATCTCTCATCATCGTAAACACCTCATACATTTTCAGAAAATTGTATGGAAATTGGTCCCGTAGTTTTTGTATAAAGTTGCTGACAAACAGACAAAAAAAATAAATAAATACACAAAACAAAGAAACAAAATCATACTGGAGGCGAGTACTAAAATACTGATGTCGAAAATAAAGTCCATAAGGTACCCAAATTGTGGGGGGGGGGGCTACTACAAACTACTGCCGATGATGTATTAGATCACAGGTGTCAAACTCCAGTCCTCGAGGGCCGGTGTCCTGCATGTTTTAGAGATTTCCCTCTTCCGTGTGATTCAGTTTAACCCTTTAACTCCTGAGATTTTAGCAATCAGTAAAAAAGTAAAAAACTAAATAAAATGAGCATCAACAAAAACAAAAATTAATAATAAGCTAACAAAATAATTGGTAACATGAGCAAAGTAAGACACAAATGGCAGAAAATCAAAGAAAAATGATATTTCAAAAAACCAAAATGTAGAAAAATAAACAAAATCACCAACAAAATGAACAAAAAACTAATACATATTTACAAAATGAAAAAATAATGTAGAACATTTTGAAAAAAAAAACTAAACTAAAAAAAACTATTATTTAAATTTGGTCCCAGCAGTTTTAATTTTGCCTTTAATTTTTTTTTTTAAATTAAAAAAATGCTTTTTGACACATATTCCATCCACAAAACTCCAGGTGTAATGGAAGAGGGAAACATCTAAAACAGAGGTGTCAAACTGGTTTTAGTTCAGGGGCCACATTCAGCACCATATGGTCTCAAGTGGACCGGATCAGTCAAATAATAACAGCGGGGGAAAAAAGTACAGTTACATAAAGTTTCCTTAAAAAGCTGAATAACTTAAAAAACTTGAAATGTCTTAAGAAAAACTAGTGCAACTTTAGCAATATTTTGCAGTTTGCCTCTAATTTCAACTAACATTACAATTATAAACACATAACACATTTAGTAATAGACAGAATATTGGCAAAATTACATTTACGTCTAAGACATTTCAGGTTGTTGACATTTGTTCAGGATATTCACTTTTTCGTAAAAAACATAATTTGTCGACATAAAGATTTTCATGTAATTTTCCCTTTTTACACAAAAACAAAGATCAAATCTACAGTTTTCATCATTTATAGATTATTCTCATCATATTTTACTGGTCTGATCCATTTGAGATGGAACCTGAATTAAAATTATTTTTGTTTGTTATTAATATGTTCAGTGTAATTTATCCCACGGACCAGATTAGACCCTTTGGTGGGCCATATTTGACCCCCGGGCCTTATGTTTGACACCTCTGATCTAAAACATGCAGGACACCGGCCCTTGAGGACCCCTGTATTAGATGCATGCGTCACATGTGCCCTGGTTAATACTGACACAATAAACATGTAATAACTCACCTGTCCAAACTTCTGGTAGACGACCCCAAATTTGAATGTGTTGTTGACCTCATGTTCATCATAAGCCACTATCAACTGAGATCCCTGTGGAGTAGACACAGTAGATTTCTTACAGTTTCTTATCTCATTTACACTTTCTAGCAGAACAAAACATGTTTTCCTGTTCTCCGGCATGTCTCGAGGGCAGGATTTTCAGGTCAAAATTACATAAGACTGACATGCGGCAAACTGTCAGTGCCCCCAGTGAGGACAGCGATCGTGTCGTAGCCTCGTACAGACTGAGACACAGATGGATGTTTCTTTCTTTCCTGAGGCGAAAACTGAAAACATGCTCCATCACAACCTTCCATTGGGTTCACAGGAGGAGAAAGAGAGTCATCGTACCTATTTTAGACGCTACTAACTCGTTTTGTTTCATCATCTGTTTTTGATTGATGCACTTAATGATCAGGGCAGATGTTAGAGAGGTAGGGGGGCTTTATGAGGGGTAAAATATGAAAAGCTGTGTCATTTTGTTTCCTGGTGAAAAGTCAAAAAGGCTTGAAAAGTTAATGAAGGTTGGAGAGGGCAGGTGGATGAAGCTGACAAAAATAATTAAGAGAAAGACAGGGAAACTGTGAACCAGGTAATGATTTTAACCTTAATAAACAGGATGAAATATTTATGAATGCTACTCCAGAATTCATGGACCGCTATAGATAAAAAAAAAAGTGGTAGATATTTAACATTTTGTCTCACAGAAGCAGACGGAGGCAGGAAAAAGATAGTCCATGTAAGTTTGAATAAATACATTTATAATGAATTGAGCTCAGTGGGTTATGATGAAGGCACAATGGGGAACTTTTGGATAAACTCACCCGTGGATACAGGACCGGGTTGAACTTTAACCCCGTGGCATCATCACACAAGAGCTGAAAGACAAAGTCATGTTAAATCACCACCTAAAAGTTATAAATATTTCTATGTAGGTTAAAAATGATGACGTGAGAAAGAGTATTCCTGTCACAGCGACATATTGTACATTAAAATACATCTTCATCACTGAGGCCCATGTTATAGATACATATAAAGCCTTATGATTTATCTTTATTACAGTGCAGTACAATGCAACAGCAGAGGTGATGAGTTCACATTGATGTCTGTCTTCCCAACTTTTTTTAGCTTGTGATCTCATTTTAACCCTTGAACTCCGGAGACTTTAACAGTTCCAGTCAAAAATTAATAAAATGAGTAACCAAAGCAGTTAAAAATGTATAATATACTAACAAATAAACATAATAAACCAACAAAATAATCAGTATACCTGAACAAAATAAAACACAAGTTGCACAAAAGTGAAGAAAAATTAAAAAATACAATATTAAATGTAGAAATATCAAACAAAATAAGGAACAAAATTAATAAAAAACAATAAATATTTTACAAAATAATAACTTAACTAAGTTAAAATAAAATTAAATAAATAAATAAATAAATACAATTGTAGTTTGGTTCCAGTAGTTTTAATATTGCCTTTTACTTTTTTCTAAATCAGTTGCTTTTTGACACATGTTTATTTCCATATATCAGATCCATGAATGAAACTCAATAAAATCACAGTAAAAATGTTTTTTCTTTTTGACCCCCAAATATTAAAACTAAACCATCCTTTCACAACATGTCATTGCTAACGCATCAGGGGTTAAAGGGTTAACGTCACACATATCTTGCGACTTCAGACTTTTTTTTTTGCTAAAATGTTTTTATTTTTCATCATGTATTAATTTGCTTTACTATAGTAAGGAAGTAAGTAAGTAATTTTATTTGGCCATTTAACAAACAAAACATGAATACATACAATTCAGATTCTCCATACATGAATAAAACAAGATAAATAAAATTGCACCGTTTTAAGCAATAATATAATAAAACAAATTATTTAATCTAAGCAACATCTTCAGTCATACTAATAATTGGTTTACTTTAATATAATATTTTACATTTATTCTATACTTTAGTTTTAAACATTCTTTTAAATGTGTTAACTAAAATACATGTTTTTAATTCTTTATCCAGTATTATGTTGCAAATGCATGTTAATTTTAGATGACATTGAGGCTATATAATGTATACTTTATAGTTGATTATACAACTATATGGATTTGGACTTACAGAACACGTGTATATAAATGGTTTGTATGGATTCTTGTGTGAATGGTAAACGGACATAAAAAAAGTATAAAGTAAAGTAAAGTATAAGAAGTAGAAACTATTGGATTATTAGTTTGTAAAAAAGGGGATCAGAGTTTATAAATTTGACGTCTTCCCACTCTTTTTCCAGTGCAAAAAAATAAAAAATAAATTGTTAATCGTTTTGATTGATGCCCTGATGTTTTGTTGATTTTTTGTGTTCAAAAACTAAAACTGAGCTGAACTATTATTATGTATGGAAGCAGAAAAAACAGGTTTACATTATTACTGCACAAAGTGACAATTAATTTTTCCTTGGTCAGAATATGTACAGTCAGTCCAGCTTGTATTTACATATCTGACAATTAATACTGAACAAACAATAACTCAAACTATGCATTATAAAAGAGCTGCAGCATCTGAAACTGACCACAATGAACATTTAACAGATAAACAGTACCACACTGCTTCAGCTTCAGACTCACAGGTTGTGTCATTTTTTTTTTTTTTTTTTTTTGGGATTGTTATTGTCTTTCTCAATTCACCATATATTTTGTCTTAGAAATTTTTTTAATCAATTACTAGAAAATTCAGGTGACCCTATTTAAATTCCAACCCTGACCCCAAGGATGAAAAACACTGCAATAAATTAACAAAAATAATAAGAGTGCATTTGTAAAAAGTAAAGGAGGACAATTACTAATACCGTTATTTGCAATTCCGATAATTCTTTGAGAGAAAAACATAAGAAATGATGCGTGTTGAGTTATCACATTGCATCCCATGTGCACAGACCTAAAGCAAGGCTACATTATAGTGTATTTACTAATAAGTGTGGATATTTCTGCATGGGTTTGGGAATGTGTGTGTAGAAAATTTGAAGAAAATGCATTTTTTTATAGTCGAGTTCATCTTACCTTTGCAATCTGAGGTACACTGGGCAGCTGGTTGATGCCTGCTAAAGAAATCCTGTCATGAACTGTTTTGGCCCTTGATCTGCAACACAATGTAGAGACACTTGTTTATAAGGATGCTAATATATATATATATATATATATATATATATATATATATATATATATATATATATATATATATATATATATATATATATATATATATATATATATATATATATATATATATATATATATATATATATATATATATATATATATACACATTTATATCTATATATATATATACATTTATTTATATATATATATATATATATATATATACATACATTTATATCTATATCTATATCTATATCTATATCTATATATATATATATATATATATATATATATATATATATATATATATATATATATATATATATATATGTATATATTCCTCTAAAACATTTCTTAACACCATTTTAAAGCTTCAGTAGGCAGTATTTTTTGTGTAATTGGGCAAAATTGAAACGTAGCCTTCTGCAAATTGGTATTGGCATCACAGAAAAAAGGACCTGTGCAACTCTTCTTAACGCACTGATAGACAAGATCATCAACAGAATCTGTGGCTCATCACACAAAAGAAACACAGCAGCTACAATATGTTAACTTCAATTTCCATAGCAGCATGAAATTCCATCACATCATCCATCTCTCAATCTTTGCTCTTTTGTGTGTGTGTGTGTGTGTGTGTGTGTGTGTGTGGGGGGGGGGGGGTAGTGACTTCTGCACCGTACTGGAATTCACTGACCAGAAAAAACAAAAACTAAATTGGGACATACAGTAGTTATGATCATCTGCTAAGTTCAGCCTCAGCTGGTCTGAGTGGGTTTTATAGATTAAAAAAAAAAAAGAGAAAAACAACAGATGGGCAGATTTTTGCCATTTAGTATCTTATTCTAGGATGGTTTTAATATGATAAAGCTTCCAAATTACTGACAGCATCACAACTGTTCCTGTCAAAAAAGACGCTATCTGTCACCTGGCCTCGGGCAGAACCCACAGCAGCTGAAAGAAAACAGTGCATAATAACAACTTGATTGTTTTCCCGCCTGTTAATGAAAATGTCACCAACTGTGAGAATGTCAGAAAAGCTGTTCCCTGCAGAACACCAACCTGCTCAAACATATCTGAGTTAAGCAAAAAAAAAAAAAAAAAACTGTTTAAGAGAAGGAAGGTGGATGAAGCAGGACACAACAACTCAGCATCCAGGTGTTCAGAAAAAGACAATCCAAAATCTGCTAAGCACTGTCTCCCAGAAAAGACAAAATTAACCCATAAAGACCCAAACATCCAAAAACATCTACTGATATATATTCAATAAATAATCATATGCTGTGTCCTGTTTTCAACAACATCAGATATGACCAATATGAATGCTCTAAGGCTGATTCATAAGTAAAACCCAAGAGCTTTGACAAAAGACAGTGGTTTACAGGCACTTCTTTTTAAGCCAAATTAATCAAATTAAATTTAAAATTAATTAAAATTCAAGGATTTAGTCGACCTCAAAACAATTCAAATAATGTACAAAGCAAATCAAAACCAGTTACCACAAAGTGTCCAAGGGTTGTTTCAAGTAAGGGAAAACAAACACAATCTGAGGGGAATTTATATGTTTAAAAAACCACCTGTGCGTACTAACTTAAAAATGCATTGTGTTTCAGTTAAAGGAGTCAATCTCTGGAATAACTGTAGTGAAGAACTGAAAACCTGCAAATCAGTACAAAAGTTTAAACAGGTTTTTATAAACCACATTCTAAGTGAATACAGGAAAAAAAATGTAAATATGAATTTCTAGCAAGGAACAGGTTTCCCTTTTTCTGTTGCGCTTTCTTTTCTTTTCTTTTCTTTTTGGTTTAGTGTGTATGTATGTATATATGTGTATATGTATGTGTATATATATAGGTATGTATATGTGTATATGTGTATGTGTATGGATGTATGTATGTGTATGTATATGTGTGTGTATATGTATGTGTATATGTATGTATGTGTATGTGTATATGTATATATATATATATGTGTATATGTGTGTATGTGTATGTGTATATATATGTATATGTATGTGTATGTATGTATGTATGTATGTATGTATGTATGTATGTATGTGTGTGTATGTGTATGTGTATAGGTGTGTATATATGTGTATATATGTGTGTGTGTATATATATATGTATATATATATATATATATGTGTGTATGTATATATATGTATATATAATATATGCTCTGACTGAGTAATACAAAGGGGTAGGACTAGACAAGTTTTGTTAACTTCATCCTACACCCTTTCGAACAAGGTATAATTATTTAGGATACTAAAGAGGTGTTGTTTTAACTTCGGATTAAATACTTTGTATGTTTTACGTATTTTATTTTACCTGTTCGAATAAACAAATAAATAAAAAAAAATAAATAATAAATAAAAATCATACATCTTGTTGAAAATCCTATAATTGTTGAATTTACTCTAAGCTTTTATCAACCTTTTACTAGCCTTATGTTCTGGTTCTGGGAGGTTTATGACATATATATTGGTTGAATATAGGTTGGTATAGGCATATATACATATACTTGTGGTTCATCTATTACTTTAAATTAAATGTAATCACACAATCAAAGGCAAACACATCTGGATGACGAATGAGTGGCGTCAAACTGTAACACAGGGACATTCTGGATCTTGGACAGAGACCCCTGTTTTGGTCTTTATTGTTGTTGGAGACTTTCTGTCTGTGTATTAGGGAATCTTGGATTCTGACTCTATAATAACAATCCTTCAGTCACTCTTGACACAGACTTGTGTGATGATGTTAACGTAACTCAGTGGTTCCTCAATCCAGTCCTTGTGGCCTAGTTTTAGATATGTGGCCCTGCATGTTTTAGATATTGCCCTTTTCTTTCTTTAAATTAAAAAAAAAAAATACATTAATTAAAAATGTTTTTTATTTAAAAAAAGAAAAAATATGTAATTATTTAAAAAAAAAACTTTTTTAAATATAAAAATATATATAATTGTTTTTTTTTTTTTTTTAAATATCTCCCTCTTCTATCACACCTATCACACAGTCTTCTGAAGAACTGATGAATAATTGAAGCAGGTGTAATAGAACAGAGAACATGCAGGACACTCGACCACCAGGACCAGATTTGAGAACCACTGACGTAACTCATATATATATATATATATATATATATATATATATATATATATATATATATATATATATATATATATATCCCATATTAATGCACCTACACTTGTTGCACATCAAATGACAATGAACAAACTCATCTTTCCAAATAAATCATCTATTGAACCAGACGAATGTGGTCTCGTTTTCCTTGTAACACTCCGGTACACATTATCCAGTTAAGTATTTCAGTCCAAAACACATGTGAGATGCACGAAGGCACAGAAACTGCAGGGATATTTGTTCAACCTGAAATTGACATATGTTGGGGATTTTTTTTTTTCCATTTTCTACCAAGATATTATCCATAAATATATTTGTTTTTGTAGAGGTCGCTGTAATTTTAATTTGGAGAGATACTTTTCAGGCATTTTAAGCAAAATCACCCTGGAATGGTAAGTGGTTAACATCTACACTAAATTAAATAGAGGAAAATATGTGACTTTCACTTACAAAAGGAAAAGTTGGAGGGTAATATTATAATGAACGGTGATAAAGCTCTTGGGAAAGACAAAAGAGAGTTGTGACAAAAATAGTTATGGGTCTAAGAGGGTTAGTACAGAAATGCAGAGCTCATATTTGTCTTATACATACTGTAACAGCATAAATGTGAGGTTCATCAGATTTTGTGACTGTACCTGAGCATGATGCGTAGAAACTCCTGTCCCTCTGCCTCCTCATGTTTCAGAGACATGATGAGGTTGCCTATGCTGCTGCCAGTGCAGTAGTAATTCATGTGTTCCTGGTTGGAAGGTGGAAAGACAAACACAATAACCATCCTTCTCATCATGGGGTTAGTAATTTCAGTTTACAATCAAGTGCTTTTTCAGCTTAAAAATATAAGTTTGTTATGTGTACACATTGTAATCAGTTGATAAGTTATTTTAAGTTGGTCTAAATTAAAAATAAATCAAACAATTTTAACTAAGTAATATATTATTATTATAATATAATGTCTGCCTTAAATTAACATAGAAGTACATGGAGTTAGAATAGATTAAACATCTTGTAAGCTCCTTTAAATGCTGAGTACACTCTAAGAAATTAAACACTGGCTCAACGTTAGAAAATGATGTAACGATATCCATTCATTTTTTAAAAGTTATTTAAACTTGGCCATAATTGTGTAAATGCTGCATTACTAACTCCATTACAGGATTTACTGCATTGCATTGTGGATATTGTGTGTATATATATATATATATATATTTTTTTTTAATATTTAAATTTGAAGTGCACCTTAAGGAAGAACCGGAAATACAATTTCGTTGTTCTGTAAACATGTTTATTGTAACAATGACAATAAAGGAAGTCTAAGAAATATACATTGATACTGATACTGTTATTGTACAAATAACAAAGACATCTAGATCATGGTGTTATTTTTTTCAGTGCATAATGCTTCCACGTATACTAACCTTGCCCAGGAAGTGCTTGCGGTAGGCACGGGCTGTGCTGTTACACTCCAGCCGGTAACTGTGCCCCCCACTGGGACTCATACCCTCTCTGCCCTCCTCTTCCTCACAGAAACTAGACTCTGAGGAGGAAGGGGTCCCCGCTGGTGCCTCCACATCTTCAATCCAGTAACCTCCAAATTGTGGTAGTATCACCTGTGGGTATGGGCCACCTTTCTCTAGGACCTAGGAGTTGAGACAAGAAGGAAGGAAGGAAGGAAGGAAGGAAGGAACAACAGTACAAGAGAAGACAGATAGTAGTGTTAGTATTTCATATAGTTGGACACGTTCATAAATAGATGCATCACATTAAAAGACTGTAAATCAGGGGTCTCAAACTCATTTTCTTCAGGGGCCACATTCAGATTGATTTTATCTCTAATGGGTCGGACCAGTAAAATGAAAACATAATCTATAAATAATGATAACCCCACATTTTTGTCATTGATTTAGTGCAAAAAACCCCCCATTAAATAATGAAAATACTTTTATTAATTATTCAGATGCAAATAAGGGCAATTTTAACAATATTCTGCCTCAATTCATCATTTGTCCATTTGTTTTATTATATATCTGTTTTACAAAGACACTAAACTCTTAGTAACAGAAGCAGAAAATGGTTCAAATTGTGTCTAATTTTCTTTCGACATTTAAGGTTGTTCACATTTCTTCAGGATATTCACATTTTATTGTTACAGGATAATTTGTAAAGTGGAATTATTTTCATTATTTAAGAATTTTTGCAGTAAAACAATGTCAAACATTTGAAGTTGCCATCATTTATAGGCAAAAAAAAACCTGATAAGAAAATAGGGAGTAATGTAACCGTTTGTTGGTCAGCTCAACCGTTTGGTAGAGTTAAGTTTGAACCATGAAATCTAATTTAAATGTAAGTCCTTTGACACCAAACTTCTTGGGCAGTCAATGATATGTTCAGGTCATGCTAGTATACCACCAAGGAAGAAGATCATAACCATGACAACACTTCTACTATAACCTTTTCTTTTGGACACAAAATTTTTCATATTATTACATTTTACAGACTTTATTTTACATAAATAATCCTTATCATGTTTCAGAAATACTTTGGTATTCATGTAATATATATATTTAAAAAAAATGCTGAACCAAATGGTACTGTAGAGATGATAGTAAAAGATCATGAAATGCTAATGCTAATTGCTAATGATACAAACACAAAGAGTTAATACATCCAATTCGAACCAAGTCACACATTATGCTGGTAGGATTGGTGAAGGAATAATGTTTGAGTTTTAATTCTTTAGTTAAATTTAGGGTCAATCTATGTTTTATGTTATAATAGTCCTTGTGAGGTGGATAAAGCAAAAACAAATTTTTATATTGTGTTTTTTTTTTTTTTTTTTAGCGTGACCAACAAAGGGTTAATAGTTTGTTATTCTCTTCATCCTACGGGCTGCATTGGAACTATTGTCAGGCCACATATGGCCCTGTGGCCACATGTTTGAGACCCCTGGTGTAAATGATGTGTATCTCGGGTGTGAAATGACTCACATCTTCTATCCGTGGGTATGGGATGTAGTCATCCTGTATAGCAGAGAACACACCCCATTAAAATTCAGAATTGGTGAACTTCATTGACAGTGATACACTTACATGCACAGCCACAAACACAAGAACAAAAGGGTGGGACAACTACTGCTAAATGAACTCTTGGGGCAATGATGCAACACTGTGAAATGCACAGTCATCAGCAAACATCAATGAGGGCGTGTCCCCCACTGATGATGTCAGAACCTTGAGGTTTTCTTTTTCTTTCTTTTTCTTTTTTCTTTTGATCCAGTACCCCCTGGGGTGTTTAGACTCTGTAGTCGACTCGTTTGGCAGTCCGCTAGTGTAGCAACGCCTCTCATGACCTCTAATACTGCTGAGGCCACTGAGACCACCGCACTATGGACAACCACCCATTTACATTTTGCAGCAGCAGGAGTCAGGTTACTGGCAGGCCAAAGAGGATCAATTGACAGTTGGACTTCATTCAGACTTATAATCAATCTGATGATGATAATGATGATGATGATGATGATGATGATGATGATGATGATGATGACTGTCTACTTGACATGCCCTGAAAAAAACAACAGGATCTACAGGGTTGTAATAACCCAATCATAGGTTTATGGATAAAAACTCAAACTAAAACAACACAACTAATTGAGGAACAAAAGAAGGAACACATGCAAAGAAATGAGGGATTATCAGAAGCACAAACTAACGACATGTTGATAAGTGTGTGTTTGCCATCTGGTCACACCTTCCATTTTTTGGTCTCCTCAGCTTTAGGGACCTAAATCAGTGTCCGTACGTAGCATGGGGGACGGAAAAGCACAGGGGTCAAAAAGCAGTTTATTTTGGTGCGATCAGAAACAGTGCTGCCACCCTGACGACGCTTGCACTCAGACACTGTTGCCAGATGACAAGTGAAAGCATCACATATGCCTGCACACTTGCCTTCACACGTACATATACACACGTAACATGGCAAATATAGACTCTACGTGTCTGCACCGAGCTTCTTTTCAGCATTTGTCTTTGCTTTTTTTTTTTGTTTGTTTGTTTTTTGGAGGAATCATAGACAAATTGTTCATTCTACAGTGTTTTGTGTATATATGAAAAAGCCTATAGTTCCTCTGGCCCATTTCAGAAAAGCTTCAGTGATAGAGCTTGTTTCCATGATTGAGTGTGGAAGTATTGTATATTCATCTGCAATTCACAGCTTTGATGTGTATATAATGCTAGCAATTGTACCAAAAAGAAAGCAATACAAGTTCAGACACAGACAGACACACACACACACACACACATGTCTAACAGTAGGTCTGATCTGTAGCGGCGTGTGTCTGAGTGCATATTGATAAGAGCAGCTGTTAGAGTCACAGGGGAGTTTACTGTCAACAATATGAGCCTGATCACAAACCCGCAGAGGCTTCAATATTTTCAGCTGTAAAGACATGAAGAGTGGACAAAGAATGATGATGTCAGAGAAAAAAGAAGGAACAAAAGAAGAGAAGCAGCTCAGATGCTGAGTGAGTGTGAGTGAGTGGCAGAGCTCAGACAGCAGGTCGATGTGAGCTGAAGTTCACACAAGATGGATGAGGTGTACAGTTGCAGTGTGTGTGTGTGTGTGTGTGTGTGGGGGGGGGGGGGGGTGTTTGTATTCCTATCTTTATGTGGACATTGATATGTTTACATAGTCACGCCATGGGGACCTCTAACACTATGGAGACCAAAATTCACATCCCCACGAGGGGTTAAATCTAAATGTAGGTCCCCACTCGTAAAATATAATTCTGTGTGAAGTATACACATTTATGCAAATGATGTGGCTCTATAAATACCTGATTATTACCCCAAAGCAAAATGTGTAATTTTCAAAGATTTGGAGATGTGTTTACTTTTTTGTTATTATTAATTTATTTATTGAAATGTCTTAATTTTACTTTTTTTATTTGTACATTTTAATACATTTTATTATAATTTAAAATAATTATTTACTTATTGATTTATTTATCTTTGATACTTTTTCTATTTTTCATTTTATTTTTTAACAAAAAAGACATGTTTTTACATTCACACTACCCACTGGGTACTTTACCTACAACTGATGATTAGGAACTTGGTTCTCATGAGACATGGAAACCACTGTGTGTGTGTGTGTGTGTGTGTGTGTAATCCTATCTTTATGGGGACAATGATATGTTTACACCATCACACCATGGGTACCAAAATTCACGTTCCCACGAGGGTTAAATATACATAAAGGTCCCCACTAGTAAAATACAAATGATGTGGCCCTATAAATACATCATTTTTTTTCTGGAAGTCCTCATAAGGCATGAAACATGTGCAAATTGAAACATGTATTTTTCAAAGGTTTGAAGATGTGTTTACTTAAAATAAAAAAGGATTTTTGTTTTTTTCATTTACATTTTTCATATTCTTATTTATTTTATCATTTATATATATATATATATATATATATATATATATATATATATATATATATATATATATATATATATATATATATTTTTTTTTTTAATATATATATATATATATATATATATTTTATTCAAAAAAGAACAAGATGTGTTTTACATTCACTATCCAAGGGCTACTTGACTATAAACTCGGTCCTCATGAGACATGTAAATGAGAATGCATGTGTGTGTGTGTTTTTTATGGGACTATTTGATCATCCTGCTGCATTGACTGAATGTCATCCACCGTTATCACTATCCAAATAACTCAGCTCATGCATTCAGACTGTCCTGCTCCTTCATCTCAAGCTGTATTTTCTAACACCGCTCAGTCATTAAAGCTTCAGTGTGCAGTATTTTTCATAATAGATTTTCAGCATATTCTGATTCAAGTGACCTGAGAGAAAACTAGACTTTTGTACTTTATCTTGGGTCAGGATTTCAAAAATGTGCCTCAGAATGACATAAGATAATGTGCAGTAACAAAATCATTATGACTTCATCACAGTTACAACATGGCCACATCTCTATGTGTGATATTTAAATTTAAATGCATCAGCTGAGCCTATTTTCTACATATATTTTAAGGACAGGGAGTTTCATCCAATTTTTATTTTTCTGTCTGCGGCATTTAGAAAATAATTAAAAATGACAAGAAATACAACCTGTTCATCAACCGTTGCAGAATTTTCCTCTTGTGCTCACAATCAAGGCCAAAGTTAATAACAAATATGGAGTTTGATTAAAAAAATACTCATAATTTCATCGGAGTACTTTCAGCATTTAATTAATACACATCTGATGCGCTTGTGAATGTTTACTGCTGCACGGTAATGTGTGTGTGTGTGTCTGTAGGACTGAGTTGAAAATTAATTACTGTAACCATATTACTGATAATGTGAGGCCAAAAAAACCCCAAAACGTTTTAAGAGTTTGTCTGGGGAGGAGGAGTCAAAAGGTAGCCATGGAGTGTGTCTGAAAACTTACAAAAATTTTAATTAATAAAACATATTGACTTTTCCTACTCACTTTTTCTCACCCTTGTTTAAAACATCATAAGGTTAAAGAAAAATGGAAAGGAGAAGGAGAAATACTAAGGAGGAAATGTCACCAGTCGAGTTACACTAGATCAGGGGTGTCAAACATGTGGCCTGGGGTCCAAATGCGGCCCGCCAAAGGTTCCAATATGGCCCGTGGGATGAAGAGCATCATAACTTATTAACTCATTGACGTGTATATATAGCTCTTTTGTGTTTTACATCATATGGGTGAATATCAGGCTTGTGGGTAATGTATTTCTGTCCCAGTCGGGGGCACAAACTGTATTTTCCAATAAAAGGTAACCGTAGATTTATGCCTTGAAGAAGACGAAGGTTGGCGAGTTGAGAGAGTGAGAGAGAAAATGCCAAAGCGGAAGATGAAATCGAGCAAATCAAAAAAATACAAGCAGCTTACACTGGCACAGAGTTTGTCTGTAAGTAAGAGAGTCATGACCACGATTGATGAGGGTGAGGAGGCAGATTCATCCCCACATCTCCGGTGAATCCAGCAGAGACCAACCGGGAGTGCAGGTAAATGTGTTATAATGCCAATTACTGTTCATGTGTGTGCATGTGTGCTGGTTTTTCCATACTAAAAGTTGTGAACATCTCAAGTGAATGAGGCTTTACAGGGTGTTGGGACACCTATTTTTTGGGTCTTGAAAGTTCAATGAAAATGGCCCAAAATTCTGGCAGTATCGAGCTCTATATTCTAAACATAGCTGGCAGTCATTGAGTTAAATGACTCCATATTTTCTTCTCAGTTTTTTCTTTGCCTATAAATGATGACAACTTCAAATGTTTGACATTGTTTTAATGCAAAAAATATTAAGTCGTGAAAATATTGACATTTACAAACTATCCTATAACAATAAAATGTGAATAACCTGAAATGTCTAAAGAATATTAGACGTAATTTTAACCTTTTTTTTTTCATTTGGATGATTTCTAAAAGTATTTTCATAATTTAATGGGGGTTTTTTAGCACTTAAACAATGACAAAAATTTGGAGTTGTCATTATTTATAGGTTATTTTGTTTTCATTTTACTGCTCCGGCCCATTGGAGATCAAATCAGGCTGAATGTGGCCCCTAAAAACAAACAAACACTGAACTAGATGGGTGTTAGCAGTGGTGAGACTACATTAATGTGAAGATAGACATGGAAACTTCTCCTGGATGTTTTTATTGTGCTGTTTAATAATGTAATTTCCTGTATATAAACATAGACATGGTGGTAAAAAATTTTACTTCATTAATAAGAAATTGAACAAGAAATAAGCCTAAATAAAAGATAAAATTTAATTATCAACAAGTCACACTCATCCTGTCACTTCCTGTTTGTCAATATGACTTCCTTCCATCACCCTCCTAAAACTACAGTATGTTCAGTATTCATCCACCAGTGCATCAACTTCAAGATCCTCCTCCTCACCTACACAGCTCTTCATACCCTCACCCCCTCACCTCACCTGACTGACCTTCTACTTCAGGGGTCTCAAACATATGGCCCAGGGGCCAAATGTGGCCCACCAATGGTTCCAATCCAGCCCATGGGATGAAGAGCATAATAACCTATTAAATAACTCCATATTTTCTTGCCTATAAATTATAACAGCTTCAAAATTTTGCCATTGTTTTACTGCAAAAAATAATATTAAATTATGAAAATCCCACACCAGACCTTTCTGTGTGGAGTTTACATAGTCTACACCATCCAAACACATGCACTGATAGGTTAATTGGTTAATCTAAATTACCCATAGGTGTGAATGTGAGAGTGATTGTTTGTCTATATATGTTCAGCCCTGAGATGAACTGGAGACTCATACAGGGTGTACCCCGCCTTCACCCATTGTAGCTGGATTAGACCCCCAGTGACCCCAGTGACCCCAGTGACCCTAGTGAGGATAAAGTGGGTTCAGATGATGAGCAAGTGAGTGATGGGGCAACCATGGCTCAGGAGGTGGAGTGGGCTGCCTAATAACCAAAGGGTTGATAGTTTGAATCCTGCTCTATTCCAGTCCTGTACCATTGTGTCCCTGTGCAGTTTTTGTCTGTAGTGCCACTCACACTGGTGTATGAATGCTTGGTGATGATCGGAGGGCCTGTTTAGTGCATAACAAATCCAGTTTAGCACCATTGGAAGGGAGAATGTGTGAGTGAATGAATATTGGATCAATAATGAAAGGTGTTTTGGGTGCCTTGAAAAGTGCTATAGAATCCTCATCCTTTAACACTCAGCAGTTCCTGGACGCAGCAGTGTGTCCTAGTGACATGCATAATTTCAGATGACGTCGCAGGAAGACAGAGCCCCGTCAATTTACATTAGTGTGGACAATGCAGATGTTAAACTAATACTGTGAAGTCAATTGTCTTGAAAGCAAATATAAACCCAAATTTATGAGAAACTATACACCACTGTGTATTTTGGTAATAGTGTCATTACGTTTGGTGGAGGTAGAGAACAAAAATGGGCTAAGTGACATAAGTGGTTTGTGTGGAAATTTGATTGTTTGTATATATTATATTATATTATATTATATTATATTATATTATATCGTATCGTATCGTATCGTATCGTATTATATTATAAGGGTTTTTATTTATATAAGGGTTTTATTATATTATAATAAATAATTATATTACAATTCTGGGTTGTGAAAATGTGTTTTTTTCCCATCATGCAACACCAGATGGTTTTTGAAATACTCTAGTTTTCCCCAAAAAATATAGCCTGTATTTCATTGAAATATTAGTAGAATGTTTTGTTGTTTATTAAATTTAAAATAGTTGTTTTGAACTTTTCCATTTATATGTACATTTTAGGTCATGAAAATGGTTCATTCAACATGTTTTTGGTGAAAAAGAGAAAACGAAAAAACAAACTGTACAGTCACGCAGGTGTTGAAAATAATTATAGTAAATAAATCAAGATAAACAGTTTTTCTCTGAGAGATATGAAGGGAAAATAAAATGTATTCAAAAATGGCAGAAAACTATGCCTAAGGGTTAATATGGATCCTGAATCAGCATTAAATACTAAATATATACAAAATAATCATGAAGGTATAAGTTATGTGTATAAGTCATGTGGTCATTCTTAAACTGACTTAAACATCACATCCTCGTCACACAAATGCACTTTCTTCAAACTGATTGGATTGCATTTCCCTTCCCTTTGAAGATCCACACCACATTTCACTGTTTATATTTTATTAAGGAAGGAGGAGGAGCCAAAAACTCATCAATTACACAAATTACAGGCTGTAAAGATCAAAGTCATCCAAACAAAGCACATGTTCTGCTGAATTAACTTCACATTTCACACTGTTTAACGTATGAATTCAATCTAATCTATTGTAATGTAATCTAAATCACATGAATTTATCAGACATTTTTGGCATAAAATGATGTCTGTCACATTGATTGCTGGTTTTCATGTTTGGTTCAGTGCAACCTATTCTAAAGGAGACACTCAAGAAAGCACTGAAGCCTTTTTCCTTCACTTGTAGAGAATATGGTCCACTCTTATCATGGCCAACACTTAAATACTTATGGGTCATTTCACTCAGTCAGGAACCTTTCTAAGTAAAAAAGACTACTGGGTGGCACCAATGCAGGTGTTTTTCAAGCAAATCTGATTCTAGATTTCTTTACATGTAATTGGTAGTGCTCATTTTAAAATTTTTGTAGGGTTGTTTTACTGAATCAAAAAAAAAACACTTCTCCCTCTTTGCATCTTCCTTCAGCTCTCTCTCTCTTCGCCCTCCTCCATTTCTCTTCCTACCTCCTTCCTCCTCCTCCTTTCCCTTTTTATATTCCCATCTGTCCTCTGACTACTCAAAGCCCATGCCCCCAGGGGCCCGTGGAGGGCACAAAGTGGTCTCATGAAGAGAGAAAGTGCGAACGAGAGAAAGGGAAAGAGAGAGACTGAGAGACTCTTTACAAGAAGGAAAAAAAAAAAATCAATGAATTCCATACAGAGAGGTAGAAAATAGTCATAGCAATCCAGTTTTTTCCAGTGCCATTCTCCTCTGCCCCCAGCATACCCATTATCCAATCTGAGCAACAGATTGAAGCCAGCGGGCTGGCCTACACTGATTGAATCATCAACGTCTGTCTCATTCATGTTAAATTTGGTTGTGGTCAGAGACAAAGGCAAAGAAAGAGACAGAAAGGACATGGACTAACTCACAATGAACTTCCATTGAAACTTTTTCCAAGTCATGACAGAGCGGTGCGTTAGCTAAGATTACTACTGCACATAGATGAGTGCTGTTCAATGGTGTATGTTACAAGTACAGAAGTGTAGTAAAAGACATAACATCCAGATAAGAGGAAATAATGAATTTACCTGCATCCTCTCCAGCATATCGAAGAACTCCGCAGACTGAAAGAGAAACAGAGGTTGATTAGAAAACGGGAACCTTGACCCTCGCAGCATCAAACAATAACCAGTAAAGTTCATTACAGTAGCTCATTCATCACATTTCTGTCAGCTTCAATTTGCACCTCATAAAAGTGTCATGGACTTAATGAAAATCTCCCAAGTGCCCTAATCTGAAGGCCTTACATGTGCACCATCACAGATGAAGTTTTTGAAGTGAGTTCACCGTGTACGACTCACGCCTGCAGTGTAAAGTTTCAGTGAAGCAGGGCAAGGCAGGGCAGGTCAGACACTTTCCCAACAGCCTCTCACACCCTCGTGCATTCACACTGATAAGAACCCACTTCCTCAAAAAGCAACACACAACAACACACGGCCACAAACACATGCATCCTTGAGTGCATTCACACGTCCTTGTCCCCAGGGTTTCCACTTTGTCACATAAACAAGCTGTGAGGGTGATAATGGTCTACGAGCTTTGAGTCTCATGTGTATAGTAGGTCACTGTGTTCAGATTATTGCAGAGATATAAGGTAAATAAAGTTAATGTGATGAAATGATTGTTTAGCTTAAACACACACGTGGATACTGTAGAGATAT
The DNA here is from genome assembly GCA_020466265.1 of Siphamia tubifer. Classification (NCBI taxonomy): domain Eukaryota; kingdom Metazoa; phylum Chordata; class Actinopteri; order Kurtiformes; family Apogonidae; genus Siphamia; species Siphamia tubifer. The sequence continues at coordinate 20,648,510 of CM035795.1, read as the reverse complement.
CAACAAAAGTCACACAACTACAACTGCAGTTCCTGAATATAGCTCAGGAATTAATTTCCATGAAATATTCAGGAAAGGTGTGAGGGGGTCCAGAATAGATTCCATTAAATTTAGGTGATTGTAGATCAAAGGTCAAAAGGTCAAAGTCACCAAAAATGTATTTTCACAGTGATCAAATATAGGTCAAATCAGGAATGTCCCTTTCATTCCTTTATACTCAGTTTTGCACATGACTTCTTTTTGCTCTCACTGTTGATGTGCACTGACATCAAAACCTCAAAGGACAAATTCTGTAGGTCAAAGGTCAAGGTCACAAATAAAGACTTGAAAATCAAATTTTCAAATTTTTTGAACTATTTATGGTACAGATTTACAATCAGCACCAAAATGCTGGCCTTTCAATTCTGCATCTTGTGTGTATAGATGTTGACCCAAGAGGTCAGAGGTCACTCAGTGAACACATAAAAATTAAAATGGACTATAGTGGAAGCACCAGTGCAGATAGAGAGACTATTATTGACAGATAGGAAACTATCTGGGCTTTAAAATGGCACCATGACTGTTGACCTTGAATGACCTTAAAAGATCAAAATCAAGGTCAAATGCTTTTAAATGGTTGTAACTCCAAAAAGAATGGTGATAAGTACTCAGTTAAAGAAAAAACAACAGGTGTAAAGGAGTTCCTGTAAGTGTTTCACATTAAAGGTTCTCTAGTGTTTCTTCAGGAACTACAGGAGTGTCATGGAAATTCAAGACTTCAATTTCCACACTTGAGTCACCAAAAATGTGTTTTCACAAATGAACAGGGAGGGAAAATCAGCTAAAACATTTGCGAAGGGGCAGGATTTGTTGTGACTGACACCGATTTTTCTACAGAGTGCAATGACTGATGTAGAAATGAACAATAAATAAATACATTCAGTCAGTCATATCTTTTTTTCTTCTTTTACATTTGCTTAAAATAACACTGTCTTATTATGTCACTGTCTTACATTATAGCCATGTTAGCTTAGCTCTGTTTTTAGACAGAAAACAACTACAGCAAAATGAAAAATCACCTCAGTTTTCTATGGAATTTGTTTTGTCAATAGCTCCTCTAAAGATTTGTTTGGAATCAAACAGACATGGTCATAACTACCACAGTTTAGTCAACAAAATAAAGATAATAACATCACTTAATAATTTCCTGCTCTCATAATCTCATAATTACACTGCAATTCATGCAGAAGAAATGCTGATATTTCAGCATTAAACCAAGGTTATTATTGTTAACGAAATCAAAGGAAATGACAAAAGCTAGAATTGAAAAAACATGTTGTTAACTGAAATGAATAAAAGCTGCATAATTTAAAAAAAACTAAAACTGAAACTGTATTGTTTCCTTACAAAAGTAACTAAAACATAAAAATTACGGATAAGATTCCCTTAGTTTCTATCTTTGTCAGTGTCAGACTGATTCAAAATCGATTTATTTCACTCAAGCAATTTTAGCTGGCGGCACCATACGGCACTTCACGGTCTGTCACTTGTCGTCACTTGTCATGACTTCTTATCCCCACTATCTGGAAACATCAAGATTCAAGTTTTGAGACAGCAGCAGAGTCCTACATGAGATACCTGTGAATATGACGATAAAAGAAAACAAAATATATGAAGAAACTAAAACTAAAGTAACACAAGTGGTGCCTGGCACAACAAACCCTGCCCCCTCGCAAACATTTGACCTAATTTGCCCTTTGACCTTGACCTTTGACCTACAGTACATTCACAAAAATTTTATGGGATCTATTCTGGACCATCTCACACATTTCCTGAAAATGTCATGAAAACTGGGCTAGTAGTTTTTGCATAAAGTTGCTGATATACAAACAGACAGACAAACTGACGAAGAAACAATACTCCTCTCCCCTTCTGGAATCAGGGTAACTTGGCATTTAAAAAACAACAACAACAACAACAACAAGTTTCTATGACAACCCGCTCTTGAATTAGAGCCAATAATGTGATTTTGACCTTTCTGCTAAATGTGACCTTGACCTTTCACCTTTTGCAACATTGATAATTTTGTTATATGTATATATGCATCAGCGTGTGTAAGAAGGTCCAAAAAAGGTCCAAAAAAAGGTAAACCAAAATTAATTATGAGACCAACTTTAAGACAGACAGACAGATAGATCAAGACTAGATAACTCATTTAGAGAATGCCAAATCCTGCTCCTATTTTGTGCCAATGTCAAGTTTCTATGACAACCCGTTCCGTTCTGTTCAATAATGTCATTTTGACTTTCTGCTAAATGTGACCTTGACCATTGATCTTTTGCAATACTGGTGATTTTATTATACGTATGTCAGTGTGTGTAATATTATGATAATATATCCAGTATTGATTAAGTTATAGCGTGATATGACATGCACACAAATAGTGTTACAGAAGTAAATTTTGTGCCATTTCACCTTTGACCTCCACAGATCTCAAAAACTATTGGTCGTAGGGGATAACACCAATTATGAGAATTGTAGAAATCTTCATTCCGCGTCGTTTGGTACCAAGCTGAGAGTTCTGTGACCCTCTGTTCTTGAGTCATACCCAATAATGTGATTTTGAACTTTTAGTTAATTGTGACCTTGACCTTTGACCTTTCCTCAAATGAATCATTGCATCTGATGTGCAGTAGCTCTATGTATATGCACATGTAATTTCATGGTGATATCTGAAGTATTCATTGAGTTATAGCATGATATGTCTCTGTAGACACACACACACAGATACACACACACACACACACACACAGGTACACACACAAACACACAGAAGGTGATTACAATGATCTGGGCCAACCAATGTTAGAAAACTAATAAACACTAGCAAAACTACTGTAAAAACTAATTAAAACTAAAATGAATTCCAGAAAAAAAGTCAAAACAAAAACTAAATTATAATGGAAACTCCAAAACTATTATAACCTTGAATCAAAGTCCATTCTTTTCCTTTAGAGTTGTCTCCAGTGGTGTGAAATAATAACAGTGCTTCTAGCTTTTATCACTTTGTCACGTTTTTGACTGTGAAAGTCATTTCTTACTGGTTTTCATCCCATCTTGTGACTTTCAGCCACTTTGGTCAAAAGCCCTGTGGTATTAGTTTTCTTCACTATGGTTGACCTGCAGAGGAACTCTCTACTCCCTCTAGTGGTCACAGAGATCAGTAAGTCATATTTTTACAATCTAATACACTGACATTTTTGACAGAACCTATTCTAAATATTCTTAATTTAATAAATGAATGAATTAATGAATGAAACTGATAACACCCCCCCAAAAAAATAAATAAATAAATAAATTCTATGTGTGTGTGTGTATATATGTGTATATATATATATATATATATATATATATATATATATATACACATATACAGGGTTTATCAAAAAACAGAGAGAGGGGGTTTGTCACAGAGCTTGCGTTGGATGTCCTGACCCTCATTCTCACATGAATAATATAAATGAAGCTTAAATCACTAAATAAACATTTAAAATCAACACTTTTCTCTCATGGCGCAGTTCATGTGGCCTTTACTGTTGCCCATGTGCGAGCGCACGGTACGGTGATGCGTCCGAGACCAAGGTTCAGTTCTCTCTCCGGTCGGTATCAGGTCAACCTGAACACATGAGCCCCGTTTGAAGGGGGGTGGGTATAAAAAAAAAAAAAAAAAAAAAAAAAATGTTCCTCTCGCCCCACCTGGGCGGTGTCTCCTTCAGGCTCGGGTCCTCTACCAGAGGCCTGGGAGCCTGAGGGTTCTGCGCAGGATCTTAGCTGTTCCTAGCAATGCGCTCTTTTGTACAGAGATCTCTGATGTTGTTCCTGGTATCTGCTGGAGCCATTGTCCCAGCTTGGGGGTCACTGCCCCTAGTACTCCGATCACAACTGGTACCACTGTTGTCTTCACACTCCACATTTTCTCTAACTCCTCTTTCAGCCCTTGGTATTTCTCAAGCTTCTCATGTTCTTTCTTTCTGATGTTGCTATCACTGGGGACTGCTACATCTATCACCACCACTGTCTTCTCATGTTTATCCACCACCACTATGTCAGGCTGATTGGCCATCACCATCTTGTCAGTCTGGATCTGGAAGTCCCACAGGATCTTGGCCTGTTTCTTCTCTGTCACCTTTGGGGGGTTCTCCCATCTTGACCCCGGGACCTCCAGTCCATACTCTTTACAGATGTTCCTGTACAGTATGCCCGCTACCTGGTTATGCCTCTCCATGTATGCCTTGCCTGCCAGCATCTTACACCCTGCTATATATATATATATATATATATATATATATATATATATATATATATATATATATATATATATATATATATATATATATATGAATGTATTAGTAAGACATTTTAAAATAAAAAAATAAATACATTTGTGATGTACATGTAGAAGGTCCCTGGTTCGACTCCCACACCAGACCTTTCTGTGTGGAGTTTGCATGTTCTCCTCGTGTCTGCGTGGGTTTTCTCCAGTTTCCTCTCACCATCCAAACACAGGCACTGATAGGTTAATTGGTTAATATAAATTGCCCATAGGTGTGAATGTGAGAGTGATTGTTTGTCTATATATGTTCAGCCCTAAGATGAACTGGAGACTCATACAGGGTGTACCCCGCCTTCACCCATTGTAGCTGGATTAGGCCCCGAGTGACCCCTGTGACCCTAGTGAGGATAAAGCGGGTTCAGATGATGAGACAAAACATTTCTGAGATTAAAATAGTGTCACGGAACCGAACATTTTTTGCTTCAAGTCTTTTCAATTCATCTGTATTATGACTTGAACTTGATGTGAATTTGTGTGAGACTTCAGTGAATGAATTACTGGGCGAGCATTGTTCTCTCTCAGTGTGAGTCTGTGCACTCACTTCACAAATAGGTCAGGGTAGCATTTTAAGTATGTGTGAATCAGGGAAGTCTGAAACAACAGGTGGAAACTTGACAGTGTTTATTTGTATTCATGTGGCTTTGAGAACGTATCGATCAGAGATGGGTCTTTTGTCTGTATGCAGCGCTTTCATCCTCACTCAGATCACGCTTTTTTTTCTCTTCAATTTACACTTTCGACACCACATACCAGCACCGAAATACTAAAAATATGCTGCACTACGTGTTCAGCATAGTGCAATGAAATACAAAAGAGCAGGATCTGGCAAATAAACACTTTACCAATGAACCACAGCTGAAAAGGTATCTATGCTGTTGCTGCTGCTGCTGCTGCTGCTGCTGCTGCTGCTGCTGCTGCTGCTGCTGCTGCTGCTGCTGCTGCTGCTGCTGCTGCTGCTGCTGCTGCTGCTGCTGCTGCTGCTGCTGCTGCTGCTTTACATCAGTTTGAATGACTGCGCCTACACTGGTCATCTGCTGGTGCAAATCTATCATGACTGAGGGAACGCTACATGCCAACACACAAATACACACACATATCGAGCTCCCACGTAACTGCCCATCATGGCAGTGGAATACTTTAAAAGACTATTAACCACAGCACTTAAAAAGGCACATAGATCCAGCTTGTCCAGCAATAACTGACAGTACTGTACATTCAATCATAAGCTATATCCCCTATAATGACTAGAGCAAGGACAAAACACTGCTATGTATCTTTATCTGTCAGTCTAAAATGGGACCTGAACACATGTCCTTGCACTTTGGTCTCTTTTATCTCTTTGCTTTACTATGCTAAGTCATTCTCTTCTTTTATCTCTCGTCCCGTTTGCCTTTTCTTTTTGCCTCTGCTTGTATTTCAGTTTCTTGCCGTCTTTCTTTAGCTTTCTCGCTTCTTCAATCTCTCCAGCCCAGCAACAACATCTGCATCTCTTATCTCCCATGGCAACACACTCAGATTAGACTCGGCTGCCTGACCGACTGAGAGAATTTACGCATATTCATGTAAAGTCATGAACATGATCAGACATACATTAACAGCAGTAATGCGATGTCACAATCTCATCGTCTCAACTTGAGAATTAAAGGAACATTGCTTATCAAAATGCAGTGGTTTCAAGATTCAAATCCATAACATATGATATTATCATGAACAGCCTGCCTGTTTAGCAGTCTTTACTAATGGGTTTATCTTTATTTGTTCACAATTATATGATTTATGAGCAACATATTAGTAAGTGAGTGCATTTTAAAAATTACAGCAGTTTTTTTTCCTGCCACAGTGAGATTGATGGCAAAAACACAATGGCTATGTTTACATGATGTTTTTCATTCTGAATTATTTATTCGGAATAAAATTATTTGGAATTAAAGCTATTTGCTTCGTGTTAATTCGGAATAAAACTTCACGGAAAACAGGTGTATTCCACTCTAGTTAATTGAGCTTTAAGAGCTGGAGGTACAGAGGGTTGGATGTCTACCACTTCATGTTTTGCATTTGTTTCAAATGGCAATATGGAAGATCAGATACTACAACCAATGTTTAGCTCCGCCAAGGAGGTTATCTTTGTGCCGGAGTTTGTTTGTCTGTTGGTCTGTTAGTAGGATAACTCAAAAAGTTATGGACGGATCTTGATGAATATTTCATGATGTGTTGGGGGTGTCACAAGGACCGAAAAATTATTAGATTTTGGTGATGATCCGGAAGAGATCTTGGATCCTGGATCACTTTGAAATATATTCTCCATTTACGGCAATGTAAAATTTCAAAGTGATCCAGAATCAAAGATCTCTTCCGGATCACTACCAAAATGTAATAATTTGTTCCTTGTGACACTTCCAACACATCCGGGAAATTTTATCGAAATCTGTTATGAACTTTTTTCGTAATCCTGCTGACAGACAGACAGATAAACAGACTGACTTGAATTGAATACCTCATTGGCGGACCTCTCTTCATTCGAAGGGGGGAGGTCTGCCTTGGCGGAGGTTTGCACTGTCAGAGTGCTATTTTAGTTTGTGTTTGCACCTGAAAGAAAAGTAGAGAACTAAAAAAATATATAAAGAATGAACACATCCAGTTCAAAATCACTTGTGTGTCATATTTGAGAATAAATATATCAGTGAAAACAAATTCTTTCATCTGGCTCATTGTATAATTTCATGTTTCATATCACTGTATCTTTGATAAACATGACATTGTCTTACTGCAGGGGTCCCCCTAATACGATAATATGCTAGCTGTCATGTGTGATTTCTGTGAGGTGATTTGTGTGTTCCATGACCCATGTAATCCATCTGAGTGACTCATATAGTCGGTCTTAGTTAATTTATTATTATTGTATATATATATATATATATATATATATATATATAGTTATACTATTACTCTGTATTATTATAGACCGCAGTGAATAAACCTTCAATGAGGACATCTGTATCCGTGTTCTTTAATTGGAACCACATCCCACACCTTGCCACTCTAAACCAAATCCTGGAGACAATCCCACGCTCTCCGCTTCATTAATAATGAAAATAGTTCATAACTAAGGAACATTTTATTGCAACTTTATCAAATACAAATACACGCATATAAATAATCTAAATGGTCTCTAGTATTTTTCAGGGGGCCAGACCAAATGTGGAGGCGGGCCATATCCGGCCCTCGGGCCGTAGTTTGGGGTCCACTGTCTTACTGTAATGAGAGTTAGATCCATAAATTAGCCAACAAACCCTCTTCTGGTCCAGTCCATTTAGGACCTGACCAGAACTCTCAGCTACTAGATTCACATTCACTATGACCTTACAGCACAGTGTTACTACTGTCAGACCTGGTACACCAGCAGACATTTACACTGACAAACATCTGCTATTCCGCTCTCACTGTTCTAGCTTAGTCCCTGAGGTATGAAATACTGTTGTAAAATATTGCAAATGTGCCATAAATAACATGAAACACAGAGACACTGTCTGGACACCAGTGCAGCCATGAGTGTGGGAACACTCTGCACAGACTGATGACTATGATGCTCATAAAATACATTTTTATTCAGAATTTTTTATGTAAAATTGGATCCCATTTGTCAATCAGAGGTAAACTGTTTCTTACTGTAATTTTATCTGGAGGAACCAAATTCATCATTTTTTTCATGAAAAACCCTTCTGGATTTGTATTCGTTATATTAATGTTAAAGGGATAGTTCACTATTTTTTACATGAATTTGTATGGGTTCACCGACTTTACTCACACCTCGTAATTGCTTGAAGGTACTTTCTCTCAATAGCAATCAATGCACGTTGTCACTGCTAACAGCTGCACACCTGCACGTAGCAGCCTCAAACACTGCCAAACAACTGATGAAAGTAGTTTGCTAAGGTGCACAGCTGTTAGCAGAGACAACATGCATTGATCGCTATTGAGGAAGTAGCTCCAAGCAATTACGAGGTGTGAGGTCTGTTCTATGATGGTTTTGTTTTGCAAATAAATCACTCATTCGTCACATACTGTTTTGAGAGGAAACGCGTTTTATCTGGTTGACTCCAGGAAACCTGCTGGAACTACTTTTGCTTTGACCAAAACTGGACCAGAACTGGACTCACAGGACACTGTCAGGGGTAAGTCACTGTGGGTGCACCAGAGTAAAGACGGTGATTCTATACAAATTCATGTGAAAAATAGTGAACTATGCCTTTAACATTGAAATAGCACCTGATTGTCTGCCTTCATTTCTCATGTTTGTTTGGTTCGGTTGCTCACACCTGTATCTGGATTGGTCATTTTGACTGAGGTTGGTTATTTATTAACAGGTTTTTCTGTTTTCAATTTCCTTCATGAATAAATATGTTAATTTGTATACGAGTCCTGTGGAAACCTTTCTCTCTGTCTTTTTTTTTTTTTTTTTTTTGCTAAATGTCTGACTGTATACAATAGTTGCATACCTGTAGCCAGAAGGCATGACCTTTACAACCTTTACATTATCCTTCTATCATAAGGATCAATACATTAAATTCTTAAACAGGCTTGTTAGTTTTGATTTATGCTTTCTTTTAATGCAACTAAGAGGAACTTTTTTAATCATTGTGTGCATCCTTTGAGTATGAAGACCAAGCAGTAGATCCAAAATATGATCCCTTTGCGTGTACATTAATGTGTGACGTAAATGACAAAAAACTAATTCATACTTTCAAACTGATTTATACTTTTAAGCAAAGAAAATGTGGATTGTTTTAAATGTACTTTTTTCATTCATTCATTATCTGAATTTTATCCTCACGAGGGTCACAGGTGTGTGTGGAGCCTGTCCTAGATATTCATGGTTGAATTCACCCTGGACATGTTACCAGTTCATCACAGGGCTGAACATTTAGAGACAAACAATCACTCTCACATTCACACCTATAGACAGTTTAGATTAACACATTAACCTATCAGTGCATGTCTTTGGATAGTGGGAGGAAGGCTGAGTATCCAGAGAAAACCCACGCAGACACAGCGAGAAAATAGTGCTTTCTCTGTTATTTATGTGAAATGATGTTTTTACAGGTTTCTTATATAAGTATGAAGTTCACCTTTGTATAGAATGAACAGATAAAGGCATCTGCCAAAGGTCTGCTCTTTATCATCATTTCAGAGCTGATATTTTTTCACTTTAACCTGAGTAAAGCTGAATTTTTTTTCAACAAGCATCTGAATTTCATTAGAAAATAATGTGTCTACTTGTGTACTGTATGCCCTTTCCTATCAAGTATATTAATGTTTATAGTGGGATGAGCAATTACAATGTCACTCCTTCATAAAGCTGTGAAATTAGAGAAATATTTGTTCATGCATCAAATATGTAAATCACTATTATTATTGTTATTATTATTATTATTATTATTATTATTATTATTATTATTATTATTATTATTATTATTATTATTATTATTATTTTAGTTTTTTTATTTACATTTAAGTGTCTTAGGCTGCCTCTGGGCTCCACTCAGGGGGTGGTGGACAGAAGGATGTTTACTAAGGTGCCATCCATCATGAATAACTCCTCCCTCCCACTACCTGCATCACACTGTAGAGCCCCTGAGCATCACCTTCAGCACCAGACTTTTACCTCTCCTCTGCAAGAAGGAGCAATTCTTCCCCACAGTTTCTACAACAGCCCCCCCCAACATCACACCATGTACATGTACAACCACAATAAAAATCTGAAAAAAAATTCATTAAAAAATGTATTTCTCATGCTATATTTATATAATACTGTCGCAGTATAAATACCAAATGTCCTATATTTCTCTATATATTTGCACACATGTGAAAGCAGCATTAGATCTCAGTATTCTCTAGAGTCTCCTTCTACCCTCATGCTGTTTCATTGCTGCATTCCACCTTCCTCTCACATGTAGTTTCTCGCGGCCAACCCCGTCGCTCCAGCCCTTCCCTCTTAAGGTGATTTTATCTGTACATTATCTATTCTCTAACCCAGAGTTTGCCTCTGGCCCACACTCTCACTTTGTTCTGAATAATGTTTGGAATGAGTCCTGTATCCTGACTCTGCTTGTTCAAGATAAAACACAGACTTACCTCAGAGGCAGCAGATCTGAACTCTTGAGTATATATCTCTTCCTGCTATTCTGTCCTTCCTGTGTTTTTTTTTTTTAAACAAAGCTCATTTCTAAATTGTCTGTAATGTGTATTTTGCTTGTTAATACCTGAAGTGTAAACTGGAAACACAAGTTGAGTCAGAAAACTCACTCACTTGTGAAAATAGAACAGGTTATTCGGGTGTGTATGTCTCCACAAAGCACATTTACACAGACAAGTACACACACACACACACACACACACACACACACACACACACACACACACACACACACATATATATATATATATATATATATATATATACACAGACAGAGCAGACAAAAGTCTTGCAGTCTCAGCATTAGTGTTGCTGAAGGTGGACTGTTACTGATACACACGTCTCTACAAAGTGCGAACCTGCAGGAACAAATGCATGACTGCAGTATGGCCTTACAGGCCCTGTTGACACTTTACTGCTACTAAGTCACTGTGGTTTAACCTTCAAAGGCCTACACAGTCAGCTATATCTAAAATCAATTGCACTTATAAAATATTCAATAACTTGAGAACCAGTTATTTGATCATTGACTTTAAATAATTCAGGTGAATCAGTTTACTTTACTCTGAATATCAGATATTACTCATTTGGACATTCAGAGACACTGTAGGGAACATGAAAACGCCAACATGTTCTCATATTCTCAGTGGCTAGTTTTTAGGTTCAGTTGACGATATTGAAATTTTGCTTCTGGTCGTTTTGTTGTGATATAATAACCTTTAATTTTATCACCATATACAAGGGGAAAACAATTAAATATAGGAAAATACCTGCTTTTTAATGTAAAATGTAAAGAATAATGTTACAATAATTGTCAACTTCGTTCCTTGTAAATCACTATGGAAAAATCTATAAGGATGAGTTAGATGTAGAAAGACCTGTATTTGTTTGTATTTAATTTAATTAATTCTTAAACAAAGCAAAGTTGTAGGTATTTAAGGGTGAAAGCATTTTCACACAAGCCATGTTTTATGCATTTATCAGAAGAGGACTTCTATATTTGAGACATACACTATGGTCCATAAGAGAGTACATTAGTTTTCAGATAAATTCCTCTTTTTATTCTTATTTAGTCCCATCACTGATCATGCTGGTGCAATAATTACATAATGAGTCCCACTTATACTAAATAAAATTATTCACAATCATTTCATGCAAAGGAGGAAAAGTATTTTATTCCAATTTAATGGGAAACACTGTATTTTTGTCTAAACACCAGCCCTTGTCTTGATGAATTTAACATGGACTGTGATTATAAGTAATAAGAACGTTCATGATGAATATGCATCCATCTGACCACTCTGGCTCAAAACATAATTGTGGGATGACAATTGATAATTAAGTCATTGAAAATCAATCAAGAAGAACATTGATTTCTTCTGGCTTTAATTATATTGCATTCTGCTTTCTTTTTTTTCCTTTTTTTTTTTTTTTTTAGATCTCTTGTGCTCAGTCAGTTGACTCCTTCTGGCTTTCTCAGCATGACCAGCCTTATCCTTCCACTCTCCTCGCTCCTGCTCCTGCTATCTCCCTCTGCGTTGACTTGAGGAGATTCAATAATGATGGCCAAGTTCAAGGTGACACACTGCATCAAGTGGCTGCTCTGTGCAGAAGCCACCATCTATTTAGTTTATATCTCCCTGCTAATCTGGCTTTCTCAAGAAAAAAACAGTTGCTTTTTATTGTGTTTGAGGGAAAAATAACAAATTCCTCTGCTTTAGTATAACTGAAGCATGTTTAGTAGTAATAACCTCCAAACATTATAACGTTCATACTGGATATGTACTGTAGTAAGAAACCTGATTTTTATCTACATAAACCACTATAATTGTACAGAATCTAATGGTGATTTGACATTTTATTTTAGCTAAATTATTGCAGTGGTAAGAGTTTCCTTTAGCTACAAATGATTCCTGATATTTACCATTTAAACAACATTGCAAAAAGCTGAATGAATATATATATATATATATATATATATATATATATATATATATATATATATATATGTGTGTGTGTGTGTGTGTGTGTGTATATATACTGGGTGCGATCTTCCTCGTGTGCACCGTCCCCCACTTTCATGTGCCGTGGGGTTTCTGGGAGACCCTCTGACTCGCCTGTGCATTAGACTTCTGTGTTTCAAGATTCAAGACATCGTAGCTGACCTCTGGTGCCTGTCGTACCAGGGCCCTGCCCTGATGATGCACCGCAGTTGGCGTGTGGGGGAACAGGGGTCCCATCCCATTTCCTTGGAATGGGACGGGACTTCTCTCCTTCTCATCTGAAGGAGAGAAGGTGTAGCGACTCTGGGAAGTGAAGTCCAGACAGAGGGCGCTGTAAAGCTCGCCGCCAGAGCTGCCAGCTACCAGCCACCTTCATCCTTGGACCCTTCCTGGCCAACCTAGAGCCAGTTGCGGCGCGCTACCGCAGAGGAAATGCGCCCTTCAGGTACTTGTTGACTATCGGTCTGTTTAGCCCCACCCGCTGCTGCATTCACTTCAACGTGACTCTGAGAAGACCAGACTGTGACGCGACTACAACCAGGCAAGCGGTCTTCCATACGACACATTTCCTACACTTAGTAATATGTTTACAATTGGTCATAACATCCAACTCAAACCCATAGAACCCCTATGATACATGACACTGCTGCATTATCATTCTCACCCAGACGTGGCTCAACTCTTCCGTCCCAGACACCGCCATTAGCATGGACAGGCTAAAATCTAAATCTACATTTTCTTTTATCACATATTTCATACAAAATCTGTAATTTTTTTTTGAATTTGTAAAGGGTTTGATTGGTAGTATTTGGGGCCTTGGAAAGAATTAGGCTGTTTACATGTAAAATGCGACTCTTATTTACGAAAAATTCACGGTACGAAAACACTTCTGGAACACATTAATTTCGTAAGTAGAGGTACCACTGTATTTTATGACCAACTAATAACAACACCCTGCGGCCAGTGTGGCTGAGGGTAAAAATGATTATTGAATTATTATATTAAATTGTTAACACTTATGACGGCCTAGTTGTGTTGCTCTGTTTGTGTGTCATGCTCACTCAGTCAGGCCTTCTGACACTGCAGTCTGTCATTGTCTCTGAACTGCTTTGCTTGCTAAAGAGATTAAAATGCAGATAATCAGAATTGATTGCTTTTCTCACTGCCCTAAAGGTTTAAAGGGCAAATACGCAGACGTAAAAGTCCATACGATCGATGCGTCCCTTCAAATGTGCGTGGATGTGCATACACAACTCACCTTGCATGTGTACACGCATTATACTGTGACCTACCTTCATACTGGGTGGTGCAGTGCGGGGAGGTGATGGGGGGCATTCTCCTAGAGGGACGTTAGAGATGTTCAACAGCTCCTGTTTCCTGGAGAGAAGAAGAAGAAAGGAGACAAAATTTCATTAAAGGTCAAGAAACCTCATTTGGTCATGTGGCGTCACAGGCTTTCAAAGTAATTTGATTAAAAAGATGCATTGTCATTCTTTTCAATGTGTCAGAGTGTACAATGGTGTTTTGTTTCTGTCATCACTTTCATTAGAGTTTAGCTCAACTTATTTTGAATACTGTTACCTTCTGTTGCTTATGTTAACACCTGATTTTTTTCAGAATCAACCTGCATGAATTGCAAAAGTTACAGCTGTACAGAAATACAATCCAACAGCTTGATACAGAGCTGTTTAATCTTAACCTTAACTTGATGACATAACCTTATGCCATCCTTGCATTTTAACACAAGCATTAATAAATGTATTCTGCACATCACATCAGTTGTCTATAAAGTCATAAAGTTAAAAACAGGTATAATGAGAGCACAGCTAGTGATAAATGATCTGATCTACAGCTAATATTCAAATAATACTAAGATAAATGGAGAGAAACCTATAATTCATTTCACAAAACACATGAGAAGTTATTCAGTTTGATACAATACAAAATATACAGCATATTTTAACATCAAATATCACCAATGTTGTGGCAACAGGGTTTTGTCCTATTTTGGCATTATTTTTTGCACATCAGCAGAAGCGTGTAGTTAGTGTTTTCAATCATCCTGCTTCAAACTGTGACCTTCAAAGAGCAAAGTAAAGGTTCAATTCATCTGTTTACTTTTTGTGAACTAAGATTTCATACTAGAACTAAGAAAATGTTCAATTTACACCACTGACTGTTTTTCAGGTGAGCATTTCTCTGTTTTTATTAATACAAATGAAGCTTCTCTGTGGTGATTTTTTGTAAAATGTTATAGTGTTACACTTCATATTGTTAAATACAGTAAAGATACAGGATGTAAAGGTGTAAAATATAGGTAGTTTAATATGTAAACCCATCACCACATCAAATACCACTATATAAATTCATTATTTTTTATACTATTTATGTTTGACAATCTCATATATTATAGTTAATGGACTTTTCAGCTCAGAGTGTGATATGAAAGATGTGTTGAGTCAAAAGAGGTATTTATGAATGTTGATACCAGTGACCATGGTAAACACCTGCTGTTGTTAGCTCTTAGGAATCTAGTGGATATATAATAAAATAAACAAACAAAAAAAGGTAGGAACGTCTTCATTTGTCTTCCTTTTCTTTATTATAAAGTGTATGTCCATAAATAAAAATGTGCAAGTGCTGCAAAAATAGAGGACCTGCAATAATGCAGGAGGTTCAGTTTTAAAACATATGGTCAAGATAGGTGTTGAAATGACTGATGTAAATAAAATTCATAAAATTGTTATAATTGTATAATTGTTAAATGAGGGGTAGGACTTCAACCTACTCCTTATTTTGTCCTTTGTTTCTTTTGTTCTGTATTTTATTTATTTTTTATTTATTTAAGATAAACTGCTCAAATAGTTTGCCATTATATTTCTCATTAAAAAACACTTTACCTTGCCTTGTTTGATTTTTTTTTTTTTTGGACAACATCACAGGCATTTCTTTAAGGAAAACTTTATACATCTATTTACAAAACAAACTGGCATCATAATATGATGCCACAAACATGTTAAACTATATACAAGTATTTGTAAAAAAAAAAAAATAATAATAATAATCAGGTGTTCAAAGATGCCACACATTTGACTGAATTAATATAGAGCAGGCTTTACACCAAATGCTGTTTTTACGACCTCATCCTGCACTGATCATGATAATATTGTGGAAAAATATATTTTGATTGGCCTTTCAATACAATTGACTACACATTATTACTTTGACATCTGCTCTCTGTACACTATTTGAAGACTCAGTGAGGGTTTGTCTTGCTACTACATCATTGTCAATGTGATGTTGTGTGATAAGGACATAAGGGGACTCTAAAGGGTGAAGGATGTGATCATTATAAATCCAGACCACCAAAACACAGGTGATAATTAACCAAACTCATGACTCAAAACATTCCTTAGATTTAAGATTCAAAGTGTCATGTGCATAATGAAGAAACTGGGTTCCCTGTTTAATGAAAATCTTACTTTGCCTATCGCATGGAAGACCACAAATGTTTAAGTAAAAAAGAGCATAAAATATGAATATAAACACAAACTACTATTACTATTACTGTATATATATATACACACACACACATAATATGCAAGATCTATTGTGCAAAAGGTAAATTCCAGAACTGTTGGGGGTAGTAGATGTGCAAAATGTAAAATGTGGAAAACTGCAGGTAATAAGGAAAGTTTGAGTGAATGAGAAATGTTGCATGAGTAAATTTGATCCATTTATTGATTTTAAATGGTGAATTCAGGTGGTCTTGGTGTTGACCTTTCAATGAATGATGCAGGAAGTAAAAACATCCAGTGGGTCGTATTTTGATCCTGAACAACTGATTATACAGGTTTATAACACTGTACTAATATGATGAAATATGTTAATGTTAAAGATGACAAATATGCAACTCTTCAGATTTAATACTGAAATGTAAAATCAATGGGATGTTTATGTGAAGTGAATATGCCTCTTATTTTCTTCCCTAAGGTAGAAACATTATAGCTTGTTCTCTAAAGCAGCTGTGATCAGCAAAGACACTCAACTGCACACTTTGCAAAGATGTGAAACGTCGAGAACAGAAGCCCTGAGAGGTAATAACAGCTCTAGTGTTAGGTGGATCCTAAAACTGACGCCTCTTTTCTTATACTGCACGTGGGAAAAAAAAAAAAAAAAGAAAAAAAAAATTGCTCTCCTTTAAATCATGTCACTAAAACTTAGCATCACAGAGTGTCATCATCTTCGAATTTTTGGAGGCTTCTCAGTAGAATTAAAGGTGGAATGTCTTGGCCAAACCATACCAGAATCTAATTTAGCCATGTCAGGCCAAACCCAAATCCTGTTCAACCGTATTCATTCCAGTGTCCGGACTACGCCTGGTGCTTTCCACTGGCTCAGCACTCACACAATGCACCACTGTATGCCCCTGTGTATGTAATGCACAACAGTAGCTCACAGTGGCCAAGATATTCAAACGATCCCCATAAGCTGCAGGACCTTATACAAATATCCATTCATTCATTGACTTCCACTATATATTAAAGTGATGGTATTATTTTCAAAATACTTGGCGCACGTCATTATATAAAAATACACATGACAAATAATCCAGTACAAAAATACAGAGAAAAAATAAAAACAAAACAAAAAAGGCCAAGAAGGAAATTATAATTATTATTATTAGAAGGAAATTATTGTAAACTTAATGAGAGTGGTTTGTTTTTGGATGTTAGCTGCTGTTGTATCTCATTGATAAGTATGGTGCCATTAACACATTAAATATATTTCTGGATCCAAACATTTTATGATAGTGGAGCCTGTGTCTTTACTGATAATAATAATAATAATAATAATGTATTGTATTTATATAGCACTTTTTTGGCCACTCAAAACACTTTACATTAGTGACCCATTATTCATTCACTCTTACATGCTCACTATGGTGGTGGTAAACTACATATGTAGCCACAGTTGCCCTGGGGCAGACGGACAGAAGCGTGGCTGCTATTTTGGAAGTTCACCATAATAAAACAGGTTCACCAAAATAAAACAGAAGAAGAAGAAGATGAATGAATACGAAGTTGAAGTTCATTAATTAAAGAGATTAACATGAAAAGGTGTAGAGCAGCAGAGGTATGGAGCTAATTTTAGTGCGGCACCTCTGCTGCTCTTCTATTATATTGTAGCAGATTATGGTGTTAATAAGTGTTTACAAAAGACAAAGGGAAACGTACCTTTTCACGCTAATCTCTTAAATTAATGAACTTCATTTTCATCCACCATCTTCTTCTTCTTCTGTTTTATTTTGGTGAACTTCCATTTTGTTGTGGAGTGAATTTGCAGTGTTTCTCTCTTGCAGTTGTTTTGGGAGTTTGCGTGTTTTGGTATTTGCAGCATTTTTCTTTGCCATTTGTTTGGAGGGTTTGTAAATTTTTGCTTCTGCTTCATTTTTGTTATTGCAGCATTTTTCTCTTGCAGGACACCTGTGTAGCATTTGTTTTATGGGTTTGTGTTTTTGGTTGTGCATCTTTCTTGTCTTTGCAGCGTTTTGTCGATGCAATGCATTTGCAATGCATTCACCCACCGTACATATTTACATAAATTGTTACTTTATTTACATTAATGGACAAAACTGATAAATGGCTCACAAGCAAAATATTACATGTGAAGATGCCAAACACCACATTCAAGCCTTATCCTATATTACAGTAGTAGTAGTAGTCATTTGTTAGCTATCATGCTAATGTTAGCTAGCAACACATAGTTTCCCTCTTTTACATAAGACCTCAATCATTACATATTCAACCACTTCCTTTGTTCTTTACCATCACATGGAAAGTGGTAGAATAATAAGTCTGTTTTTTTTGTTAGTGTTTTTTTACTCAGAAACATAGTAATGCAGCAGAGAATAAACAAAACACTGTACACTGTTTCTACTGTAGACAAGTGGAAGAAAGGCACTGAAGACTGCATGAGAGTGTAAAGCATTTTTGTGGAGAAAAAAAACAAACTGTCTTGAGTCTTCTACACTGAAATCAGGGTGTTATCTTGGATCTTGACAGCTGAGTGAGCTGTTAACTACAACAAATAAATGGTTTTCAGCACAAAATAGACTCCAACACACATGCTGCAGAAGCGTGCATGGGTTTGTCTCTGCAATTTATTTGGAGTTTTAGGTGCAGTCAATATAAAAAGAGAAAAGAGACCTTGTGTGCCACGAAGAAAAGGTTGGACATTATCCATTATTTGAGGGTCCTTGTTCAAGTGAGCTGGAAATATGAGGACACATTTCATCCCTGACCTGTGAAAAGGAAAAGTGTGTCCAGACATTGGCACTCATGCTGTGTATCGTATATATACAGATGGCCTCTATTAGCCAATAAAGCACATATATGTCGATGACACACTCACACAGACCACCAGAGAAATGCTGTTTGCAGTATAGATGAGGGGACTAGACTGTCTCTATGGTGAAACAAAGGCTACATAACAGCCTTTCACCCCCTCCCCCTAGTCTGGATGGGAGAGACAGAACATACAGCAGAAGCAAGGAAGCAAAGAAACAATTTAGGAAGATCAGGTCATGGAGAAAGTGAGTCAGAAGTAGCAGTTGTGAATGTACAGTGACTCAAATGAAGGCTTTGCTTTACTCATACAGACCCAGACTAAATATTTTGTGGTGACGACCAAATCCATTTGTATTCATAAATAACCTATAACAAGTGATCTATCACCACTGGATTTTTTCACTAAAAATAAGTTATTTTCCGATGTTTAATTTACTGACCAAGTAGATGTTAATAAAAAGATTATTTTATTTAAACAGAAAAGTCATAGCAACATGAGTATTTCAGTAAAGTATATCATTAGTTCTACATAAAAATAAGCACAGAACTGCTGCCACTTGTCTAATTACATGGGGTTTTACTGGTGAATCAATGTGGCAGAAGACAAATGGTATTTCCATGTGCACTATAGAAATACATAGAACAAAAAATATGCAAAAAGTAACAAAATAAAAAAAGCAGATGCTGCTGTAAAGTTAATTCAATTTCACATGAATTATTTACATGAATTGATAGGGTTAGTGGTTCAGTAGTTATTACATATTTTAGATCAGTAGATACTTTTGGGTCTTTAAGGGTTGCATCCAATATAACAGTAAATGTTATGGAGAACAACGAAGATTAAAATGCACTAAAGATAAATAGACAAACTGTAACAAACAAACAAAAAAAACCCTGTAAAGACCACATGGAACATACTGAAAATAAAGTTCAAAACCATTTTATTTTTGTCAGTTAGAAAGCCTTTTTCAGTGCCACATGAAAACAAGAAAGAGAACCAAATAAATCTATTTATTGTCTCCAGTCCTGTTGATTTCTTTTAGTTTCCACTTTTATACGCCCTGCAGTATGCTAAATCAAATCACAAGGTCAAACTGCATTCAAACCTCTGGCTTCCAGTGACAGAACTGTTTACAGTCAAAGTACAGCGGCTGCCACATGGTTAGGTTACATTAATTTATTACACGGTCTGCAAAACAATGTACAACAGCTGTGTTGGTGTTGCGTGTCTCGGGTCAGGCAATCTGCCAAGAGCAGTGAACTCACCAAAAATACACCAAAACAATAATCAAAGTCCAAAAAGGCATTACAGAAAATAGGGGCCATATATAATGTTAGAGGAATTCCCCTCACAAATGAATGAAGTGAAACTCAACACCAAAGATAAAGTGGTTCCAAACCTGCTAATGCATAAATAGGTCAGATTATGCTCTACATTTACATCCAAACTAGCACAAGATGTACCTTTCTTGCACAATATCATGCCTATAATCCTTCTTATATTTGACTGTAGCTAATTATGGTTGAATCTATGATAATTACATCATCACAGTCATCACGTTTATCTAATGACGGCAGAAATGTGTGTGTGTGTGCATTAGGCCATGTGTCTGTGTGATAGATAAAGAGACGTTGTAATGCATCGCTGTTATTTCATGTCTTGATTACACCCTTGAGACTAGGATGTCAGAAACAGGCCAAGACAAAAGAAACAAAGAGAATGTGTGTGAGAGGAAAAAAAGGTAGGTTGATGGGGGCATACATCTCCAAATGACGGACACAACACAGACAAAACATCTTGAAACCAGGATGAGTTCAACAGAAGTAATGACCACAGAACAGACACGCAAGGGTGAAGCGCAGGGTAGGAAGTCTGTTCCTGTGCACTACTGCTTTTAGTTTAATAATTGTTATGAAACTAGATCTGGAACCTGATCCTCATGTCAAACAGTCAATTAGCTACACAACATTGGTTTCTCTAATGGAGTTAATACGACTGTAATGCAGACGGAGAATAAGGGGAGGATGAGGGCTGAGAAGAATCTGAGACTCTGCTGTAGAAGGAGACTGATGTGTATTTAATGTGTAATTTAAAGTTGGCTATGGACATAATTTACCATAATCATATCTTATGACATGTAGTCATATCATCACAACCCCTTTAAAGTAGACCTGAAATACTGGATGGTAATATTGTGATTTGTTTTGTTCTTTGTATCTTAGGTAACATAGGGCACTGCAATAAAACTTGGAATTCACTTGGATTTATCGGAAAACCAGAACGCTAACAGCATAAATTACCAATGAGTTTGTTTTAAGATTCCTGTACTCTGCTGGTAACAAACAAAAAACAACAGTGAAATACGATTTAATAGTCTGATAAATACACATATATTAACCAAGGTACAAAAAAGGTAAAAACAAAATTAATTATGAGACCAACTTTAAGACAGACAGACAGATCAAGACTAGCTAACTCATTTCCCTATGACAAGTATTCAGAGAATGCCTCATTTTTTGTGCCAATCTCAAGTTTCTATGACAACCCATTCTTGAATTAGAGCCAATAATGTAATTTTGACTTTCTGCTAAATGTGACCTTGACCTTTGACCTTTTGCAACACTGATCATTTCTTTTTATGTATATATGCGTCAGTGTATGTAATATTATGATAATAAATCTAGTATTGATTAAGTTATAGCGTGATATGTCTATGCTTGACACACACAGTGTTACAAAAGTTAATTTTTCGACATGTCACTTTTGACCTCCAGAGATTGCAAAAACTATTGGTCGTAGGTGATAACACTAATCCTGAGAATTGTATAAATGTTCATTCCGTATCATTTGGTACCAATCTCAAAGTTATGTGACTCGCTGTTCTTGAGTCATACCCAATAATGTGATTTTAACCTTTTAGTTAATTGTGACCTTGACCTTTGCTCAAATGGATCATCGCATCTGATGTGCACATATATATATATATATATATATATATATATATATATATATATATATATATACATATATGTATATATATATATATATATATATATATATATATATATATATATATATATATATATATATATATGTATATGTCCATGTAATTTCATGGTGATATCTCATGTATTCATTTGATAATAGAATCATATGTCTCTGCGGACACACACACACACACACACACAGACTGACTAGAATAATCTCTCCCAACCAATATTGGGTGACATTAACAATGTTGAGTGAGATTAATAAACATGTGCACTTCACATGTTGAACCTTTAATAGTGAATATGCAATAAAACTTTATTGTACAGACTGCAGTGAGTGAACATGATGACAAAAATAGCTAGAAAGATTCATGTCACCAAGCAGAGTCTTCCTGCAATTGATTAACTCTGACAGTCATAACTCTGATAAGCATTTCAGGAGGATGATGTTACATTGGTTGTGTAGGAAAAGGTGATGTCTGCTGCTTCATACAGCCAAACATAATTATATGACAGTGCTGTGGAAACATGCGTAAGAAACATTTCATTCATACTGACAGGACTGTGCATTTCTCTTTAAGTGTTTTCCTGTCCATGAAATAAGAGGAGATCTGAGACTATATGTATAGGCTACACAAGTACTGTTTAAGAGCCCATAAGAATTATGTAACCTTTTCTAGTTTGTCATTTCTATTTAGACAGATGGAGACACTCACAATGTTTTGCCAGTATTCTCTCTTCACTCAATTTTTTCCCCTGGTTCTCAAAATAGCAGTGTTAAATGATCCCAGAGTTGTTCTGACTCTAACACATTGACTTAAGCGTCTGTTTTCTGTAGATGTGTGTAAGCCCTACTGTAGGGTATGCACTAGTGTGCCCCCCCCCCCCCCCATTTATAATGTTCCCCTCAGAATGAATAGACAGAGACAGACAGACAGACAGACAGACAGACAGACAGACAGACAGACAGACAGATAGATAGATAGATAGATAGATAGATAGATAGATAGATAGATAGATAGATAGATAGATAGATAGATAGATAGATATTTTTAAGCTAATATTAGCCTGCTAAAGTGGTAATATTAGCACACATAAAAAACTAGAAAAGCATTCTAAGAGCACAGTCCTCCGCCAAGCCCCCCCCCCCCCCCAAAAAAAAAACAAACATCTAAGACATGACTCAAGAATACACATTTCTTCGTTCTTGCAGCCTATGTAATAATCTTAATGCCTTTCCACAATGCGTGACTTTTTCTTTTGTCTTTTTGTTTGGAGATTAACAATCTCATTCTGCTGTTTTCCAAACTACTGGTCATATCACCAATACTAATATTAACCATAGAAAAATGGTGTTATATTTTTCCAGAGCAAAGCTGAATTTTCCAAATGTTCAATGTGCAAATAAAGACATAAACCAATAATTTGTGCTCTTATTGATTGTTAGCTTCATTATATTTGCATGAAAAAACATACATCATCTGATCGTTAAAAAACATGTCAGTTCATTCTCATAACCACGGTGCTGATGAGTTGGTCCTTGAGCTCCTTACCATGACTAATGTGTGCTATAGTCGCTAATGGTAATTGCTAATGCTAATCATAAGTACTGTGTGTACTACTTTCCCCACAGGTATAAGCAAGTATTAAAGTAAGTGTAAGTGTGTGTGTGTGTGTGTGTGTGTGAGAGTGTGTGTGTGAATCTTGTTTGAGCTTTGTCATTATAATGTAAAGTGTGAGCAATAGTCACATCACAGGTTGTGCAATGTTGGAGGAAAATTAACTTAAATGTGTTCTCATCTACACAACTAAACTAAACGACTAAAACGACAAAATATTTTATCGGAAGTGCCTTTTGTTTCCACATGAACTGAGATTTTCTGGGTTGAAAATGCCAACATTTGAAGTCGCATTCCAGAGTGGAAATCTTGAAAACTATATCCACTGTTGCATTTCCATCTCATGGTTGAAAACACAAAAAATATTGTTACACATGCGCGTTGACATGGCAGTGTTCTATCACAGCACCATGTAGCACCCTAACATGAATATCCAATCTAATTCCACACACTCCCCGTATGCTTGTGTAAATGCAAATAAAAAGGTTGGGACAAGATGCCAGTTTTGCATCTTCTCTTTTGATCGTCTCCATATAAATATAACATGGGTACCTGACACACACTGCATAGATCCAGAAATCACAACACTTCTTAATCAGTTTGCTAAAGCAGATTATGGCCCTGCACAAGGAGGGTAAGAACACTGGTAATAACATTGACAAATGGGCAACCACCAAGAGAAAAGAAAAGCAACGTCAGCAGGGGTGGATCTATGTGTGGGCATGGGTGGGTGGCGCCCACCCTGATTGACAGCTGTGCCCACCCAATCACAAGCTCAAAAACCAAATTCTAGACTGATTTTCGTTGCCTCATCAAACTAAAATGTTGATCAATATCCTTAATATAGTTATTTATTTGTAAGTGTCAATGGAAATAAATTATGTATATTTAACTATTTGTGTTTATTTAAAAAAACAAATCAGTTTAAATTCCGGAAATGCTATTACGTTGTGGGGGGGGGTCTTGCCCACCTCGACTTCACTTTGACCCATCTAAAAATAGCCGTCTAGATCCGCCACTGGAATTATTTCAGCTACAAGAAGGATGAACCTGAAACACGTGTTATTTGTTGACCGTGTCCACAAAACGAAGAAACACAACTAATTTGTTTGACCATTTACCTCCACGCCACACAGCTATTTGTATCCTGCTGAATAGTTTTTCATATCACAGGGTTCAAAAAAATTGCAATATCAATTTCATTCTAATATTGAGCAGCCCTACAATTTTCCCAGACAGTGAACACAGACCCATGGGATCAGAAAACACTGGATGAAACAGACTACAGCTCACAGGCCAGCTGATGTTCAATCCAGCAATATGTATGTTGAATAGCACTCTATAAATATATTCAAATATTTTACAAATTCAGATCACTACCAGAATGAATAGTTTTGATAGAACCGTAGGTGGATATCTCATACTTTACTCATGCACTTGTTATGTAACCATAGTTAGAACAAGACTATAGATAAAAAAGATGAACACCCTTTAGTCCTACACATTAATGTGCAGTAATAACATTAGTGTAATTTCTTGTATCCCTTTTTGTTCATATAAATTGTTTGACAGTGATAAAATAATGAAGCTGAAGGTGAAATTGCTTTCAGTCCATGGGCACAAAAGGACCTCTGTTGCAATGGAAAAATCTACTGCATTTCACTTCTAGGAAACCCATGTTCTTTGTCTGCAGTGTTAACACATCATAACTGGCCAGCATTCTAATATTAGCACAGTGTTATGGTACCTACTGCAAATTAATATGGCATTCATATGTCTCCTGGTATAGCAAGGCAATTAACCTATAACTGCTAAAATATGCCACATTATACATTTCCACGGTGTTGCAGTCTTTCCTGTATTTCCTCCTGTTATGGATTTTAAAAGGTAAATGGATGCATGAGTCAGACAGTTGTCTAGCCAAGGACTACAGGCATCTCAAATATGTGCAGAGACATGCTGAGGTCAAGGGAGGAGCAAGAATCAGGAGGCAACTGCACTTCGAGGTGGAGTCTGTTTCCGATGGGAACACAAGGCCTCACCCTGTCTTTTTACTGTCATATGAATAGGTACGGAGATGACAGTGGACATGAGATAAGACTGTCCAGACAGACAACTTGAGGCAGTGTCGTTAATCTCGCCCAACATTGGTTGGGGGGGGGGGGATTATTGTAATCAGTGTGTGTTTGCAGAGACATATCATGCTATGACTCAATGAATACTTGAGATATCACCATAAAATTACATGGGCATATACATATAGCTAATGTGCATCAGACGCAATGGTCGATTTGAGTAAAGGTCAAAGGTCAAGGTAGTATTTAGCAGAAAGGTCAAAATCACATTATTGGCTCTAATTCCTGAACGGGTCGTCATAGAAACTTGAGATTGGCACAAAATAAGGGCAAGATTAGGCATTGTCTGAATACATGTTATCAATGGGACAGACAGATAAGGAAGTCACTGGCCATGAAAGACCACTGTTTCTATGAATTAATAACAACTTTTGTACAGACAACCAGAAAACAAATGTTATCCAGCACTGTCACTATATTGAGCATTACATCTTATAATTTGTAATGTATGTGTGCGTCTACAGGTCTATGTATGTATGTAAAATAATTGAAGTAAGCTTTTTCATAGCACACAACTTCAACCACAATCCATAAAAAAACATACATGCTTTTAATTTTCAATTCCCCATACATTTTATGATAAAGTACTGATATATTCTTTTACATTGCACACATTTAAACTTAGTATTTGTAACCAGTTTTGGTATTCCATGAAATGCTTGGGTGCAAAATATGTTTGGAATTTGCATAATTGATGGGAAAGGAGGAGAATTTACAAAGTAAAGAAGGTTCTGATGTTGCTTCGTGAAAATTTATGAATTATTCTTAATTCATAATTAATTCATAACTAATAATATTTAAAATGTTAGTTTAAGTATGACTCATGGTGCAGTACTGTCTGGACTCTGACTTTTACTCTGAGTGCATGAATGAACTTTTTATTATGCATTATTGACTTTGTATGTGTTGTTCCATTTTGTGTTTTAGGACCCCCCTGAGTAAAATAAACTCAACAACCTCAGAGGGTTTTTTTTCAGTTATTTAAATAGAGCTGAAGTGATTCGTCAACTTTAACAGCTTAAAACAATCTGCTTGAATCAAGGCTTTTTTTCTTAAATTTCGCTGTCACAAAACACTGGACAAATCATGATGCACATGATGCAAGGACTCAAGTTGTTCGCAAATTTGATCAAGACACATAGTGTTTATAGGTGTCATTTGACGTGTAATGTTTGTTATATTGATTATTTTAAATCTCTCTTCTCTCTCTCTCTTATATATATATATATATGAGAGAGAGAGAAGCATTTAGAGAATGTATTTAGCATTTAACAACTTTAACCACAGTAATATGTCATTACCCAGTTACCTACTTTTGTTCAGTCACATGTTTCCCCAGAAGAGCTTTAGAGGCGTCCTATAACATTCACACTGTTTTTGGCATTTGTTGATAAAAACACACAGACACACAGTAGGATTGATTTTCTGATCTATTGAATGACTCCCTTTTGTTGATAACAAGACATCACAGCTGTGAGGTCTGGATGAGAACAGGGACATTGGCCCAGTGTTTTGTTCTTAAAATAAAAAAGAAAACATTTATTAATTTACTTTCACTTTTTTAGTTTATACTTTTTGTGGTTGTTGTTTTTTCAGTTGGTTGTGGAATAAAGGGACAGTTGTTTGTCATTTTCATACCTTTTTTTTCTCCAATTTTTTGGGGAACTTTCTTCAAATAATTCTTTTATAAATTTTGAAAAATAATTGACAAACAAAACTAATCAATAGCTTTAGTTGTACACATCATTTTCCTACTTTACATCTCTTTTACTTTTCTTATCTTTTAATAAATTTAGTCTTAACCCATAAACAGCCACTGATGGTCAAAACCATCTACTGATCTAAACTGTTTAATAGTTGTAGATACATTAATCCAATACATACATGTAAATAACTGGTGCAAAATACAGTTTCGTCATCTTTTCATATTGTCATCACATTTGAATATTCAGAAACTTTGCAGTGAACGTGGACACATCATTATTGTCTACAACAGTGATTCACCCGTAAAACCCATGGAGTTAGATGAATGACAGTAGATTCATACACTTGGTTTATGTTCCGTCATTGGTATATTTTCTGGAAAAAGTTACTTGGTCTTCAATTTTTTTCTGTTTGATATAACAACCCTAAAGTTTTTATGAACATGTACATGATCAGTGACTTAAATATAGGAAAATACCTGATGTTCACTGAAAAAAACACCAAATACACAGGATTATGTCATAACAGATTGTGATAAATAACGTAAGAAAAGATAAAAAATAGATGTTTTTTTTTTTTTTGGAACTGCCTGGGTGTTTTTGGGTCAAATTAAAAATGTTTCATCGTCTTCATACACACAGTCCTACAGCATTAGTTCATTCCTCAATATTTATTTTTTAAAAACAGGTGACAATATTGAGACAGGTAACCTTGGATGGTAATATGATGCAAAGATGATCCCAGATATAAAGCACAAAGGGAATTCAACAAGCTTGTAAAATGTTTAAAGAGCATCTTTTGCTTTACCTCTTAAATGTCACTGTTGTTTTCTGTTGCTGTGCATAAATGGTGCCTAGAGACCTCTGACAGACATTTATGTCCCAGCAGCAGGGAGACACTGATAAAGGCCAAAGGCTGTATCATGTTTGTTTGGAGTTGAGCGGTTAATCACACTTTATGTGCATAGCCAAGCACTGCCAGTAGTCAATTTACTCTGAGCTGACTATCATGCATTAACTAACAGCTCCATCTTGAACAACACAGAGTAAACATTTCAATGAGGGGGAAACATCTCATCATGATGACCACTGCTCTGGAAAGACATCACCACTTTCCCTCTTCACATTTGTCATGCATCCTATTTTCATGTAGAGATGCTGATATCGGTTGCTTTTGGAATAAATTTTCATGACTTTGTTAGAGGAGGAAAATCATCTTTCCAGGTGCTGCATAAATCTGAAACTTTTGATTTGAGTGAGCAAATGTCTTGGCCCAATACTGCATTGCAGTGAAAAACATAGTTGCTTGGCATCACTGCGCTGCTTGTCATAGCCCTGGAAATGCCCATAAATCCCATCTAATCTTATTCATTTTCTGGTCTCATTTCCAGTTTATCATTTCCCAATCTTAGAGACTCAAGTCAAAGGAAAAAAATTGAGTTAAGCATCTGTCAGATGACATTGAATACTTCTCTCCTCAACCACCACCACCACTTGCGATGGACCGATAACCACAAGCAGAGCAAAAAAAAAGAGAGTTAAATATATAAAGATGAAGAAGAAGAAGAAGAGTGCGATGAATGAAAGTCAGAGAGATGCCTGACAGAGAGATGGCCGCAAAGCGAGGTATGGCGAGGAGGGGATAAATGAATCTCTGCAGACTATAAATAGCACTCCAAATCCCTGGTGCAGAGCCGAGTAAATAGGGCTGTCTTGGGTGGGTCTCTGGACACTTGTTAGAGACAATACCATCTCATCTATTACACCCCACAGTGAGGCTGACTGTCAGTAACACACGCACAGTCATAGCAAACACACACAGAAGTTCAAGTACAATAAGAAAAAGATATGTGTGTGTGTGTGTGTGTGTGTGTGTGAGTGTGTGTGTGTGCTTGTGCTCCCTGGTGGCTGCTAATCACAAACACGGTGAAAAAACAAAAGAGGAAGTTTGAAAGAGGTTGTAATTGAGGGTATAGAGGTTTAGAAAGGGGTTAAGATGGAGGGATGGAAATATAAGTGAGTCAGTGTTATGTTAAGCAGCAGGAGGGGTCGAAGCATGACAGGGGAGCTGCTACAGAACAGGGAAAAACTGTGTAAGGTATACAAAAAAAAAACATGAAAGGCAGAACTGTGAAACATCAGCAGTATTTAAAACCCTCAGGGGAGATTTCTCTTTGTAAATGTTCTGAGTCTTCTGCCATGAGCTTCACACACAAAAAAAAAACAACATCACTTAAGGACAAAGGTCTATAAAGACTCTATTTTAATTTTTTTTTTAACCCATAAAGAACCAAACAGCCAGGCATGACACAAAACATCAATAGCTATAAACTGTTTAATACCTATTGATCCGCTAATCCTATTAATACAAGTCAATAATTGGTGTAAAATGCAATTTGCCAACTTTTCATGATCATCAGATATGAGCTGTTAGGACATTTAGAAGCTCCATAGTTACCGTGGAAACAACATCATATTCTACAAAATTGATTCAGCAGTAAAACCCATAGAGTTGGATCAATGCTAGTGGATGGATACAGTAGGTTTATGTTCGGTTAATGATATAATTTATCAAAAAAGTCACTTTGTCTTCCATTTTCTCAGTTTTTTGATATAACAACCCTTAGTTCAATGAATTAAACATAGGAAAATACCTAATTGTCATGGAAAAAATGAAAAATACAGAACCTAATATTAGACAAAACATTGATCAACCACTTCAGAAAGACTAAAGACAGAGAAAAACAATAATTTGGGGAATGCCACAAAATTAGTACTGGGTCTTTATGGTTTAAGAAGCTTGTTGGTTGAGTTCAACAAAAACAAAAGAAATCTTTTCGACTCTGTCTGTAGATGAAGTCTGACATCATGCAATGTGTTTTTTTAGTACAACATATTTCATAAGGCACCAGCTCAGATTCAGAAAGGGAAACATTATTTGACTTAACCCTTCAAGACATACAGCTATTTTTGTAACAACATCCAAATAAAGTTTTCTTCACAACTAAACTTTCAGACATGATTTAGCACCATTTTTTTCTGTGAAAATGAAGTAATTTCCTATATCTGATTTACTGTTCAGGTAAATGTTCATAAAAGCTGAGAATAAAGTCAAACTTTATACCTCAATAGATGATCAAAAAGTGAATTTTTCATAATAAATAATTATGTAAAATGTAAAAACAAGTGTCTAAAACCAGTATTTGTCTATTACTTGTGATGTTGCAGCAAATGACAGTGTTATGTAATGTCAATGAAAAGCTAAAAAACTATATCTTACCTGAATTATTTAAATATACAGATATGACCAGTGGTTTAACAGTTAACCTCACTCATGTTCAGCCCTGTATTGACATACATTGTTAGCTTTTACACGTCCTTAACCCTTGTGCGGTCCTTCGGGTCAAAGAGACCTGGTGCCTCACAAATGTACCTTTTTATACGTACTGTAGGATGCCATTGCTTACTACTGAAAACACTAATATATCCTTGGGGGGTGGGGTGATGAGTCTATGGAACTGAACTTTGGAATCTGGGTTTTTAAGACCCGATTGTAGGACACAGCCAGTGTGCCTTTTTACGAAGGACCGCACAAGGGTTAAATGGATAGTATAGATAAAGTGCTGACACATGAACTATAAAAATTTTAACATATGACGCCAATCTTTGCTTTTTACTCCTTCATTCAAGACTTGTAACTTTACTTATCAACTTCATTCACATCCTCTGTGCTTTATCATCACATGCAAAGTAGTAGAATGACAAATGGATGTGTTTTATGGCCTCAGGAGCACAGCATTGATATTTATTGAATGCACATAAGTGGAACAGGAGACACAAAATTACATCATGGCTTAACAAGCAGACAGTGAATCTGGACAGTGTTATTGACTTTCTCATCCATCCACTGATGGTTTGGACTGTTTTTATTATCCTTAAAATGCATTGAGGAATTCTCATATCATAAAACAAAATAATATTCAATATTAAACACAGGCTGTTGAAATGAATGCCTTTGGTACAGACTCATTGTAGGTGGATTATCCAAATAAAGTGTTGAGGGATTGTAACAGTATAAAAATAGCAATGAAGTGTATGAATGTAATGTTTCAGAACCACACATTGAGGAGGATTGCTTATTGAATGAAAAAAGGAGGCATTAACAGTGTTGTAGAAATACAAGTAAAACATGTGGTGCCATGCACGACAAACTTCTTCCCTCACAAATATTTTACCTGATTTACCCTATCTCTTATCGAAAACATGTTTTTGGTGACCTTAACCTTTGATCTACATTCACCAAAATTTAATGGGATCTATTCTGGACCACCTTGCACAGTTGTTGAAAATTTAATAGAAATTGGTGCAGTAGTTTCTGTGCAAAGTTGTTGACAAACAACCAGACAAAATCCTAAAATTTTCCATTTTCTAATTCTACAGTTAATGATATTGAGCAGAATTCTGCACCGGTTCTAATACCTAACAGGTAAAACACCAAAAAATCCAGAGACAGGTAAAAAAACCCAAAAAACACTAATTTAATCTGAAAAAGTAACAACCCTTATCTGAAAATGTAAAGACAATTAAGTATAGATATTTATGCAAACATTAAGGAAGTAAAAGTGAAAAGTTCCCATAAAAGTAAATACTCAAGTCAAGTATAGATATCTAAAAAGAAAATCTACTTAAGTACAGTAATGAAATACTTGTACTTCAGTACTTCCCACCTCTGATCACACCTTGGTTACAGAATAAGAGCTATTCCTTTTGCGTAGCTTTCAAGAATCATCACAATCATGATTCCACCTTTATCATGGCTGTTACCACTTCCAGAGGTGTTACAGTGGCACGATAAAAGTAGGACCAAATGATCCCACCATATTGTTTACACTGATGTCGTTGCAGAATACAAGCACTGTGTAAAAGAGGCTATTGAGATAGATCCTATTCCTTATCCAATCTGTTCAGTAATGACAGGATTTCAGTTTTACAATTATAGTCTGGAAAATAAAACTGATATTCTGATGAGTACAGGAAAACACTTCAGTTTGTTTACAGGCCTTCTTGCTGTTGTGCTCTGCCCGTTAAGCACATGAAGGACTCTAAAACAGGTACATAATACATAATAATAAGTAGCATTTGATGAGATTTTCTCTTAAGGGACCATAACTGTCGAGAATCCAACATTAACTGTCAATTCAAATCAATCTTTGGAATCTAAAGGGAAATTTGATATGCAGACAAGGCTCAAAAACATATTAAAGCAAATCAGACAGCTGAGACAATCACAGGAAGCTGCCAGACAACAACAAATGATTAAAACTCCTATGACATATAATGGGAACACAGCCTCATGTCAGCTTTGAGATGAAAAAAAGCATGCATGTTACGGTGTGAGCAAAGGTCGAGCGGGCGAATAAACAGGGCGTCAAGTATTGAATGTCCAGGTAATTGACGGTCGACAACACTAAACAAAACCAAAAAAAGAAAATGAAAAAAAAAACCCTCAGGGCTTTTCTTCTACAGACTCACTGAAGCTGAGAGTGTGAACTCTGACTCATGAGTCTGACTCATAACAACCATTAAGTCTCGATATACAGGCGAGACTTCTACTCTTTTTGGGTTGTGTAAAGATTTCCACGTCAAACAACAGTGGATGAAGTTATTTTTAGTTTTTTTTTTTTTTTTAAAGAAAAACAAAACAATACAGTCAGTTTTCTCAGTAGTAGAGAATGCTCTATATTTGTTTCATTACACCACATTTAATAACATTGTAGTCACTATGGCAACAGAGCTGACATGACTTCCTCCTTGGCTCAAACCTATTGACTATAAATATATATATTACACTCATATTTAACAAGTTAATGTAGGTTAGGGTAGGTAAATTGTGTATCAGATCATTCATTCTACCATGTGAGTGGTATTAAGCAGTGTTCCTGTTGGTGCCATGGATACCATCATGTTGAACAGGGGTGGGTATTTTCATATAGTGTCACATGAGAAACTTTGACAATTATTAAGGGTTGGATTAAATCACTTGCAGCTCTGCTCAATATGTATCTGTATAAAAACAGTAAATGAAACAAAAAAAAATTATACAATGAAAATATGGAGCACAGAATACAACTATTTAACAAATATTTACAAAAACATTTTCCAAAATGTGCAAAAGAAACTCCATGTTAAAGTTTTCTTTCTCTTCATGTTAATTTTACATGAAAACCATAAATGCAGCCTTCTTTGTTTGTGTATCTCACTTCCTTTTCTGACTTCATGGAAGAAATATTTAGAAGTCTGTGTCTTGCTAAAATCTCTGCATTCTTAATCAATCTGTCTTTCTTTTTTTGTTTTGTTTTTGGTGTTAGCTGGGCCAAAACTAACCAGCACACTAAAAAGTACATACGACTTATACTGAGTAGCTAGGGAAAGTACGTGCAAAAAAAGTTAATTAAACAGAATCTACAAAATAAAAGCTCGTGATATATATTTGCATTGACTTTTAATTTACCAATGTGCTCATGTAGGTCAGTCAGGGTCAGCCATTGAGCCTGACTTTGCCCACATCTGATATAGTCAGTCTGCTGTGGTGCTTGGCTGATGGTGGTGGTGTAGGTTTGTCACAGCTGGTTCAGGATAATGACTGTATGGCTAAGACATCATAAAATGTAAATGTCCCATTTAAACTTGTTATGTTTTAGACCCTGAGTGTCTTGTTTTGTTAGTTTGTGTGCGTCTTCCTGTTCTTTCTGTCATTATTAGTGTCTGTGCTTTTATTTTGTCGTGTTGGTTCATGTTCACTCTGTCTTGTTTTACTTCCTGTCACCAGGTGTTTTCCTCCCCACTCCTCTAATATGCATGATTGAATCCACCTGTTCCTTGCCCTATTTAAATGCTGTGTGAATGTTTGTCAGAAGCGAGTTTGTTGTTGCTTCTTATGCATCAAATGACCATTAATATGTTTTCTTGCATCTCCTTGTGTATGACCTGTCATACACACTGGTTTTTTGTCTGTGTCTGCTCCTTGTCTGTATCTTTTGCTCCATGTACTGGTACTGGACCCTGCTTCTGCCGCTGACGTTGAGTTTGCCATTTGAATTTTCCTAGCTTCCTGGACCCTGGCTCTGACTAGCTTCTGGCTTTTTGGTAACATTATCTGAATTACTCCCTTACCCTCTGCTGGCTTTGTGGTTTTGACCCTTTTCTGAACTCTGACATTTCCTCTGTCCTGCTTCCTAGTTGCTGTTTATGGCACAGCCCTGCTGACCGTCTCTTTGACAGTGATGCTTGATATCACACCATTTAATATCATACATCATTATAATAAAATAACCTTTAACCCACCTCTGTCTCAGAGGTCTGCATTTGGGTCCATCTGTTCTGAAAAACTGTATCAAGACTTAGTTAATGGCTTTGTAGCTTTCTTTGCTGAATGTGGGATTTGATAGATTAACAGTATTTTTTAAACCCTTTTATGTGTCCAATTTAAACACATGTATCACTGGTGTTATCACACAAAACACAATGACTGGTATTAAAAATGCCTTTTGTTCATTTGCCTTCAGCATTAATTCTCATTAAAAAGGTGTTGAATAGCCAAAATAAACCTAATACAATCCCATGAAACAAATTAAAAGGACAAAAGGACTTTATAATGGTTGTAATTCAGATAAAATAGGCTGTTCAGATAACATGTAGTTGTAAAACAGACTTCAGTTTTGATACTGGCATTACCACAGCTGTTACCCTCCTGACACCCAGCAATACATTTTTATCCTCTCTAGTGGAAAAGAGTTTCACAGCTTTACTTAAAAAATAAATACATTAAAATGTCCACTGAAAAGGACATCATATTTTTTTAAAATTATAAAAATGTACCTGAAAGAAGCTGTTGCATAATATTGTTTCCAATTAAGGCGATTAACTAATGTAAAAAAGCAAGAATGTTTACTTACTGGGTGTTGGGAGGATATAGAAGCACCTCAGCGTTGCTAGTTGTCATAGCAATGCAACATAAACATACTGTGACCTCACCCTCAACCCAGCACGTCAGCTTCTGTCACCACTATCAGAAACACGCACATATTTCCATTTGACTGAAAGGTTGACCTGTGAACTGCCATACTTGCTTGAGTAAATGAAAAATGTGTATCTGATGTAATGGTTTGGCTATTTGACATGTATCACAGCAATGTCACACATATGTATTCAGAATTTGAACTGGAGTTTGCCTATTTACGCCATCATTAAACACATGTACATGTATTAAGTCTCCTGTCAGTGTCCTTGACCACAGCACTCATAAGGATCTGTGAGTGCTCAACTGCTCTTATGTGTCCTTCATGCTAATGCTAAGTGCTAATACTAGTGCTAAGTAAAATTAATTTTACAAGAGGGGCAATAAAGTGAGTTAACCTTCAACCTTTATAATGAAATACAGATACAAAAAATGTTATACTAAGTGACATGATGCGCTCGTACCATCAGTGTAAATGCAACTCTAGTGACAGATATTTACACTATATGTATTTGATATAATATAGGTTCACACATTAACAAAATGTACAATGCTAGTGCAGTGACCTACAGGGATCCACAGGATGTAGAAGAGCTAACTTTTGGGAAAATATTTTTTTTGTACTTACCAACATAAAAATTACTTGGTAAATCATTCTTTAAAACTCAAACAACAATTAATATATTCATGTAAGAGTGAAAATCAGAAATGCTAATAATATTTAGTAAATACTCTGTTGTAAACATATAAACACAGTAATAGTGAAGGCATGTTTATGGCATTGATATACAGACCTGGTTTTAGTATAGTGTTACATAAATGCTTTATGTTTACATATAATATAATCCGGCATTTCCAGTAGTACTGGCTTTTAATCAAACATACATAAGTATGCCAAACTCCTATTTGACCACCAGATAACAACACAAATTGTCCATTGTCTCCTGATGTGAAAGGCTGCTGCCTGTCCCTCCCCTTGGCAACTGCTTAGTAATATGAATTAAATCAGCTCCCCCCGGCTTTAAAAAGGGAAATTTAACAGAAAAAAATATTTAAGGTTGAGATGAAACTATTCATCAACTGTAGGAACCAATTGGCCTCACCTTTTCAGAGTAGCTTATCCAAACTAAGTTTTATGCTACATTCATTATATATATATATATATATATATATATATATATATATATATATATATATATATAATGCATTTTTTTTATTAATTTTTTTTTTCTCTCTATTCAAATAGATTTTTTTTCATGAACACAATGTATTTCACATTTTTTCTGGTCAACTCTTACATTATTTGTAAATGTACATTGATTCCTACCTTTTTTTTTTTTTTTTTACCAGATATCAATCCTTTTTTTTCACAAGGTCACTAATAAACCCTTGGTATAATGTCTTAATATTTGTTGGAACTGAGTATTTCAATACCTTACATATAGTGGTGTCGATAGACTTCCAGTAAATTTTAATCTGTGGACAGTCCCAGAAAACATGAGTATGATTGGCCTCCTCGACCGCGCCACATTGCCTCCAAAAGGTTTGTTGGGTGGACAGGTGTTTGCTTAAAGTGTTTGTTGTTATAATACAAGTGAATTTGTTGAGGTCTGAGACTGTTCAAGGATCTGATACCATTACTTGTTTGTAATTACAGTTGACACTTCTTTTTCCACCTCAACTTAACATAAAGTGATGAACATTTTTGGCACAACATTAAACTTAGATACAGCCTCGATATAATTTTGTGCATTTTCTGTTTGTATGCAGTACAGGGCGTACGTAAGAGCAGATTGAAATCACTTTGTTTTACCTTTATTTCTTTGTTATAATATTCTCTTAGTTGCAGGTAGTGATAGAAATCATGTTTGTCGAGTCCAAGATATTGAAAATGTCTTATGTCGCCACTGTGACATAAGAAGTTTATCAGAATTGGGCAGATATACAGAGCGACAGATACTCTAGCATCTTCCAGTATTATGGTAAAGATATACAACAGACTGCACACATTACAGAGTTACAATGATAATTTGTCATATATAATCTACAAAGGGCCCTAAAGAATCTGAATTGAAGATGAACTGAATTCAAGATTTTCACAGCTCAACATAACTTGGTTTATTTCCTCAAATATGAAGAGAAATGCATGACCACAATACAATATACATCCATCCAAACATGGACTGTTTATTGTGTAATAATAAATTACTGCTGCAGTGCCAATTTATATTCAGTCCTTAATGCACTGGCAACATTTTCCTGTCAGGCCTTTCAGCAAACAGAAGCAGACACATCACGCAGTCGTTTTCATAATGAATATCAGGTGCTACAGATTATCTCAGGTGAGTGTACAGCCGAGTCTTCAATACGCACTGAAAAATCCTAATCCTTTTTCTTTGAATCCTCTTGTCCGATCCTTCAGTAATCACCAAGATATACCTCTTACCTAATACTGGAAATGCTAGTTTACTTTCCTTGAGATGTTAGATATCCACAGGTTATTAAAGGCCATTAATCTTCACAAGTGATCCGTATGAACAGAAACCCCCATGCTGTGATTATGAATTAGGTCTAAAAAAAAAAAATAAAAATAATTAAATAAAAAAAAAAAATCCTCATTCTGCCTCTTGTGATTGTAAAAAAGACCTAGAAACCAAGAAGAAAATGTAACCATTATTAATCTGGCACTTGTAATAAGCAGCTTTTACGATACAGTCTGAACACAATCTATGCTTGCTAAGCTACTCAAACACAAGAAGCATGTCACACACAAACACACACTCACAAATCTGGAGATAAATGAGCTGTGGAGGACATTAATGCATTGAGGGTAATATAAACATTCAGATGCAAACAGCAAGCCTCATGCTGTTCAACTTAATGGAGGGCAAATATACATTATAGCATAGAGATAACACAGTGAAAGGGACAACAGAGATGTCTGGACTATATGTTTGCATTTGGATGTATCTGTGGCACAGAAAACCACAAATGGAAAATCAAAACTATACAAAATCTATGCAAACACTTAGGATTAAAAAAACACTTGAAAGCCTGTTCAAAGACTTTTCTATTATTAAAGGACTCATAGTGGTTTGGCTAAAATTCACCTCTTTATGTATTCATTGTTAGTGTCCAAGCTGCTTCAAGGAAATAAACGTCTACAATGCATTTGGGAAAACCTGAAAGGGGAGCAATCATGCATGTAACAACAATCAGTCAGAGAGGGAAAAAAAAGTGTAAAATTGTCATCCTTTGTGTCTGAATCATCAGGTGACACAAAAAAATGTCAGTAGGACAAAGGTAAAGAATTGGTTTTGG
The DNA here is from genome assembly GCA_020466265.1 of Siphamia tubifer. Classification (NCBI taxonomy): domain Eukaryota; kingdom Metazoa; phylum Chordata; class Actinopteri; order Kurtiformes; family Apogonidae; genus Siphamia; species Siphamia tubifer. Next base: position 20,609,806 of record CM035795.1, on the reverse strand, counting down.
ATTTTCTGTGAGTCTAGACGCGATTGTGACATAAAGTAAATGACCCAGTCAATTTTGTAACATACATAACGTACATAATAGGGAAATAAAACTCATGTGTATCATGTATGTATGTTTTATTCTGAGCTAAAACCTAAAGGTGAGCTCATATTCGCTGTTCAGTGCATTTTTATTTTTTTTTACCCACAACCATTGGAACCAATCACTTAGGGCAGGTGGGAGTAAACCTACTCCAGGTTTGCTATTTATTAAGTAATTGAAAGTGATTTGAAATGTTCAACAGTAGATTTAGACCATAAGTACATACTGTCGACTTGGCCTGGGTGATACAAAAATTTAGTACGATAACCAATGTCATTTTGCCCTTGTCAGTAAATTTGGTATTTTAATAAAAAAAGAAAAGAAAATTATTTTTGTCCACTTTGACTGTGTGTGCTGTTACGATATTTTCATTACTGTGTGGAGTATGTGTGTAGTCACATGACTCCACCCATCCAGTCTGAACAGAAGGGAAACAGACGATGAGGAAATGACAGCTGAAACAGACATAAACCAAGTAACATGGGTACAAGATGATCCCATTGTACTTTGACGACTGTGGTTTGGAAATATTTTGGGTTCCACTGAGATTATATTGAGCAAAAAGACACGAAATGTCAAGTGTCACAGATCAGCTGATGTCGCTTCGTAACTGGGTTTAGCCATGGTGCCGCTGCCACAAAAATGTCATACAAAACATTTATCACTGTCACATTAGATGTATTATATATAATATATAATCATCATCATTCATTCTACCATGTCAGAGTACTTGTGCTATTAACTCTTTAAGGCCTACTGTCACAAATATGCAACATACAAAAAAATCAATCCATCCATCCATCCATCCATCCATCCACCCATCCATCCATCTATCCATCTGACCATAAAGGGGGGGGTCACAGATTGCACTGCCTTGACGCCAAAACGCACATGCATATCCACCCTCACAATCAAACTGGGCATGCAGCCGAGTCCCCCCATTTATCATATATTTATTGTTATCAAGTTAAAACTGCCCAATTTATCGTGATATTAATTTTATGTCAAATCCCCCAGTCCTACGGTCAACTGTATATAATTAATGGATTGAAGAATGATGGTGAGAGCAAAATAATTTAGTTTTAGTTTACTGACTTGGTAAATTACTGCTTAATAAAGTTATTATTTCACAGTCTCATTTTTGGAACTTTAGAAAGTGTTTCATTGAATATACCTTAACTCTAAAAGCCCTACTTGGAGGTGAGTGAGCTGACATTCAGACCTGTCAATCAAAGCCCCACAAAGCAGATATTAAAGCTTATACTGAAATTTCATTAAAGACGGAGCTCCAGATCACTTAAGGAGAGGTTTCCAAATAGATGTCACCAGAATGAGCCCTGGGAAATAATTATTGACTTAACATTTTAAAGAGAAGTTCAGCATAAGATGAAGGTTATTTACATCCCCTGTGTCCATCAGGTAGAATATTACAATTTTACCATACACTGCACTGACTTCATTTTGGAGCAAAGGTCATTGCACTTTGATACGCTTAACATGAGAGTTACTCTTTGATAGCATACGTCCACCACACCCACTAATTTATGTAACACCAACATCAAAAAATGGTTTCTTCAGCCAAATTTCTCACGATTTTTTTAAAAGTATTATCTTTACACCTTCATAAACCACATAATGTCCAGTGGTAAAAACAGTTACACTGCTTCTAGCTCTTATTACTGTGTCTTTACTTTAAAAGCTTTTTCTTTACAATTCTCATCCCATCATCTCACTTTCTGATAGTTTGGTCAAAGGTTGTGTGATGTTAGTTGTCTATATGGTAGACTAGTAGATGGACTCATTCTTCACTGCAGTGTACACAAATCCAGCAGACCATCAGTAGTAGTCGACCAATATGGATTTTTTGGGGCCAATACAGATGTTTTTATTTATTTATTTTTACATCAGCATTAGCCAATTACTGACATAGGCTGCCAATATTTCTAACATGATATTTGAAGGCAATACTGATTTTCTTTTCTCTCTCATATGTTAACAAATGTCAGAAAATCTTCTTTACTTACAATTAGAAAACAAATGCATCTACACCAAAACAGCAGTATCTCCAAGAACATAGAAGAGGTGTGAACTTCACCTGCCGGTAAATCATAGCAGCAAAAACAAAGCATATCCACCAATGCAACAGACCGAGACTGATTCAACAAAAAAATTTTTTTAATGTAATATATATATATATATATATATATATATATATATATATATATATATATATATATATATATAGGCCGGCTGATTTATCAGTCTGTCATTAGTCTGAATACATTCACTTCATCCTGTATCTCTACAATTATGCTAAATTATGATTATTTTTTTAATTTAAGTAATAAACTGTATGTGTAGCTCATTTACTGGAGCTGTAGAAAGAGTTTTGCTTGTTTTAGAGGTGTACATTATTAATCAAACCATAATTAATTAAATCATCACAAAGCTGAAACTTACAGGGGCACCAAGAGGTCTGGGGAACTGCCCCAGACCTGCCCTTGGGGTTAATTTTACTCTGTCTAAAACTAAATTACCCACACACACACACATACCAACGCAAACACATGCCAGATAAACTTATCAGCATTTGCAAAGTGAGTTACATTCTATTTTGATATGTAGCCTATTTTGGTCCAAGCCATTAGCAGTGTATCACCATGTGTTTGGCACAGTATATCCGCTGTTCACAACACCTGACCTCCTAGTCCAGATCACACTGTATGTCCCACCACACAATGAGGCTAACAGACAAACACAATGTGCTTTGACTCACATTCTGGCTTACCATCATATACATGGCTGATAGCGTGTACCTGGCCAAAACAGGTTAGGACAATCTCTATCGAGCCAACGCATACAGACACACATTATTTGTTACCATGTGGGATATTCCCATGGGTCATATTAACTGTACTCCTCAAAGGCAGCATTAGCAGTAATAAGATCTGACCACAATGTAGCATGAAGGGAAAATCCCCTTTCACATGCAACTGTCTATATGGTGTGTGTGTGTGTGTGTGTGTGTGTGTGTGTGTGTGTGTGTGTGTGTGTTCTATAGAGGTCTCTGTAGAAGATGTAAACAGTCATCTGGAAATGTGATATTTAATGTGTGCTCAGGAAATCCAGGAAATATTGCAGTCCCCGACATATTTGACTTGTTTAATTGAAAAACTGGTCCACTGCTTTCTTCAAAGCTTTCACATCTGATACAAGACCTGCTTTACAGCTGTGGTTCATTGGTGGTTAATGGGCAGTAAGGTATTTATTTTTCCTGTAGCCCACTGCTCACCAATGGAACCTGTAGTTAGGTCATTTAACCAATTATGCAAATGTATGTTCATGCTACCCCTCTGAGCTGCAGGAGCTGCATAACTCACATCAACAGGTGGTTTTAGATGCTGGTCAGAAAAGTGCACAAATGGTTGAATGAATAACCTAGGTCTCGTATCTCACAATGTTTCTCTTTCTCTCAGCACTTCGCATTCTTTCTTTTCTTTCCATGCTCCACTTTTTCTAAATAAGACCCTTATTTCTGTCTTTCTCACATTTCTACTCATTAGCTCTTGAAAAGCAGTCAGACACACCTCTGTTCACCTTCTCTTTCACTTTACAGCTTTAACCTTCTTCTCTGTCTGTCATTTTCACTGACCCACATAAATGCACAAGTGCAGTCAACAACACACACACACACACACACACACACACACACACACACACCATAATAAAAAGGTCCTATAATAAAACCGAAGCTTCAAACTCAGTCAACCACGTACAGCACAAAGTGTCCCATGCTTCAGGAATAACAAAGACATTACAGGCAAATAAAGTGTTTTTTTCCCTCTACAATCTCAGCTGAACACTGCACTGCAGACTGTCTGCTTGTCCCTGTGGCAGAGGGCTGACAGACAAAAGCTTCACTACCCAGTACGCCTGTCTCACCAGACCAGAACACAGTAGAACTTTGACCCACCCTTCACTTTCCTCCTTTTCCCTTTCCTTCTCCTTGGCTTTGCGAGACTTGTGCAGAAGTCCAATCAGTATGACCGCAGCCCGAATGCCAGCCTTTTTGTTGTGGAACCGTCCTCCGGCCTGAGACATCCTGCTGGATGTTTCGGCTGGTGGCAGGAGGGGTTCAGGTGACAGCCGGTCCAAGGTCAGTCCAGGGCTCCTGGGCTGCAGGACCTGCTTGGTTGTGGCTTTGCGAGGTTCCAGTGTGAATTTTGGATGCCACACTTCAGATTCTGGGGTTTGGAGTTGTACCACAAACCTGTTTGATTCCTCTTCTTGAATTCAGACCCCCTGTTGTAAATCTGGCCCAGTAATCCCAAAGTTAAGAGAGTCTGCAGCCACTTTTGGCAGCTTTCTGAGGGCTGATTAAATCTCTGCTGTTCTTTCTTGTGAGATCAATGTGCCTTTTGTTGTAATCCCAAAGGTCCAGAGTGTTGGCACCTGAGTCTGACTCAAGGTGAACTATCTGCATTCCCTGCTTTTGCAATCAATCTGTGCATCACAGCTCCGTAAGACATCATGAACCCTGACTGGAGGATGAAGCGTTCTGCTATAGATAGCCTCGTAGACACACACACTGTAGCACTGCATTTCTCTGTCTACCTACAGTGCATCCACTTCCCATCTCCACCTCCTTAACGTGCTGTGCTTCTTCTGCTTCTGTGTCTGCTGCTGCTCTGCTGCCGGTTACTGCCAAGCCCCGCCCTCCTCTGTTGGATAGGCTGGAGTCTGTGCACGTCCCCGCCCCCTCCTCCTCCTCCTCCTCCTCCTCCTACCTCGACTGTACTGTTCAACTCCCTCTATCTCTTTCTCTCTGCCCTTGTTTCTACCTTGTTAATAATTTTATATTAATCTCTCTGACCTTGTTCTATCTGTGATTTGACAATTTTATTTCTGGGCACATGTATTCACGTGCACCAATATGGTATCTCTCTTCCTCACATACACATGCAAATTGTCCCCTCCTGTGTAAAATCTAAATTCAGACATGCTTATCATCCAAATGCCTGCTGTGCTGTTGCTAAGGACATCAAAATTGTAATGTAGCTTCATGAAATTAAAATGGATTCAACAAAACTATATTAAAATGAGTCGGAGAAAATGACACTGATGTTTCATCCTGTGGAGACAGAAAGATATGACATAATTTTGACTATTTGTCCTGTGTGATGCATATGAATTAACCCATCCCTCCTTCAAAATTCCACCCATTAATTAAAAAATTATTTTCGATATTTTCATTTAAACACTCAGTGCTAATGTTCCTCCTCAGCCAGGTTCTTCCCAGAGTGTGTCACAGTTCAGTACACAAAGCTAAAGCAGTCATCTTCCCAGCAAGTATTGATCCAAAGTGTTGTGTTTCCATCTCGAGCCACCTGTTCTACTTCCTCTCTGTTTGCTGTCGTGCCTGAAGCAAACCGCCTGACTGGTTGTCTGAGTAAATGAAGAAACAATTAAATTAAGAACACGAACATGTGAATGACAAGTTTTATTTTTCTGCACTATCTTCAAGCTCAGCCTACTAGAATGCTTGACTAACCGGAATACAGGATAAATTAATCCACTATTCGATTCTGCCAACAAGTATTTTCCATCATGCTATTACATCCAGAAAATAACATATTAGAGTGAGGAGGATATGATGATGAAACAGTGTAACCGGATTGATTTCTCCACTGAATTCATGTTTCAATAAGCTTTCTGTTTTCCTGTATCATAAAACATTTCCATCACACACAACAGCATTAACTCAAGATAAAAGGAAAACAAAAAGCAGCCTTGTGAAATTCATACAGCAGCGTAAATAAAACTAGACAGACAAGGACAAAGATGTAAAATTGCGTAGACACAAGATCAAAAACAAAACCCTGATGCAGCAGAAAACTATACAGTGAATCACACTGCACATCTGGGACACTTGTCTGTGTGAGAATGACTGCTATTATTATATAGTGAAGTGTTATAAAGGTTGTTTGACAGCGGATGTGGAATTATCTTCAATAAACTCCGTCTGCAGATGATAATTATCAAAACCACTGAAGACAACAGAGACAAGCATCTGAGTTGATGAGGTGCTTCAGTAATTGTCCAACAACAACTGGGGACAGATTAAACCCAGGCAACGGCAACAATCGGCTCCCGTTTCTCTGTGCATATCATTTTTCCTGTGTGTGTTCAGTGCCATGGTAACAGGGCAGCTGCCAGAGAATGTGCCTGAAGGACCCCAAAGGCTCTATACCCTTAACAAAGACTTTCCTTCTGACAACTGCAGGTTGTTCTTCCAAGGACTGCAGTTTGTAAAGCACTTGACATGACAGTAGTACCCACCCACCCACTCAAAACCACCAGAGGATTTTCCCAACTCTTATGTGGAGGCAAACAAACAAACAAACTCACATCAAATGGGCTCCCAAATGTCCTCTGGAGACTGCCTGCAAAAAAAAACAAAAACACATAGGCTGCTACAAACACACACCTGCAGCATCTATTTCACTAGGGTTCTATGGTGCGTCATCAAGGGGGACAAAGACACATTCCCATTTCTCTAAATACTCATATCCTCGAAGCCACAGGTGTGACATTGTTCCTGTGTGACACACTGAGGTGTGCCAGTACACCCAGGAGCTTGAATAAATATACTGATGGCTCACAAACATACATATATTTTAACACCCTGTTCCAATGGGTGGAAACATATTCATGACTGTACCGGCTGCAGACATTGCTCCCATTAATGAATATATTTAGAGCTTGGTTCCAAAATCAAAGTCAAGTCACATCAAGTCAAAGAGGTTTATTTGTCACATACACAATTGAGTAGTGAAATGTTTTTCTGTACCTGTATGCTTTAGGAATAAAACTGAGTGAAGTAGAAGTAGAAGATTTATGTATATAATGCTACACAGTGGTACCTCTACTTACGAAATTAATTCATTCCAGAAGTGTTTTCGTACCATAAATTTTTCGTAAATAAGAGTCGCATTTTACATGTAAAAGGCCTAATTCGTTCCAAGGCCCCAAATACTTAACCTGACTGTTGCCAGGTGGTATTTGGGACCCTCCCACAAATGATCCATTTTCAAAGGAGGGGCTTTATCTAAAATCTTTGCATGTGATTAGACTGACGAGCAGCTTCAGCCACTCATGTTGAAGTCAAGCCGCTTATAGTAGTAGTTTGCATCAGGTATATACACATCAATAGAAGGGGTTTAAACTTACCATTTATATGTGACATTTATTTATAACCTCGTCTACTACATTCCCACCAAGTTCTTCTGGTGAATGTCGTAAGAAAGCATGGTTCTACATTTATGCTTCAGCCATATTCAGGACTAGGTGGCAAAATCTGTTGCATATGTGGTTGTCATTTCTTCCTCCCAGTTCCATTACTGTCAGCCCAGGTTTACCAGCCTCTTTGACTTGGTCCTCTACCAACACAACCGGGGGGGGGGGGGGGGTACCACAATAACCGTGGGCTTCTGCACTGGTACTATTTCTTTATCCACCAGTGGAGCCATCTGATGGATCAAACCCGGTCGGAAGAAGAGCAAAAACATCATTTCCATTAACAAACACTTCCAAAGTCATCTTCTGTTCATCTTTTAAGGAATGAACTCCACAGTAGGACGCTGGATCTGACTGGCGCAGCAGACTGAGGTTCTGTAGAACCGTCCGCATCTCCGGGCTTGTGTAGTCTAAGGTTTTAACATTTTATTCTGAAGCTGATGATAGTTTGCGGGTCATATACTCTTCTTGCACCGCTCGGTTTACTTTTGATAGTAAAAGCGCTGGTCTAGGTGGTGAAATTATCGTTAAAGTGGTTGTGTTTGGCCGCAGCCAAACAGTATGGAGCCATCGCCCGGGTTACTGTAATTTTCTAATATATACTGTAATAAAATTTAAATGAGGACACTCAAACTCAAGAATCAACAATAACATGATGAATGAGGGTCAAAGGATAACAAAAAGCATCATAGCCAATGAGATGCTACGTACAGTACATACCTGATGTAGTTACGTACATTACATAGTTATGTATAGTAATGTACTGTATTTATGTCTCAGGGGTTTCAGTTTCCTTTCGTAAATAACATTTTCTTTCGTAGTCAGAGACGAAAAATTGAGGTAAAGGTTTTTCTTTATCCCAATCTTACTTGGATTATTCGTTAGCAGGGTCTTTCGTAAGTAAAGGTACCACTGTATATCCAATTTGACTGTTTTGAGAAAATTACCTTTTTTTGGAACACACTCAATCTAGTGAATAAATGATAAATGAACTGATGAAGGGGAATTTTCTGGTAGTAACTCCAAATATTCAGATTTGGCGTCACATTTTGGAATCAACACATTTTGGAATCAAGGTCTTCAATTATGTGGTATAGAATCCTGTCTTTTTGAGTCCTCACTTTCTCTTGACATTTTAAAAGGTTCACTGTGAAAGATCTAGGGGGACTAATTTAGAGCTAATAACAGAAGTGGCATGTAATTTTCATAATTATGTTTTCATTTGTGTGTAATCACTGGAAAGATGCAGCAGGTCACAGGTTTTTTCTATTCCTGCGCTTTTCCACCTTCGTTTAATAGAACAAGTGGAAAATGCCAGAGAAAATGTGGCAAAGACCTGCAACAAATGGCCTCAAGTCAGAATCAAGACCAGGCCACTGTGATAAAGCCCCAATTTACATATTAAATGCTCTGCCAGACCAGCCACTAGGATACTCCTGCAGCACCATGGTTCTACAGTAACTCTGAAACACACTACATCATCTCATCTTTTACATTTGTACAATAACCAGCATCCAGGTTGAAGATTTACTGTGACTTACTATGAATGAGTGTGGACCAGATTGATATTCCCTTAATGAGAAAGACTGGAACAAAATCATCTGCTGGATTAGCCATTTTTGGAATCTCTTCTAACCAGAAATTATGCAAAAAGATGAAATGGACATTATTGCATTCTCAACATTATTAGCCATGAGACAAACAGTCTCTGAATGGAAATCAACAACTCCAAAATGATTTGCATGGCTTAACAACCTCTTACTTTTTTTTTAAATTCAGAAAAGACTAAATACATTCTGAGAGGTCAGCCAGCAACATTTTGAGTAGTATGAGCTCCATGATTAAATACAAAATTTAAGAGTCTAAACTACAAAAAAAGCTTTTAGTGCAGTCTTCCCATGTACACATTTTCTCCTTTTTTTCTCCTCTGTTGAGTGTGTAGTACATTCTTGAGTACTCACTAATAATATTAAAGGGATAGTTCACTATTTTTCACATGAATTTGTATGGGATCAGTGTCCTTACACTGGTTCGGTTTTGGTCAAATCAAAAGTAGACCCAGCAGGACTTCTCAAAACAGTATGTGTTCGAATGAGTGATTTATTTGCATAACAAAACCGTCACAGAAAAAACCCTCACATCTCATAATTGCTTGGCGCTACTTTCTTTCAATATTCTTTCGTCACCGCTAACAGCTGAGTGCCTGCACGTAGCAGCCGCAAACACTGCCGAACAACTGATGTAAGGAGTTTGCATATGCAAATGAATCACTCATTCAAACACACATTGTTTTGAAAAGACATGTTTTATTTTCATGACACCAGGAAACCTGCCGGGACTACTTTCGCTTTGACCAAAACCGGACCAGAACCCAACTCACAGGACACTGTCGGGGGTAAGTTACTGGATGCACCAAAGTAAAGACAGTGATGCCATACAAATTCATGTGAAAAATAGTGAACTATCCCTTAAATAACACTCTATAAGAAGGATTTTCTCTTCTTAGGCTGTTGTTTTTCTGTTCTTTGTTTTTATCATTTTCTTTTTAAAAGGTGTTTTTATTCTTATCTTCCTTTTTTCTATGACCACCTTGTTATTTTTTTTTTTTTTTACCACTATCATTAAGTATGTTAGGTAGGACCAGGTGTAGGAGGGGGTGGAACTAGTAAGGCCATGACCAGTGCCTCTGAAATGTAATTTTCAAATGTGTAATGTGACTTAAACCAAAAAATGATGAATATTGGTTGGTAAAGTAAAATGAACATTAGTAAAGACCAGAACAGACAAACCAAGCACTGACATTTCTGTAGACCTTCCCTGTTTTCACAGCCATTGTATGAGGGGAAGAGGTGAGGGTAAAATGGTGAAATCTTATCTTCACATTTTAATGCCAAGAAATATTAGGCCTCCTACAGATGGTAAGACTTCAGCGATCTTATACGCTTATCAGCAACTGTGACATAGATATAGAGCTCAGTACCTGGGCACATCATCTATGTAGACTGTGTAATGAAAAGTCTACCAAATCTCAGGCTATAACATTGGCAATTGTACGTGAATAAAATATTAGTGCATGTTATCTGTGCTGCTACAGCTGTAAACAATGCAGCGAAGCTAATGATCACACAAGAGTAGTGTCAGTATGGTGAGTGAAACCTCCAAAGTACAGAAAACAGAAAACAAAAATGAGGAACTAGTAATGACTCCAGAAAACAGGCAACCTTTGTGCTATAACAAGGAAATTACAAAGTATTATTTTGTGTTTTGTTTCTGTTTGTCTGTCACTTCCTGTTTGTTTTGGTAGATTTCCTTTTGTGTTCTGTCCTGTGTTCAGTTTAACCTTTACCCTTATTCCTCACGTGTCCTGATTGTTCCTTGTCCTGATGTGTGTCACCTGTGTCTGGTTGTATATATATATATATATATATATATATATATATATATATATATATATATATATATATATATATGTAGTAGGTATTTTACCCTTTGTCTGTTGCTAGTTCATCTAGTTTTACGGAGAGAGAACCAAACCAGTCACAGTCTTGTCTTGAAGAGTTTTTGATTCCTTGTTATTTGTTTAGTTTTGTCTTGTGTTTTTCCTTTGATACTTAATCATTTAAACATTTTTCCTCCATGAAAGTGAATGTAATTTAATACTTTGTCACATCATGTTTTGTCCTCTATAAGAGTGAGTTTATGTTGTACTTTGTCATTATACTTTGCTTTATTTTTGAACATGAAGTTTTTGAGTTGTATACTTTGGTTCAAACCTTAGGTCAGTCATGACACTTTGGGCAGCAATTTTGTAATAATTTTCATTAAACATACCGTTTGTGTTGATCAATGTCACTTCATGTTGAGTTACTATTGTTAAGTAGCCATAGATTATAGCAGCAGGAGTCACACTGTTCTATAGTAAAACAACATTTCTGACATTAAAGTTTGCCCCAGTCTATTTTTAGTTGCTAAACCATGTCTATGAACATCTCCCATTGCTCATAATAAAGTAGGAATGAATTTTCTTTTCAGACACATTCATTATTTTATTCCTATTTATACACTTCACGAATTACAGTTTCAGTAACATTAAAGGTGGGGAGATCTTTTTTTGGAACATTTTTTACCATATTGTTTGAAATCCTCTTCAGGATACCATGTCACACACTGAAATAGAATGTTTACAAAAAAACACAATGTTTTAGTCCAGTCTAGAGGGTGGAACCAGAGGAAAACTGTGGCTAATCATTGTACTGATCATCTTTACAATGATTGATTTGCTGATATGTCCATCAAATATCAATCCACTCCCCATAACCCCCACCCCTCTCTCCCCCTTCTGCATGTTCACATAGAATAGAATAGAATAGAATAGAATAGAATAGAATAGAATAGAATAGAATAGAATAGAAGTACTTTATTAATCCCGAAGGAAATTCAGCACCACAGATCGCTCACATTGACATTCAAAACAGACGGGAGCGAACTGCAGCAGCGGCCGTCCTAGTCGACGCATGCGCCTAAATTAATTTTTTATGTTTATAATAATAATATAAACAGCTATGGCGGAAAAGACGACAACCGGCAGACAAACCAAAGTAAAAAATGTGTTTGAAAAATGAGGAAGCTGAGCGAAGAACTGAACAGGACAAGGGTGGTAATCGCTACAGATTTCCAGCAGTGGTGTCAACTGAAAAAGGAAAAGGGGCTCGAAACTGATGCTAAGGTGACCATGTTTCTACTCAACAGGTAAGATGATACCGTTATAATTATATAATATTTGGATGTATAGTAATCACTTATGGGCATCGTATTCACCCTGTCAGTGACAAAATTAAATATACTGACCAAACATAATGTTCCAGCAGATTTTGCGAAGTTACCAACTGCTGGTGTAACACTATAAGCCCTTGGTTTTCCCATGGTGTCTTTAATTTCATGATTCTAAACCTTTTGTTAATTAAGCTTCATGTGCTTAGCTTCAAAGAACTTACACAAATAGAATACACTTCAATTAAATACTGTTATTATTATTAGGGTTTTTTTTTTAATGTATTTTCCAAAGCCATTCGGAGCCGCAGGATAAGGATAAAAGAGCCGCAGATTGCCGACCCCCGATCCCCGACCTAGAGTCTTCAAATTTGTCCTTCAAGGTTCTGATGTCAATGTACATCAGAAAACAGAAGCTATATGCAAAACTGACTATACGGGAATGAAAAGGAAATACCGCATTTGCCTCATCACTGATCCCTTTGCCCTATCACTTGACCTTTGACCTACATTTACCAAATTTTACTGGGATCTATTTTGGACCACCTCACACCTTTCCTGAAAATTTCATGGAAATTGGTCTGATATTTTTTTTCGTAAAAGGTTTCTGACCAACAAATGGACAGACAAAAAAAACAAACCAAAAAACAAGTGATGCCAGGCACCCCCCAATTTGCCCTATCCCTTATTGTTGTGAAAACATATTTTTGATGACTGTGACCATGACCTTTGACCTACATTTAACCAAATTTACTGAAAATTTCAGGAAAATTGGTCCTGTAGATGCTTAAAAACAAACAAACAAACAAACAAACAGACAGACAAACCAACACAAAAATACCCCTCTCTAATGAATGTAATGAAAAGTAAAGTGATGCATAGAGCCATGGTGATATGGAATGTTCTGCCAGGTTGAATCATTAACGAAAATAATAACAAATGTAGATATAAAGAATTATTGAAAGAGGTGCAGTGATTAGCACTCATGCCTCACAGCAAGAAGGACCCTGGTTCTATTCCCACACCAGACCTTTCTGTGTGGAGTTTGCATGTTCTCCCCGTGTTTCCCCCAGTTTCCTCCCACCATCCAAACACATGCACTGATAGGATCATTGGTTAATCTAAATTGTCCATAGGTGTGAATGTGAGAGTGATTGTCTATATATGTTCAGCCCTAAGATGAACTGGAGACTCATACAGGGTGTACCCATTGTAACTGGATTAAGCCCCCAGTGACCCCTGTGACCTTAGTGAGGATAAAAGCAGGTTCAGATAACAAGACAAGAGAAGATTATTGAAAGAGTATTTATTGGCAAAACAATGCATGGTATCTTCTAATGTTTAATTGATTTATTTTATATTGCTATATAACTGTAAAGTATATCTGACCATTTATAAAATATACTAAAAACTACTTTATTGGAAGGTATTGTTAATTGAATTCTAAAAAGTTTCACTCTGCACACAAGCACACACACACACACACACACACACCACTGTCTGCCTCAGTGGTATTCCAGCATCTGAGCAACCTCTCCTGTCACTTCACAGCTTCTCAAGTGTCCCAGACTCACAGATGCCAGTCTACTGACGTCACCTTCTCTCTGCAGCTCATTCTATTACAGAACACACACCCAAATTACATGGTCAACGATGAAATGCACCTTACAAATAAAGCAAGAGCACAGTGTGTCCACCCTAATGCTGAAATTACAGTAAACACGAGGCCAAACACACACACACACACACACACACACACACACAGAATACTTTATGCCAGCTGCCAGCCACCAGAACAAAATGACCTTCACAACTGCTGTTCTGTTCCCAACACACACACTCCCACACACCCACACACACACACACTTTCACTGCAATCTCCTTCTCGACCTCCACCATGTTTTACATTATTGTTAAAGTAGTATGAGTGATTGTGGCACTTAAATGTAAAAGCTTTATTTATCTTGTCAGCATCTCTGCAAATACAGATGGTCACATATTAGGCTTGACCACAGCCTGCAGTGATGGTCTGCTATGGACAGCAGCATTTGTCCAGTGTTTATGAGGACATGGCGAATAGACTGCACTTTGAGACCAGTGTTGTGCCCAAGGACACTTCAACACATAAACAAGAGAAGGCAGCGGTTGAACCTCCGACCCACCTGAGCCACAGCCAACAGAACAGATCTGAAGAGGATCTGGATCAGTGATCAAACAACACCATAAATAAGAGATTAAATTTTAAATGTCATGTTTTCATATAAACCATATGATGATCCTTTAAAGTAAATAAAAAGAAATGTCATCGCTTGCAAGTATTGACTTGATGTTTTGCGAACCATGTGTTTGATGTGGTTTTGAGTTTGGTATCGATGTATAAAACAAAGCAGTGGGTGACATTCAGCGAGGGATTATCATGGTGTAATAACCAGAAAATATCATAGTTTGACAGCATCATGGTACTATACAGTTATTATTATGAGTTACAATGATCCTTAAAGGAATGAACAGGGTTTTTGTTGGTACAAACATTCTATTATTGACCAAAAGATTTTTATATAACAAGGGGGCAGCCATGGTTCAGTTAGTAGAGCGAGTCGTCCAGTAACTGAAAGGTTGGTAGTTCAAATCCTCTTGTGTCCTTGGGCAAGACATGTCACCCTCCTTGCCTCCAGTGCCACTCACACTGGTGTATGACTGGTGGTCAGAGGGGAAAATGGCCATCTCCAGGACAACATATGTAGTTTACCACCACCAGAGGGTGTATGTGAGAGTGAATGAATAATGGGTGACTAATGTGAAGTGCTTTGACTGGCCAAAAAAGCGCTATATAAATCCAATAGGAAAAAAATTTAACTGACATAATGTCATGAAAGAATGCAAGCATAATGGAGGGAAAGTTGTTTGAAAGTTTGCTGAGTTGTTTTTATGTGATGGATAGAGTGGGCTTAAAAAAGCATTGCCTCTGCCCATTATGAATAACTTTAATCTTTTCAAATGTATAGTTTGTTGTTTTTTTATGTAAACAACCAAAAATAAAATTCATTCATTTATTATAATTGAAACTTGAAGGTATTTAAAAGTGGCTGTAGCTGTAATGTCACCCTGAAGAGAGTAAATAATAGTCCCAAAAATATGTATATTTACTGGTAGAAAAAAAGAAAGTTTGAGGAAAATAATTGGAACTTTACACCTTACCATTCCTGGATGACTTTGCTTAAAGTTCCTGAAAAAAAACAACTCTCCAAATTAAAATTACAGATACCCTGGCAAAAAATTGAAATAAAGTCATCAACATTGATTGGAGGTTGAACAAATATTCCTGCAGTTTTTGTGCCTTTGTCATATCCGTGGGAAGCGGGAGTGCTGGGTGCTCTTACCCACCCGATAAAAAAAACCCCACCCAGTTAAGGAGTTGAAATGAAAACTCCCGTATAGATTTTTCTTATTCTTCATTCAGGCTGATTTGTTTTCTGTTACTGTGGCAACCAGGCTCTAGTACAAATGTTCAAGGACGTTTTTGTGGACGTTGCTTTTAGCTAACACCTCTGCACTGCGGTGATAGCACACACAGACACACACATGCGCATTCTCACTGAACTTGACAGCGACAAAAAAACAGACGCAGCTCTCATACTGGGTTTTTAATGTCAGCCTATCAGTGTTTCAGTGTAGTTTCAATGGTCAAGAGTAACGCGTAACGAGCCTTATTGTAGTCTAGTAACTAATGAAGTTACCAAAATTAGACCTGAAATGAGTTGCGTTCCTAAGTCACTGACAAAAGTAATGAAATTACAGTTACCCCCACACTGACCACTGAGGTGTTTTTATTGTTTTATTTTGTGCGTTTCTGTGCTGGCTGTCATGGTTAACTATTACATGTGCCCGATATGAAGTCTTTGCATAATTTACGACCTAATATTTCAGTTACACCCTGTTTTATCCACCTTGTTCAAACATAAATAGCTTAAATAGCTGGATGTGCAACATAGAGTACTTCCTCTGCCAAGGACCACGACCCACAGTTTGAGGACCCCCCCTTATTTATTTATTTTACAGCACCCCCTGTTGAAAACTACTACCCACAGCTCTGGCCTTTATGGGTCTGACTTGTGTTTTGGACCTAAATACTTTACTTAATTATGTTCACTGGAGTGTTATGAGGAAAACAAAACCATGTTTCTTCAAATCAATAGACGATTAATCAGATGACTGCCTTCAAAAGTAAGATAAGCCACATTTCTAATATTTAACTTTTCTGGAAAACAACTTTTTATTTATGTGGTGTTAGTGTTATACTTCAGGTTTATATATTCGCCAAAGATGATGATGATTTTTTGTCTTCATTTCATGTGCGACAAGTGGAGGTGCATTAATGTCGGAGCTGTGTACAGTATATAATATCATATCATCAACATCCCAGGACCAGGAAGTAAGGCTGGTAAAAAGGTCAATAAATAAAATAAATATATCAATAAAAAGTGGTGTCTGGCACAACAAACCCTGCCACCTCACACACATTTTACCTGATTATCCCTATTTCTTATCATTGCGAAAACACATTTTTGGTGACTGTGACCTTTGACCCACGTTCACCAATATTTAATGGGATTTATTCTGGACCACCTTGGACCTTTCCTGAAAACCTCATGGAAATTGGTCCAGTAGTTTTTGTGTAACCTGCTTACAAACAACCACACACACACACACACACACACACAGACAGACAGACAAACTGACTCAAACAAAATACTTCACTTCAGGGGGCAGGGTAATAAAAATAAGAGTTATAGTCAAATGGTGTGTATACACAGGTGAGCAATTCATTTTTGTTTTTACTGCAGTGTAATGAAGAAAATATCCATAATATTGTGACTAATATGTGTTTGGTAAGACTTTACATGACAGATGAGTTCATAACACATTCATAGCAGTTGTCATAAACTGAACATAAAGCATTCATGATTGTTTCATGAGACCTGACTCAACATTCATACCAAACCTTTCATGAATGTGAAAGACAGCACAACAACTTTTCACAATAAAAGTCCAACAATCACAAAGCAGCACTGTCCCCCCCCCAAACCTCTTACCATCACATCTGAGTCAATGGACCAGTGTCCAGCGACTATTTGTTTAATAGTGTAACCCCTGTTTATAATTTATCTTTTGCGAATGGGAATGTCCAACTGTTCCAGGTTTGCAGGACTGCTTTGTGTTTGTTGGACTTTTATTGTAAAAAGTTGTCTGTCTATCGTTCTGTCCTTCAAGGTTCTGATGTCAATGCACATCAACAGTGAGAATAAAAAGAAGGTATATGCAAAACTGACTATACGGGAATGAAAAGGAAATTCCACATTTGCCCTATCTCTGATCCCTTTGCCCTATCACTTGACCTTTGACCTACATTTGCCAAATTTTACTGGGATCTAATTTGGACCACCTCACACCTTTCCTGAAAGTTTCATGGAAATTTGTCCAATATTTTTTTTCGTAAAGTTTTCGACAAACCAATGGCCAGACAAACACACACACACACACACACACACACACACACACACACACACACACACTAGACTGATTTTCATGAAATTTTCAGAAGAGGTGCAAGGTGATCCAGATTAGATCCCATTAAATGTTGGAGAATGTAGGTCAAAGGTCACAGTCACCAAAATGTGTTTTCACAATAATAATAGATAGGGCAAATCAGGTCAAATGTGTGTGTATGTGTGTGTGTGTGTGTGTGTGTAGGGGGATGTTGTGCCTAGCACCACTTGTTTGTTTCCTCTGAAATTGTATACCGACAACAGCCTGGCTAAAAAATATTTAATTGGACTGCTTTTAACTGGGCACACATTCACTGTAGCATTGTTTCCAAGACATTATGCAGCGTCACACTATTTATTTCCATCCAGAGTTAATTATTTTTTCATCAAGATCTTGTATTGACGATGGTAGAGTCACACCACTGCATAAAGCCCTCTCCCCTCCAGTAAATCTCAATCCCTGTGTGAAAGTGATGTCTCATACTCCCTGAACAACTCTTACAGAATCTGATCCTAATGAATCCTGGTGTTCTCATCCTGAAATGTGTCGTCAGGGAAGAAAATAATCTAAATTCAGAATTTTCATTAGTCAGCTGACCTACTTTTATGGACACTTTACTAACTTTACTGAACCTAGATCTGATCAAATGAAACAAACTTGGAGTTTAAGCACTAGGCATGATGGGTAATCACTTCATCCACCTCTCTTTTGACCCTGACCCTGTTTCATCACTCTGAAGCAGGGTCAGTCTGGCTTCAGCAGACTATACATCTCTGTCTTATATTTCTACACAGTCTAATCTTTATGTTATCTTGCAAATCAGCTCTTTTTTCTGTTTAGCCTGAGTGACAAAGGGTTTAAGGCTGCACAGCTGTTTAGTCCCCTTATACTTTTACTAATGCTTTTACTTCAACTCCGAAAACAAAGCTCTACATTTTTTTTCTTTTTCTTTTTTTATACATAATTTAATTGTATAAAATGTTTAACAGATTTCAATCACAGTCAGTGTTTTATAATGCATTGGACAATTCTTAGCTCAGATTTATTAGTTTCAGCATATCCACAGTTTTGTTTAAATAAGACTCATAATTTAACCTTTCTGAGACAGTTACATCGTATCTACAGCCATGGGATATGTCCTGTGACAGGACAGTGTTTTAATAATAATAATGATAATAATGGATTAGATTTCTATAGTGCTTTTCAAGGCACCCAAAGCGCTTTACATTATTGATCCATTATTCATTCACTCTCACATGCTCTCTCTGGTGGTGGTAAACTACATATGTAGTCACAGTTGCCCTGGGGCAGACTGACAGAAGCGTGGCTGCCATTTCGCGCCTACGGCCCCTCTGACCACCACCAAACATTCATATGCATTCATACACCAGTGTGAGTGACACTGGAGGCAAGGAGGGTAAAGTGTCTTGCCCAAGGACACAACGGACTGACTAAGACAGAGCGGGAATCGAACCGCCAACCCTTCGGTCAATGGACGACCCACTCTCCCAACTGAGCCATGGCCGTCCTAAACAAAAAACAACCTTTACTGTTTGATGATTTCTTAATAAAAGGTAAGGATTTATTAGCCTGGGACTCACTTTTGCACTCGCTCATTAAGTCATTAAGATCAACGCAATTAAATATGCATCCATCAGTCCCTTCCTTTTTGAGATTAGTTTAATTTTTATGTCTTGATTTTAATTGTCTTTTAATGCATCTTTATCATTTTAATTTTCTTCTGTTTCTGTTTTTGTGTAAAGCACCTTGAGTTGTCCTGTACATGAAATGTGCTATACAAATAAATTTGCCTTGCCTTGCCTTGCCTTTGAGATTGTTGAAAATGTTTGATATTGCATGAGCTTTTCCAAAAAATTGCGATGAAAGTTGCAGTGCTTTTTAGGCTTTTGTTGTGGGGGGAAGTGAAGGTTGCAATAAATAGTTAATAGTTATAGATTGGTTAAAATTACAACATTGCACTGAATTCATGGGGATTGGCTGAATTTGCGATGAAGTTACAAAATCCTGGAGGGTCTGATCCATTTAACCCATTTTGCGCAATCCCATTTCTGGTCTTGCTTACTAACTACTGTACTTTGTTAGCCACAATGCATTGCAAAATCCCTTATTCTGTTTCTGGGCCAGTTGGTTCAAAATCTACACTTACATTACAGGACAGACCTCTAAAGTCCGCACTAGAATGAGGATATATATTCTTGTAGCTTCATTTACTCTATTTCTGTAATGTATTTCCTTTGAAATAGTATATAATATCTGAGTACAGGGGTCTCAAACATGCAGCCCGGGGACCAAATGCGGCCCACTGACAGTTCCAATGCGGCCCGAGGGATGAAGAGTATAATAACCTATTAAATGATTCCATGTTTTCTTCTCAGCTTTTTCTTTGCTTATAAATGATGACAAGTTCCAATTGGTCAATGAGACCAATTGGAACTTGTTTGACTGCAGAAAAATATAAAATTACGAAAATATTTACATTTACAAACTATTCCGGAACAATAAAATGTGAATAACCTGAAATAGCTAAAAAAAAATTAGACACAATTTGAACCATTTTCTGCTTCTGTTACTAAACGTTTAGTGTCTTTGTAGAACTGATCCATAAAAAAAAACACATGGACTAATGATAAGTCGAGGCAGAATATTGTTAAAATTGCTTTTTATTTTTCTTTTTTTAATATTTGGATAATTTATAAAAGTATTTTCTTAATGTAATGGGTGTTTTTTTTGTACTAAAACAATGACAAAAATGTGTAGTTGTCAATATTTACAGGTTATTATGTTTTCTTTTTCCTGGTCTGGCCCATTGGACATCAAATCAGGCTGAATGTGGCCCCTGAAGAAAATGAGTTTGAGACCCCTGTCTGAGTACTGTCACATATGAATATATATGTATTACGTTTTACATAAAGACTGTAAATTATAGAGTAGGCACTTACACTCTATTTGGCCCTGGGGTATTAAAAGTACGCAGCACATTATGATACAAAACTATGAAACGGAAATGAAAACAGCAGGAGTGGAGGCGTTTGCTTTTGTTTGCTCACATATCCTGTAGTTGTAAATAGTGAGCCAATGATAGTTAAACAAATGCAATGCAACAAGCGCAAAAATGGATTTTGATTCATTTAGCCTCTACCTTCACTGACTTCACTGACTATTTGTGCTAAGAGGTGCATTCACTATTTAACCCTGAAAAGAGCTCCGCACTGAGTATTTCCCGTTTCCCATCTGCCCTTCATCATTCATTTGCATTAAACTTGTTAAATCTATGTGTTAAAACTCTGTTTATATTGTCATTACCAGCTGCTTTTAAAGGACATCCTCCCATGGTGGATTAATGCTGGAGTAAGGATGCTTCCTATAATAAAATTAAAGTTATTTAATAAGAAGGAGAACGTCTGAAAATTACTTTTGTGTGATTAAAGTCAAGGAGGATGCTCTCACTCTGTTGAACATTTCTATAGGGCCCTTTTAAAGCCTTGTTTCACTGGGCTTTTAACTCCCACAAACCATGTGGTTCTGGATAATCAATGAAAAAGTCATCATTTAACCTGTTGCTTGGTCCTTTTCCCAGGGATGCACAGGCTTTCTCAGAGCTGTCGTCCTTTGTAACAGCATCAATTCCCCTCTTGTATCTGCTGTCTCTATCTGTATCTGTCACCTTAATGCCCTTCTCCTACTTTTCACTGGTTGGTGTTGTTTTCCATTAAGCTCATGCAATTTATTTTTTTTTTCTGTACAATTCCATCCTTCAATTTCTTCTTTGCCCCTTCCTACATTTCCTTTATTCTTATCACAAGGTTATAACCTAAACTAAAACACATTGCAAAAGACAAAAGCTATTGTATAGGATAAATAATGTTAGAATTACAAAAGAAAATGTACTTAGTGGCAGGTTATGCCTCACTAATGGAATAAGTGACACAAATATGGCATATGGTTATTCCACTTTAATATGCACTGTCTTTGGTTTTGAACATTGGAATCTAATATTCACTGTATAAATGATTAGTGATCACATCTGATGCTCATTAACAACTGTAACTGTTAACCCAGTCTATATCACTTCTAATCCTCATAGCTGTCTTATCAAACAATTATTTTTTACATCTCCTCCCTTCTACAGCACACACCTATCTGCACCAGCTTTCAGTATTTAGACCAAGTCCAGATTCTGCAGAACTATAATAAACTATAAAATGTGTGACTCATGTTTACACGGAATGAGAATTAAATATTACGTTACATTTACAAACTAAATTAGTTCAGATGTAAAGGTCAAGACAGTGTTAAGTGATTTGCGGAGGTGTTTATAACACACATAAACCCATAAATGAGGACAGCACACTCACATATAAAAGCTTTTACTGTTCCTCTGGCATCGTCAGTGTAATGTTAACACGTTAAAAATAAAAGAAGCAACAAATTATGTGTGGAATGCCATATCACTACACCCACTGTGGGAAGAAGACTCATGGAGCATTTATTTATTGTCTGCTAAAAAAAAATAATTCACAAACAAGTCCTACCTATATAACCAAAACCTGATATGACTTACTACATTCTACACTGTAAACATGAACATTCAGAATAATTAAATATATTAAGATGTGAATAATTCAAAGTTTTAGAAATAGTACTACTAACTTAAATGTATTAAGTTGCTGTAACATGTTGTTCTTTTTAAGTACTTCCAACTAATTTTTTTTTTTTTATCAAGGGGATCTATTCTGGGTATAAATGAACATAACTTAAAAACATAGATGAGGTACAACTTAGTGGAATTAAGTCATTAAATGTTGAGAATATTTCTATTGTTTCAAATAAGGATGATTGAAACAAATAAACTTAACTGAAGTTAAGTAACTGATGCTGAAATACTCCATTAATAGTTTTGCTGAAACCTCAATGGTGAATAAGTGAAGATGTTTGATTTTCTGAGGAAACTTTGCACCTATGTGGGATATCACAATATTTATGTCTTAAATATTTAAGAGGATGTATCTCACAGGTGTCAAACATAGGGCCCCGGAGCCAAATCTGGCCCACCAAAGTGTCCAATGCGGCCCTTGGGATCAATTAGACTGAAGCTAGTGTCAAAATGACTTTAGTTCAGGTTCAACATACAGTGGATATTATATATTATATTGTCATGATAAGAAATAAGTAATTAAAACCACACACATTGTTTGTTTTAGTCTAAAAAAGTTAAATTACATGAAAATGTTTTTACAATAAATAGGAACACCCTCAAATGTCTTAAGAGAAATATATATAATTTTAACAATATCCTGCCTGTTACTAAATGTTTTGTGTTATTGTGATATACATTATAATTCACATGTATAAATGATTAACTGAAGCAGAATATTATTAACATCACCCTTTTTTTGTTTTTTGTTTTTTCCCAGTTGTTCATGTTATTTAAGGAAACTGAAAAAAATAAATATTTTTTATGATATAATTTTACTACTGTCATTGTTGTTTATTTGACAGATCATTTTGGTCTCTTTGTGACCCCTGATGTCAAATGAGTTATATGATCTGTTACGATGCTTTCTAATTACAACAATGCCAGACAGTGATTTTCTTTTCCATTTCAACACAGTACCATGCCTTCCTTGTGGTAATCAATCTGATTCTTTTCTATTTATTTATTTATTTCATCTTGGATTTGCTGTTAATATAATTACAGTCACAGTTACTGGGAGGTGCTGCTGTTTGTCTGTCCATCTACAGCAGCTGCAGCCGCTCATCATAACTTCTCATTTCCTCTGCACTCTTGTGTGATAGAGGATTTTCCCAGACCTCCTTGACAGCTGTTTTCAAAATGGCAATTGTAAAAGCTTCATGAATCACTGTTGTACGATATCCACAACACGGCGACAAAACAAGCTACAGAAGGCTGGATTACAGCATTTAGATAAGTTTAGCGCCACATGTTGTCTTCTTTCTCTCACGGAAGGAAACAGAAGTGAGTTATTGCTCAGACGCGGCACAGCAGCAGTGAAATTGCTCTTATATAAGGAAAGTACACAACTAATAACATAACACTCCCACACAGAATCACACATGTGGATGTATACGAGGCTGTATATCACATTAAATGACATGGGAAGCTGTGACTTTAGCTCATAGGTAAGGTACAGAAACATGTCAGAAAGATTGCCGACCCTGTAAATACTGGTTGTGATAAAAATAAACTCAAGACATTCAGAGTTTTAGTGCAATAAATTATAAACTTTATTCCAGTGGTGATACTGTGACTACATTTGAACTTGGATTTATTCCTTAAAGTTAAGCCCCTGCCACTGACCAAAAGCATAATGATATAAAACATGTTTAATCACTCTTGAACTATTTAATATTATCAATAGATATGACTAATTCAGGTAAAATGCAGGTTTTCAGCTTTGACATATTTTAATATTCAAAGGGTAAAATATTGATTGATTAGTAGTTTGACAAATGCAGTGGTTCAATTAACCATATATTTTGTTGAAAAAGACAGTTTTCACTGCTGTGATATAATAAAAACATGAATTTACAAGGAGATGTGTAAATTTTATGATAAGACACAGAAAAATGCTTTGAATAAAATCATAAATGGTGATAAATCTCTTTTGAAAGCTTACATGTAGAGGAAATGTCATTTGGATACCACTACAAAAATAGTTGTAGGCATTGAATGCTTAAAATACAATTGATGGAAGGTGATGTATTTATTTCACAAACATATTCAATATACAGTGAGTAAGTAATTTATATTTTACTTTTAAAAAAAAGACACTATCAAGGAGAGTATTTCCCTTATTGCTGTTATATTATTGTTATATATAGTCACTTTGCTTTACTTCTGTACAAGGACAACAACCTCTCCTGAGTCTTTTTCTCCGGATGTTTATTTCCTTTTTCTTTTTAGAGTTCTATTTTTCCATTTCCACAGAAAGCCCTGTCTTGATAAGAAAATGAAGACCGCAGAAATGTTATTTGATTTGGCAGCATCTGAGATTGGAAATAGTCAAGGAAGCATCCAGACACATGAGCACAAGGCTGACACCGACTAAAACAAAATGTACTTGTGTTAAATGTTCATATCAGACCGTACTGTTTGCAGTGTAACCCTACACCTTTCTCCACTTAATGGAAGTTAACTCCTCTGGCTCTTGTAGGTTCTCTATGATCAAGAGGTGATTTTTGATGCATGAACAGCAGTGATCGACCAATATGGATTTTTTTGGGGGCCAATACTGATAATGATTTTTTTTTTAACAGCCTTAGCCAACGAGCGATACAGACTGTTGAATATTTCTAAGCCAATATTCGGAATCGATACTACATACATACATACATACATACATATGTGACCCACCACCACGAAACCAGGCATAAGTGTCTGGAAATCAAAACTGAGTTATCTGTGTAGATTGGTAGAGTGGAAACTAAGGTTTAAGATGGTGAAAAAATTATGTTTCTATCATAAGTAGAACCAAAGTTATGGTCATTTTAATATCCACAGTTGGACCTATTGTGCAATTTGCATATTTTTAGATATTGTCCGTTAAAGTTATGGACTGTTTTGGGGTAGGAAGTCTTTAGCAAAGTATAATAATTCGTATCCGATTGACAAAAAATATTCACAGATGTTAAAGGACACTCTGATGGACATGTCACAGAAGTTTTATATATTTTAATAATAGGACAGAATTGCAACGTATTATAATCATTTGGCTTACACCATTGGACAAGAGCATTCAATATAAGCTTTTTCCTCGTACCGAACACTTGGATGTTTACGCACGGAACGGAGACCGGTTTGTTCGGCGAAAAGAGGTGGAAGTCGTCTTTGTCTTTGCTCAGCAATCCTTAAACTTTTGTCACCGCTTAAATAATTGACTCAATAACCACCTTTATTGACTCGATTTCAATGTAATGACCACAGGAAGTGAACATAGAGGTGTTAAGGTACCGTTTTTTGATAAGGTGTAAACACAAATAACAAATAACCTTCCAGCCTAAATTTGGCTGTAGCTCTGAACGGCTCAGCGCGACTTATGCCTGGTTTCGTGGTGGCGGGTCACATATATACATACATACATACATATATATATATATGATGCTGAGATATTTTTTTCACTGTCAGATGAAAACAAATGTCAGAAAATCTTCAAAATATTACAAAATATAAAAAGTATTAAAGTAATAAACATCACCAAACATCCACCTTCTCTCTTTTCTTTTTTCTTGTTTTTCCCCTTTTTTGTTACTTCCCCTTTTTTTTCTTATTATTTTTCTTTCTTTCTTTCTTTCTTTCTCTCTTTTCTTTTCTTCCTTTTTTCTTTTAATTTTTCTCTCCTTTTTGGTTTTCTCCCCTCCTTTTTTGTTCTTTTTTTCCTCTTCTTTACCTCCCCTCTTTCCCCCTTAATTCATTAATTCTTTCATTTGTCAATAAATCATGGCAGGGGGGAAAAAAGCATATCGGTATCAGCCAACACACAACAGGCCGATACCGATACAAGAAAAACACATAAATATCAGCCTGATACATAGTGAGTTGATATATGTGTCTGTCATTGATGGACAATAACAGTAATAAACCCATCATGTGGCTCTCAAATATGAATATGATACAAGGCTCTTCCTAGAAATTCTCAGCAAGGATGTGCATTAGACCCCCCCCCCCCCCCCCCCCCCCCACAGAGTGCTTCACACTCCTGCATCCGGCTCCAACCAATGACAGTAGAATTCCATGAATCTGTCATCTTGCAAAGTTCTTATATAAAAGGGAGTTGTCTGGGAATGTTATTTGAAAATGACAAAGGAGCCATATGAGGGGCGAACTGAACACTACAAATGTATGACATGTACCGTTGAACCCCTAGTGGATAAATAGTGATGGAGTTTGGTGATGGTTTTAGTAGCTGGGATCATATTCTGTTATGGTACTTCCCTGTTTCGTTGAAATTACATTCAACATTTATAGTACTGTACTATACATAAATTATATTTAAATTTAAATGGCACATTTACAGTCAATACAATACAATACAATAGAAATTAAAAACGTTTTATTTCATAGTGTTCTGATATTGCGTTTTAAATACCCATTTCTTTGGTTCAAAGCTTAAACATGTGTATTTTTTTGTAACTCCATAATAAATAGGTTCATTAAACAGCTTTTAATAATGTTGCTTTTTTTCCAGGCCTAAAGAGAAATAAAAAAATCTTGACTAAAGTTCTCATAATTCTCATGCATCGAAGGGTTAAAGTGACAAATTAAAGTGATAATACAGATGACTGAATTATAGTGCAAGGTAAAGTAGCAAAGAATGTAGTTATAGTATTATTTACAGAAAGTGCAGCGTGTCAAACAGAAATAAAATATGTGCTTATGAACCAATGACACACATATTTGTATAACTAGTAAAAAGTGACTGGAAACATTTGCACTATAGTGTGTTTTTATGTTTAGATGTAAGTGTTGTAACGTTGCATTTGCAATTAAGAGCATCCTGTGCACATGTACTCACCTACACATGGTTCGAGGAGAGGGTGTGAGGATCAAGTGCACATGATGCAAGCATGATGTTTTGGAAAAATAACTGTCTCTTGAGTGTTAAGACTAAATGGAGCACATGACACCATTATAATTACAATACACTCCATGATAAGCTTGTCAACATATCACACATTAAACGTTACTAAAACCATTGTAAATATGGTCACACACAGACTGTTGGATGGTGATGACGACATTGTGTGGGTGTAACATGCAGCTTTTTGTGCATTTTGAATTCAGAACATGACATGTCTACTGCTGCGGTCTTATCTGTACCTTATTCCAGTGTGTTCATTACACCTACACAGACCGGATCCAGTTGGAAGTGTCTCTGCCAAATATCTATTTAGAATTTATATGTATCTGACATGAATGCATGATTCATAGAGCAAGGAGAAGATATTTTTAGATTCTACACAATGTCATTTATGCAAAAAAAACATATACTATATCATGTTTTATATTTTGCACCAGTGGTTGACAAACTTTTCCAGTTTAATTCGTAAAAGATCTTTTGTCAGAACCTATATTTACATCATTCATTCATTCATTTTATTACTATGTCATTTTCTGGAAGGCTGGAAAGTTCAGTTCATTTCAGTTCCATTTATTTCCAATATGCAACAAACAAAACAATCACACTCATAAAAAAAAAAAACATACATGAAAAACAAAACATGGCTTCATTTGCATATTCAAAAAGCAGTGGGAGGAAGTAAAACTTATTTAATCCCACCCCTTGTCAACAAGTCAGTCTATGGTTTAACTTCCTGTCAACATAATATATTAAAATATCAAGTCCTTTGGATCAATTCACTTCACTTATCATCTCATGCACATGCACATACCCATTCATACATTCCTAATTTGACATACCAAGAAAGTAAAAGATGAATAAATACTCGTGTCGCACCGATCGATCGGCTGCCGATCATAATCGGCCGATATTGCCTAAAAATATCCTGATCGGTGATTGGAAAATTATACTGATCAAAAAGCCGATCACATAAGGTAAATTACAAGCGACCATTTTTAAACTTGCAAACATGCTACAGAACAGGTGCATCTTGTCTTGGCTGTTTCTGTGCTTTTAAAATATAGTTAGTTAATTAATAGTAGAAGTTTGGGACCATTTTATGCTGTGTAAGGCAGATAACAGTGTGCCCACGGCTAAATGGCGTTAGCATTAGCTTAGCACTGCTGTATTTACTACAACACTTGAACCAAACGCATCCACACTTCAACGGCATTTGGTCAAAGTGGACTCAGAGTTTAAATATGTTTTGAAAAAAAAAAAAAGAAAACATTTTTTTTACTAACTGGTGAGTATTAGCATCTGTTAGCATGTAGCCTCACGTGTTGTAATTATTTTAGCAAATGTACCAAGGTAGTATAATTATTAGGCTACAATTACTTCACACATCCTGGCACGTGCGCCTGAGCGCGGATTAAAGGTACATTTAAAACTGACATTTCCATGAAGCCCATGAAAACATAGCAACAAACATGAAGATTTTTTTCTTTTTAAAAAAAAAAAAAAGTCTTTGAAAATATTTACAATCAACAAAAAGATGCAAATCAGCAAAGCATATTTATAATACTTTTTTGTTTTATGTTTGCATTTTAAATGTTGGGAAAGGTGTCACATTGAAGGATTAAAATGCTTTAATTATGCTGTTTTTGTTTAGTTTTTTTTGGGGGGGGGGTTCTTTTAATGTGATGTGCTTCACAGAGACATAAATTGTCACTTTCCAGATTTGACTCAACATGAACAGAATGCTTCTCTCCTAGAATTTACATTAATACGATGCAGATTAGGCTGTAATACACAATCAAATGAGAAAATCTTCTTAAATCCCATCTTTTCCTGTGACATTATTAAATAAACCACAGCTAAGACAGAATTATATGATTATAATATAAACCTTTATCTGTCAAATAACTGATAAAACACTCACATGTTGTCGCTGCAGAGAGCACTTTGCATTTCTACATTATTTATAAAGATCATCTGCAGTAAATACCATGTCCATTTGCATGTTGGTGCGTCTTCCTAGTGAATGTGGCCTTTATTGGTGCCATTAGCGATCAGCTGGTCTTCAGCTTCACCCTGGCACCTCTCACGCATGTTAAACTCCACCAACTAAGTATTGTCATCTGTCTGACAATTCCCTTCCAAGCCTGTGTTTCAGACTCTCTTGAGCTGTAATTAACAGTATTTATGCATCATCTCTTGAGCTTTTCCTTCTGCTGTTTCTGCCTCGTCCTCCTCCATTCCGTCCTCTCTTTTCTCCACATTTCTCCAGATGGAGCTAATACTCTAGCAGTATTTCAGGGCACACAAGACAAACTGGCTCACAGCCTCAGCCATTTTGCGGCTCTCGTTCTGCTCTTCCTTTCCTGAGTGTTGTTGTGTCATTATTTTGTCATTCTGCATTGTTGTCTTTCTTATAAATACCATGTCCTCTGCCTCACAGTGTAAACCCCATCCTTTTGCTTTCACAATTAAGTCCTGTGCACAACATGACTGATGCAGGAGTGTATATATATATATATATATATATATATATATATATATATATATATATGTATATATATGTGTGTGTGTGAGTGTGTGAGTGTGTGAGTGTGTGTGTGTGTGTGTGTGTGTGTGTTGTTGTCAGTATACATGTAGCACACAGAGCCGGGGGCCTTGCTGAGTCGGCCAAACAAGACACCATGTGTTTGTCAAGAGGCGACAGATGGAGAAGGAGGAGACGAGAGAGATAGAAAAAAGGAACTGTGTGGTGTGTGACGGTCAAAACACACACATGCCTCACCTTAAATAGTGAGATTCAGTAGGGCGGAGAATTTGAGGTTGTTAAATGTCAGCTGTTGTTCGCTATGTCATGCTGTAATGATCCTCAACAGAAATCTGTGCCTCATATGCCTGAGCCTGTGACATACTGGCTCAGTCTGGAATGTGTCCATCTGGTCACAACTGCTTTTTTGTTTCTACTTATAATATAATGTTACATGTCCTTGGTATGTTGTAGTTTTGGCTTATTGAAACTCAGGTTACTAACAGAATACAGCTGAGATGAGTATGAGACAGATGTAAAACCAAAAGAAATAAGAGATATCTGGATACCCTACAAAAAGATTTTGGACATACAGTATACTGTATGTTGTATTAAGAAACATTTTTAAGTTGCTAAAATCTGCCAAGTATTGTTGCCTTCTCCAAACCCACATACTCTCTTCTGCACGTGCTCTTGACCTGTTAAAAAACAACAACTTTTTTTTGTTATTTTGAAGCCAATTGCTGTGATTCCCATTCTTCAAGCTGTGGAATGACAGGATACCAAATTATTTAGATTTTGGACCATGTGAAGGCCTACCTCATGAGCCAAAGGACACTTCGATATGTAGACAGCCAGAGCCGGGATGTAAACTGCCAACCCTTCAGTCATTGGACGACCTGCTTTAAACAACTGAGCTACAGTCACAGGTTAAAACTGGATGTTTGAGCAGAAGAACATCCAGGACATGACGTGTTGAAACTGTCAATAATTTAGTTGTGTTACCTTTTTCTTATAAACAATAAGCAAAAAATAATAATTAAAATTACATGTTTGCCTGATGCAGCCACACTATTTTGAAATTCAAAAAAATATTTTTCTGACTATGATATGAATTCATAGTCTGGAAATGATCCATAGACTGAGCTTAAGTGTACAGGTGGGATCAACGACTGTCTTTCAAACTGCTCTGCACGCAATAGTTCAATGCTATGACCAATCAGAGCAACAAAGAATGTGATGTTCTTGGTATACAGAGTAACAAAAACAAGTCTAAACTAGCGTCTATCTCATTGTTTTAACATCCTGTAGGCTAAGCTAATTAATGTTAACTCACCGCTAACAGAGGAGGAAAAATATCCAACCAGGTTAGTTTATTTATCTGACCATAGACTGTATATAAGTTTGTACTTCTTCAACCCTGTCGCCATTGTGCTAAGCCCGCCCTACCATCTCGCTACACAAATGGAGCATTGCGATTGGACCGGTAAAATTTTGTCGGTCCTGGCTGAGGCTCTATGGAGCGTCACTAGACCAATGATTCAGGCAAAAATATTTTTTGTCACTAGAGGCGGGCTAGTTTACTAGACTATCATAATAGTGGAAATGTGCAAAAAGCTTTGTCCACTACTGTACATGCACACTTCATTCACACAGTGCCACTTTAAATCATCATTCTGTAACAGGGTAATAGTTTTTTGGCTTGTTCTTGGTCCAGATGCTACAACAGTCAGTCAATCATCTCCTGAACCGTTTTCTTAGAGGGTGTCATAGGCGGGCTGGAGTCTATCCCAGCTACTTATAGATGAGGGTGGGGTACACCCTAAATGGGTTGCCAGCTCATCACATGACTGCATAGAGACGAACAACCAATCAGTCTCACATTCACACCTGTGAGAATTTTTTAGCTTAAAGGTGGGGAACACGATCTTAGAAAAACTGTTTGAGCAGCTACATTTTGAAAATACACGATTCAAAAGTCCAAACCCCTTTCTTCAGATACCCCCCACCCCCCTCCTGAAACCATGCTTCCACAATAATGCATAGGCGAATGCTTTTCCTGAGGGTTCACACCCCCCACCCTGAAAGAACAGTTCCAGTTCATACCTTGCAACTGGGGTGTGAAGGGGATTTAAGAAATATAGTAAAAAAAAAAATTTAAAAAATGCGCCAGGAAAACATCTTGCACCCCACTTTTAAACAATTAACACATTGGTATATGTCAGAGTACCCACACAACCCACACAAACAATGAGGAGAATGTGCAAACGGTTCTTGGAATGAGGCCACAGTACTATCTACTACACTACCAATGGTGCAAAAAAATGTAAAATAATTGGGAAAACAAAATAGAAAAGAAGTGTAGATGGAATGTGTGTTCATAAGGAAGCAATCTATAGTGTTAAAATTAAACCCTGCAGAAGGCTTGTATGTTTGTCATGTGTCACTTTCAGGAAGTACTTCAGCTTCAAGGTTGTTTTCTTTCACATGAGACAGACTTACAAAACATCTATACACAGAAAAACGAAGGAGAATACTAATCCCACCACTGTGTATTCATGATTATTCCTGTGGAGTACCTCCAGCAGGACAGAATATATGACATATCATACATTACAGCAGTGTTTCTAAACCTGGGGGTTGGGGCTCTATGTGGGGTTGCCTGTTCAGTGTGATCAGGTTCATATATATATATATATATATATATATATATATATATATATATATATACCACCCCAAGTCCAGTGTCCTGAGGCTGTACACTAAGCAAAAGGAAGGGGGCCGAGGACTAGTAAGTGTCAGAACTACTGTCCAGGAGGAAACGGCGAACCTCCAGGAATACATCAAGAAAATGGCCCCCAATGACCAACTGCTAAGTGAATGCCTCAGGCAACAAAAGCCCAGTAAGGTCGAGGAACCAGAGGGGCTATCATGGAAGGACAAACCCTTGCACGGCGTGTACCATGGGCAAATTGAGGAAGTGGCTGATATGGAAAAGACATACCAGTGGCTGGAAAAGGCTGGACTAAAGGACAGCATAGAGGCGCTACTCATGGTTGCACAAGAACAAACCCTGAACACCAAAGCAATAGAGGCCGGGGTCTACCACATCAGACAGGACCCCAGGTGTAGGCTGTGTAGAGAAACCCCTGAAACAGTCCAGCACATCACAGCAGGGTGTAAGATGCTGGCAGGCAAGGCATACATGGAGAGGCATAACCAGGTAGCGGGCATACTGTACAGGAACATCTGTAAAGAGTATGGACTGTAGGTCCCAGGGTCAAGATGGGAGAACCCCCCAAAGGTGACAGAGAACGAACATGCCAAGATCCTGTGGGACTTCCAGATCCAGACTGACAAGATGGTGATGGTCAATCAGCCTGACATCGTGGTGGTGGATAAACATGAGAAGACAGTGGTGGTGATAGATGTAGCAGTCCCCAGTGATAGCAACATCAGAAAGAAAGAACATGAGAAGCTTGAGAAATACCAAGGGCTGAAAGAGGAGTTAGAGAAAATGTGGGGTGTGAAGGCAACAGTGGTACCAGTTGTGATCGGAGCACTAGGGGCAGTGACCCCCAAGCTGGGAGAATGGCTCCAGCAGATACCAGGAACAACATCAGAGATCTGTGTCCAAAAGAGCGCATTGCTAGGAACAGCTAAGATCCTGCGCAGAACCCTCAGGCTCCCAGGCCTCTGGTAGAGGACCCGAGTCTGAAGGAGACACCGCCCAGGTGGGGCGAGAGGAACATTTTTTTTATATATAAACTGTTTCATCATTCTTTTTTCCAAATGAGGCAATTATTACTTATTATTTATTTATGCACAGAGACAGGGGGTCATCCTTTTCAAGCAGGTAGCATTCAGCAAGTACATAAGTGTCATCTACATGTATTAGACTGTGGACCAGAGTTAATGTCACCTTAATTGAAAAGGTCAGAATATTTGTAAAATATTTAAACGTTTAAAAAAGGGTGTGTGGGTTGGGGCATTTGAACAAAAACAGTCACATGCAGCAATGCACACGAGCACCTACAAGTGTAAGTACTGGAAATTGTTCATTTCTCAGGGTTCCTACAGTTTTCTACAAGTACAAATGTAAGAATTTTTAAGCCTTTTTTTTTAAAAGATTACTTTGAATTCTCTTCCAATCACAGAATTCTGTGATCATTTCTGACAGGGGGCTGAGAAGTTAGCAATAATCATTTCCTAATTTCGATTAAAATTGACAGGTTTGAACAGGTTGAACTGAGTCGACTAACGTTACTGTCTTGGACAGCTTGGGCATTTCCCAGGAACATTTAAACACGTACAGTGAACAAAGATATGGCGACATAATTTAAAACCTACTCTATACCTACTTTAGTACCTTTTAAATTAAATGCAGATTTGTAAAGTTAAAACTTTTAAAACTTTTTAAGACCCTATGGGAACCCTGATTATAACCTCATTTAAGTAAAGATTTGCATAAACGTGTATACAACAATAAATAACTTAGACAAATCTACCAGAAAAATAATGATTTAAATCCAAATCATTCCCATGAAATCTACCTGAGAGAATGTTTAGCAGCTTTCTAACAATTGTCCCCACCCCGTACCCCCCCGAAGGGGAGACAAGAGGTATTTTTTTTGGTTTGGTTTGTGTGTTTGTTGGTCTGTTTGTTTATAAGCAGCTTTATGCAAAAACTACTAAATCAATTTCTATGAAATGTTCATGAAAGGTAGCAGGTGGTCCAGGATAGATCCCATTAAATGTTGGTGAATGTCGGATAAAGCTCAAGGTCACAGTCACAAAAAATGTGTTTTCACAATGATAAGAGGTAGGGCAAATCTGGTCAAATGTGTGCAAGGGGGGGCAGGGTTTGTTGTGCCAGGTACTACTTGTTAGACTTGTACTTTTATTGAGTTTTTTTTTTTTTTTCAACCTCAACCTGATTACACTGTCATGGACCATTTACACTGGAACAAAGCACCAGGGACAGACTGAGGCATTTTAATTGTGTTATCACGAGTTCCATCTTTTTATAACTTATAATATG
Source organism: Siphamia tubifer (assembly GCA_020466265.1). Lineage (NCBI taxonomy): Eukaryota > Metazoa > Chordata > Actinopteri > Kurtiformes > Apogonidae > Siphamia > Siphamia tubifer. The sequence goes on along the minus strand of CM035795.1, from coordinate 20,574,927 downwards.
AACAGTGTCAGAGCAAGCAAATCATTTCACATCAATATCTGAAAAAAATATGACATGACTCTCTGTCTGGTGGTCATTTGACTTTCCTAGGGTATACTACACTACACACTACCAAAGGAACAATCAAGTAGTATACATTATGTATGTATATTTGGTTATGTAATGATAAACAGACTGTTTACTTTGATAATCTTATTAAAAATATATTTAGATTGTAAAAGATGACCTTCAGTACATTTCTTATAGATAGTATCAGTCTCTTTAATATGCATTATTTATGTATATATTGTTTACAGAAATACATTTCCACCATAAATTAATGCAGAAAATACACAAATAAGTGTATATAAAGATTCACCAGAATGCAGGAAATGACATAGTTGGTGCTCAAAATGTGTCCCCACCCCCCCTCGCACTGATAGTGGAGCCCAAAGTGATATCTTTTCATGGGGCCCGATATCACTGGCAGTGCCCCCGTTAACCAACGACAGTCATTTTTTTTGACTGCTGCTTATTTTTATATTCAACAAATTCTGTAAAGCCCCATGAGGTGACATTGGTGTGATGTTGGACTCTACAAATAAAACCGAAATGAAAATTTGTTGAATTGAAGTCGGTACTTGGATTAAGTCAGACTGAAAGCCTTAATTGTTGTGCCCTAATTGTAGACCGTCAATTAGTAAATGATTGTTCTGGAGAAGAAATGTACAACATGATCATTTCTTTTACAACTTCATACTCATGCGCTCTGATTGAGATGTCTATGACCAGAGGAGCAGATTTGATGATAGATAAGAGGGTAGTTTTTATTAAGGTTATTATAGGAAGCAACTGTGGTTTCTCTCTGGATGCAGGTTCAGATGTTCACCAGGCTCACTGATGGCCTTGACTGATAAGAACAGGAAATACACAAACAAATACACACACACACACACACACACACACACACACACACAGAATGGTTTGCATGTCTCATGAGGATGAAGTTTGCATCAGCTGTAGGTAGGGTGACCAGACATTCCCGAATTCTAAGTTGTTGTCCCAAATCCCGAATCTGGCTGTACATGCCCTGAAAATTAAACTCATACCAAATAATGAGTTGACTTTAAACGATGTCCCTACTGCCTGACTGCTGCTGAGGCTGCTTGCCTGAATGTTTAAATGTCTGTGTTCAGCCCTGGCTATAATGGATCCATTTTATATCTTTGTCACATTCTAGTTTTATTCGATTGCTACAGTAAACACAAACAGTGACTGGTGCGAATATTCATTGACAATAGTGCAAGATGCCGTGAGGACGAAGGCATAACAGGCATCAGCAGACATTAACTGGAACTTTGCAACATCTAAATCTGATTTAAATGACATGATCACACCGCCTAAATACTTGAAATAGCTCTAAAATGTATCTAATCATACAGTATTTACATTTGCTATTACACATATTATTGTTATTTTTCTACTTTTCACGTTCAACAGTGTTATTATAATTTATTGTATTGTAGGCCTATGTTTATTGCTGTGACAACATTTGATTAATATTGAGACTAGTTCTAATAGATTAATGAAGATTTGAAGACATTTGAAGCGCAGCTACATTATTATCCTATTATCTTTCAACTTCCCACGTCTCCACATTCAGCAATGTTAGGTCTATACCATATTTGATTAATAAAAATAACCCCCCCCGAAATTCAGCCAACCTCATCTGGTCACCCTAGTTGTAGGTAATGGAGGCATTGGGTAGGGAGCATAAACGTATCTCTCTCTTTTTTTCAAACATTTAAAAAATATTAACACAATAAAAAATATTTTAAACAATTAAATTTAATTAAATAAAAAATTAAAAGAATAATGAAATTAATTTTAACAAATAATAATAATAATAATAATAATAATAATAATTTAAAAAAGTAAACATCTTCACACCTTCATCTTCAAACCAAAATACATGTTTTGCTTTGCACCCTTTTTCCCCCATGCTTTATGGGAACTTCCAGAAAAAACAAATTCTTATATACAGGACCACATCATTTCTATTTTACTAATGTGGACCTCAATTTATATTTAACCCTCGTGGGAACCTGAATTTTGGTCCCCATGGTGTGACTGTGTAAACAGATCAATGTTCTCATAAAGATTGGAATACACACACACACACACACACACACACACACAGAGAAAATGTCCTCTAGGACTGTGTAGTTAACACACAGAAGAGGAAATGCCAATTCAATAAAACTGTCTTAAGGAACATCCATGTGCATATGTGTAGAAGAAGTTCAGTGAGCTGCTTCATAAGATTCAGGCCAGAGTGAACAGACGCTTTTCAAGCCCCCACCACAAACACACACACACACAGCATGAGAGTCCAGACATCTAGGACGAAGGGCTGCTTGTGTGTGTTGTCTGATGGATGATCCATCAGCAGAACTATTGGTGTCTTGTCTCCTCATGGGCTGTGACATGTAGAACTTAGGCTGACACACAAACACACAAACCAAAACTACTGCCGGACCGTTCTGATCTGTGCAGGTTAAAGCCAGTGACAAAACAAAAAGACTGAGATAGTAATAAAAGTACTAACAACAGGAGCACAAGTACATATATCTTTCTGTAAAACAAAGGTGTGGAATATATATATATATATATATATATATATATATATATATATATATATATATATATGTATATATATATATATATATGTCACCATATATATTTCATAGTAGTAGACAAACAAACAAACAAACAAGTGTAACCAGGTAGGATAAACCCCGCCCCCTGCAAACACTTTACCTAATTTGCTCTATCTCTTACCATTGCAAAAACATTTTTGGTGACTTTGACCTTGACCTTTGACCTACATTCACCAAAATGTAAGGGTGTCTATTCTGGACCATTAAAAAACAGAAAGTTTTGTGCAAATATCCAATGGAAAAACAACTAATGATCAAAGCATAACATAGCTTTAGCAAATCACTTTAACATGGCCTTAATTATATTTGTTAAATGCACATTTATTACTCCACCAAGGAGCAGTGGAGTTATATTTTTCACTGGCATTTATCTGTTTGTTTGTCCATCTGTCTGTTAGCAAGATAACTCAAAAAGTTATGGACGGGTTTGGCTGAAATAATGAAATTGCGCAATAATGAATTTTCAGTCCCGCAAATTACAAACGAAACACACTACAAAATACACTAAGAAACACAAAAAAGAAAAAAAAGAAAAACAAATACACAAAACTAGAAAAGCACTCTGAGAGCGCAAACCT